>JBCNJP010000027.1:97394635-97465628 GCA_039602395.1 Deinandra increscens subsp. villosa
ATTTTGTTGAAGATGACGGTTGACCCAAAGCTTCAAGCTTGGGTTCGTCCCGACACTAATCATCTTTGTTAATTTATGCAGGGATCTTCGCGAAAGCTCATGAACAATATTTGGGTTGTTGATAGCGTAGCATCCAGGAACATGACCGATGACATCTCCCTACTTCACGATGTTAAGTATTTTGATGGAGGAAAAGTCACGTTTGCTGGTAACAAAGGAGGTCAAATCACTGGTATTGGTAAATTGTCAAATGGTGATGTCACATTCGATAAAGTGTAATATGTCAAGGAATTGGAATACAATCTTTTTAGTGTCTCCTAGATTTGTGATAAGCAATACACGACTGCTTTTACAGGGAGTAAATGTCTGATATTGAAGCCTGGATACAAAATTCCAGATGATTTTGTTGTGCTGCGAGCACCGCGTTTCTCAAATTTGTATGTGCTTGATATGAACTCAGCCAAAATGAATGTTGTGGGTCAATGTTTTTTGTCGAAACCTTCGGAGAAAGAATCTGTTATGTGGCATCGTCGGATGGGTCACATCCATTACCATAAAATGAACGAACTAGTGCATAGGGATCTTGTAGAAGGGGTTCTGAAACATCTGTTTGTTTTTAATGATGTGTGTGTGAGCTGTAAGAAAGGAAAACAGAAGAGAAAATCTCATCCACTAAAGATGTACCACTCCATTGATGTTCCGTTGGAATTGCTTCACATGGACTTATTTGGTCCTGTGAATCGCAAAAGCATTTCCGAACATTGGTACTATCTTGTGGTGACCGATGAATTTCAAGATTTTCATGGGTCGATTTTCTTGTCTCTAAAGACGAAGCTTCAAGAATTCTTATCAACTTAATCACTACACTTAAATCATTTTACAAGTTCAAAGTAAGAAGGATACGTAGAGACAATGGCACGGAGTTTAAAAACAGTGCCATGAGGACGTTTTGCTTAGTAAAAGGAATCGTACATGAATTTAGTATGTCGTACACACCTCAGCAAAATGGCGTTGCAGAGAGGAAAAATCGCACAATTATTGAGACAACACGTACTATGTTGGTTGATGCTCAACTTCCGGTAAATTTACAAGATGATACTCTGGTCTTAAATATTAAGACTATGTCTACTCCAAATGTGCATGTCGTTGATGATTATTTGACCGAAACAACAAATGATTCCACAATCATGGCTGATGATATGTCTTATGATGATGACAATGAATTTCATGAAGCCGTTTCTGATCAGGTTGAGTTTCCTGTTCAACAAGTCGAACCACAAGTTGAAGCTACTACAAGTGGTACTAGTGAGGTTGCGGTCAATAGTGTTCAACTAGTTTTACAATCTGACACTAACTCAACTGAACATGTGGTTGTTGAGGAAGATCATGTTCCTGATATGGCTGAGACGATCATTGTTCCGATTCATCAGACGCTCCGGATAAACACCATTCATCTACAAGATAATATCATTGGTGATTTAAATGTAGGAGTGCGCAAGACATCAAATTAAGAATAGTGATTTGCTTATGATTCTGGAATCTGGTGTTCAGGATGAATTATTTCATTCATGCTTTCTATCCCAGATCGAGCCAAAAGATGTTGATCAAGCATTAGAAGATGGTTCGTGGATAGTGGCAATGCAAGAAGAGTTGTTACAATTTAAAAAGCTTGGAGTGTGGCATCTAGTTGATTTACCAGTTGGAAGTAAAGAACCATGCGGAACACGGTGGGTTTACAAGTGTAAAAGAGACGATCGAGGAGTGATAGTCCGTAACAAAGCCTGTTTGGTTGTACGGGTTTTCTCAGGAAGAAGGAATCGATTTTAACGAAGTGTATGCACCGGTTGCTAAAATTTAAGCGATACGTATTTTCTTGGCATATGCTGCACATCGTGGATTCAAGGTCTTCCAAATGGATGTCAAGAGTGCGTTTCTATATGGAAAAGTAAAAGAAGAAGTTTATGTTAAACAACCTCTGGGATTCTATGATCCTGATTATCCGGAGAAGGTATATAAGTTGGACAAGGCACTTTATGGTCTCCATCAGGCTCCTCGAGCTTGGTATGAGACTTTATCCACTTATCTACCCGAAAACGGATTTAAGCGCGGGTTGGTTGATTGTACTTTGTTTTTTCGGAAAACGGGGGAGGATCTGCTGTTGGTACAAATCTATGTCCATGATATTATATTTGGCAGCTCAAACGAACAGTTTCGAAAGATTTCAAGAAGTTGATGCAAACCAAGTTTGAAATGAGTTCTATGGGAGAAATGTCATTCTTTTTGGGCTTACAAGTTCAACAATCTGCTAAAGGGATCTTCATACATCAAACGTAGTATGTGAAGGATGTCTTAAGTCGATTCAAAATAAAAGACGTTCATGTTCCGGGAACTCCGATTCAACTGTCGCATGGCCTTTGTCCTGATGAAGATGGTGAAGCAGTTGAAGCCACTTTGTATAGGGAAATGATAGGTTCATTGATGTACTTAACAGCTAGTCGTCCTGATATAATGTTTGCAGTGTGTTTGTGTGCCAGGTACCAAGCAGCTCTGAAGTTATCACACTTGAATGCGGTTTGAAGAATTCTTGCTTATCTGAAGGATAACACAGATCTTGGGATCTGGTATCCTCATAATGATAAGTTCGACTTATCTGCTTACTCAGATTCTGACTACGGCGGTTGTAAGATTAACTTCAAGTCAACCACAGCCGGATGTCAATTCCTAGGCGATCGGTTGGTGTCTTGGCAATGTAAGAAGTAGACATCCGTTACTACGTCCACTACGAAGGCTGAATACATTACGGCTGCTAGTTGCTGCTCACAGGTTTTATGGATTCAACAGCAATTGCGGGATTACCGTTTGCAGTTTCTTACTACGCCTATACATATAGATAATTCGGCTGCCATTTGTATTACTAAGAACCCCGTTCATCACTCTAAAACAAAACATATCGACATCCGCTATCACTTTATACGTGATTGCTATGAGAAGCACTTGATTGATCTGCAAAAGATCCACACTGATTTTCAAAAAGCGGACCTTTTTACTAAGGCTTTTGACAAAACCCGCTTTCGATATCTTTTGCAGATCAACGGCATACAAAAAATTCCAGCTTAGTAGTTGTCGGTTGATCAATTTTTGTTTTTGGTTTATTTTTTAGTTGTGTTTTCTTTCTTATTACAAAATCCAAAAATAGAGTTTTGTATTTTAGGGGGAGATATATCAGAAATTATAAAAAAAATTGAAAAATGCAAAAAGTATTAAAAAATTTGAAAAATGCAAAAAGCATAAAAAATGGAAAAATAAAAAATTGAGAAATTGATTCGACCAGGCGAGAAATGATATTACATCAGCATGTGTTATCAACCATGGATAAAGTAAAAATAAAGTCTGTAGGTAGTTGTTTGGTTAGTTGAATGCGTGAAGACAAATCTGATATATGCTAGTATGATATAAACATAAACTTTCTGCTTGATTATTGTGTGGCACATCATGATGATTGCTATGTAATTTTGGCACATAAAAAATGAAAATAACAAAAACAGAATAAGAGATGTTCTGGTGTATGCATGCTTTCATTTTGCAAAAATTTCAACTTTTTTGATTTTTTTTATTTTGTCAAACGATCGGCTTTTCTCTGCGTATTGAAAGATCGACCTGATTGGTGTTCGTTTGACGTTCTGCTTTATTTTCTTTGGTGTTTCGTATAATCCATCGGACTTTCTCTGCGTGTACGGGAGTACCGACCTGATTGTTGTTGGATTATACAACTTCTGCTTTATTTTCTATTTCTTATTTTCCAAAACAGTCAGACTTTCTCTGCGTGCCTACCAGCCGACCTGATTGTTGTTTGTTTAGGGTTCTGCTTTATTTTTGCATGTAACACCATGGACGATAAATCTCTATTGAAATCAAAATTCTGAGAAAAATACAAAAAGAGAATAAGCCAGATTACGATTGTGTGGGCTATCATAGTTTCAATGCATGTTAAATCATACCTTAACATATCAGAAAGCTATAAAAATTGATCCGCCTGAGCTGAAATAAATTGAAAAATTGTATTTGCTGCCAACTTGACTTGCATGCTGATTAAAATTGAAATTGAAGTGTGTCTGATGCACATTGACTGATATGATCTCGCGTCTGGTTCTTTCTCGTAAAAGTTTAAGTTATTTTAGCTTACAATACTGTTATTTCATTTCTGTTTGGTTATTTATTTTGGATATCGGAAAATCTCAAAAAGATTTTAGGTGTGTTTTAGCATAATCTTGTAAAAATTCAAAAAGATTTTCGGTGTGTTTGAAAATTTTATAAAAATCATAAAGATTTTGTTTCTATTTTATTTTCGATCAACCGATAGTGAAAAATCAAAATTATGCCGGATACAACCAAATGGACTTGAATTCAGAAAGTTCATCATTGAATTAAACAAAGTTTGTTGAAAATTGATAACATTTAAAACTTTTGGGGTTCAATTTGAAGATTCATCAAAATTCAGGGGTTTAAATTGAAAATTTTGGAAATAGCCAAACTTTAAGTTCGGATATCCGAATCTGGAGCTCGAAGGGTCCGAAGTGCAAGTTCGGACATATTTCGGACAGGCCAAAGGCAGAGTTCAGACAACGTTTGAGACTGAACGTGGAGTTCAAAGGGAGTTCGGACATCCGAACTTCTCAGGTTATAAATAGCCGAACTAAAGATCTGGAGTCCACTATTTCTCGTTTTTCCGAACTCGTATCGAACTCTTGCCAAAATTTCCAAAATCATATTGACTGCTTTTTAGCAAGATTAGAGACTGGATTAAGGTAGATTACCATGATTCCAAGTACACTGGTGGTCTTCGATATTTTTTGTCACTTTTACTGGGTTATCTGTTCGAAAAACGTTCCGAGGGTTTTTTAACTCATAGATCTAAAAATTAACTGCTTAAAACGTGATTTCAGAAGTTAAAAGAAGTATCTATGGGTTTGTAATCCAAAACCGCTCAAAGGGTTCACGTTTTTCAGTCTGATTTGGTCTGTTTCTTCACTTTTGAGATTCAAACTTCTTGGAGTTCGTCAGGCTCCGAACCTGAAGTTCGGACTCCGAACTTGGAGTTCGGACGGAGTTCGTCCAAAGTTCGGACATTGACCATGAGGTTTGGGCGTTGACCGAAGGTCAACGTTGACCACAGGGTTCGGACCAGGTTCGGATCTTTGTCACAGTTCGCACCAAGTTCGGACCATGTTCGCATAAGATAAACTTTTGACTAAAAAAGTTGATTGTTTACACGAACGATGATGAACTGATGAAATTGGTGCACATATCTGTTAATAACATGGGATTTATTGAACTTTTCGTTTTATGTGTTTTCAGATATGGCTGACGATTTGAAAGTTGGTGACAAACATAACGTATGTGCTTATCTTGGCGTTGCACGATCAAAGCTCACTAAATTTGGAGGATCTGGAATCTTTGATTTTCTACGTCGATCGAGGATTCATTATGCAATCACACAATCGTGTGATGTGTATCGTGATATTTTGCTGGAGTTCTGGAGTACAGCAAGAACAATCACGGATGATCCTATCAGAATATCGGCAACAGTTTAGAATCGAACTGTGGAATTCACTGAAGCTAATATCAGAAGAGTATTAAAGCTGACTGCTGACACAACAACAGCACCATTGGAATTTCTACAAGCTGATAATGTGGCACTGTTGAAGCGGATTTGGTATACTGATGATCCAAGTAAGGAGTGGATTTACAAATCGTCGCTTAGTGTTCCATACAAATATTTGGTGCATGTGTTGCTGCTGTGTCTTGGGCACCGACTTTCAGGGCATGATGAAGTCAACCAAATGATGCTTTCTTTGTTGAATGCTTTGGTAATGAATCGCACATACAACGTTGTTAGATTAATCTTTCATTACATGAGAAATAATCTGACTCAAAGGTACAAGAAAGCAGCGTTGTATCCGAGATTCCTTCAGCTTATTTTGAATGATATGTATCCATATTTAGTGAAGCATGATGATCAAAAGCTGGAGCTCAAACATATGAATGAAGCCAGTGTGAGTGCATTGACATCTTATCAGAAGAAGACTCCTGCTGAACAGCCAAAACTAAAAAGACTGATTGGTCATTTGGCTAATCCTGATTATGTGGCACCAGCTCAGGGTGCAGCTCGTCATTCATCGGAAAGTGATTCAGAAGAATTAGATTATAGTTGGATTGAAGAGCAGAATCAGTTACCACAACAAGCAAGAGTAAAAAGACCAAAACGAAGAATATCAGTTGTACAAGAACCTGTAAATCAAGAACCAGTTGTTGTCTCACAACCATCTGTTTCTGAACCAGTGGTCTTAGCACAAGAAGTTCCTGTAACTGTCAACGTCACTGAGACACCAGCAGTTAACACCTTGATAGATGAAGATGAATTTAATGATGAAGATGAACTGATTAATTTGGGGGCTAATTCTGAAGACGTGTCTGATACAAATGATCTGTTTGTTCGTCTCAAGATCAATTCAAAGTACGTAAAGGTGAGAAATGGTAGCGAAGAACATTTCGCGTACCGAACCAGTTTGAACAAAAGCAACGATGGTTACAAAGATCGTGTGTATGATGTTGTAGCTTCATCCGAGACAGATGGAGATTACAACCCTGAAACCGATGTTGTACATGGAAAAGGAAAACAGCAAGTTACTGGTTCTTCTGTAACTCCATCGAAAAAGAGGAAGAAGTCAGTTGCTGCTGGTGGCCGAGGAAAGAAACAGAAAGGTCTACAATTTATTTTGAAGCCTCGTGCCGGTGTAACTTCTTCTGCAAGTCCTGCAATGTCTTTGCTAGAAACAACTACAACTGTTCAGACTTCAGTTTCTGATGTTCAGTCTGATTTTCTGCAAGACTTAATGAATGCAGATCGCTCTACAACTGTTGACACAACACCGTCTGCAAGTGTTGGTGCACAGTTTGTCAATCAGCCAATGGGTTCTACACCCACAGCTCCTGTGTTCTCAACAGCCACAACAGCCACAGCTTCTACTCATTTAACACTAGATATGAATTTCAATTTCGATAAAGGTTCCGTGTCATTCTCTCAGGCCAGTATTCTTCAGAATGCTCTAACTGATCAGCAATAACGGATTGATGTTTTGAAGGCTAAGACTGAAGAGCAATCGAAGATGATTACTGAGCTAAGAACAAGTAATGATGAATTGAGGGCACATAATCAATCTCAAGGTCAATTGATTACTACATTGCAGAGTCGGGATTTAGCTTAAGATCGGGAGATTGTACGTTTCAATAGAGCTAGTTAGACCCAGAGTGCCATGCTTCTTGAGATGAATGAGCAAATAAAGTTCTTAATGCAGAATTTAAAGCTCAGGGGGGAGATTGGTGATAGTTCTGGTTGTCAGGAAGACTATATGAAGTTTTTGAATGGCGATCCCGATCAGGATGATCCTCAAGGGAATGTAGGTGGAGGATCAGGCCCGACTGGAACCACTGGTTCGGGTGCTGGGACATCTACATCATAGGGGAAGAAAGACTCAAGAGAAGCAATGCCAATCACTTCGATCCTGTCAAATCATGCTGCAGTTAGTTTGGGTGAATTCAAAGAAATGCTACAAACACTAGAAGAAGGAGAGTTTGTTGGTGATCTAACAGCTGAACAACTTCAAGCAATCTTTGAATTGAATGACGAGGAAATAAAGAGAGCTTTTGAAGCTGCACCTAAGAAATATGAGTCATCTGATCTAGAGTCTGATAAAGATGTGGAAGATATTTTTGATGAAGAAGTTGAGGTAGAAGATATCATTGAAGAAGAATATCCATACCTATACTCAAATTTCAACAACAATCAGTCTGGTGATGATTTTGAAGTGTTTCCTAAGGAAAAAGGTGTTGAAGCTGAAGAAAGATTGAAAAAGAAAGAAGCAGAAAAACCTGAAGACCCGATTGCTAACGAGACTAAGGAACAAAAACAACATTAAGCATTTGATGAATACATGAAGATATTTCATGCCAAGTATGTTCCTCCTCCAAAGCCAATCAAACAAAGATCATATGTTAAATTCAAGGGTCAAGCTTCGGGTGATATTATCAGCTGGATGTATGCTGAAAGTTTGAAGTGCTATGGGATTAAACGTCAACATGGTATCCAGTACTTCAAATGTGCAAGAGATTTCAGTAGCTTACCGGTTTGGGATGTTCGAGAGTTGACACGAAAGCCTTTGTGCAACTATGGCACTGACTGGAAGGGTTTTCACTTCAAAAAGCTTATTGAGAAAGAATGCAGAGAAGGATTATGGAGTCATGCAACGTTAACGTTAACAAGGATACCCATAATTCCAGAGAGCCTGACTCAGATGGCATGTATGACTTACTCTTCTTCTTTTTAACCTTGGTGATACTGTGATACTGTGATTTCAGGTGATCTTGGTAACATGCAAGAAGGTGTCAATAATGTGGATGCATCTGTACCCGAGAGTTCTGCTCCAATTACATCATCAATATTGGATACCATCTACTCAGATGATCATTTGCCTGATTTTACTTGGAGAAATGGATCAACGGACGCTCCCAACTCATCTGCTACTATTCCAGCTATTACTATGAATGAAAAAAAAATATTGAAGAAGTCGTTCAGGAAGTTGTGTCAAATCAAGAAATTCAAGAAAATCAACCTGAGAATGAACTCATCAATAATAATTCAGACTCAGAAGACACAACTGTGATTGAATCTGGTGATACTCCAAAAAATGATGTGCAGATGGGATCTCTAGACTCAAATATTCCAGTTCCGGCTGTTGAAGAGACTAGAACTCACAAGAAACATCTCGTCTCAAACATTATTGGTCCACTTGATAAGAGAGTAACCAGAAGTCAATCAGGAACAATAAACACTTGCTTATTTTCTTGCTTCATCTATCAAGAAGAACCTGCTTCTGTAGCTGCTGCTACGAAAGACGAAAACTGGATAGAGGCTATGCAGGCTGAGTAGCTTCAATTCAAACTTCTGGATGTGTGGCAACTTGTAGACACTTCTCTTGGTGTGAAGCCTATTCCAGTCAAGTGGATCTTCAAGAATAAAAAGGATGATAGAGGAATAATAATAAGAAATAAAGAAAGACTTGTGGTCAAGGGTTATATGCAGATAGATGGGCTAGATTATGATGAGGTCTATGCCCCGGTAGCTCGTCTTGAAGCCATCAGGATTTTCTTGTCTTATGCCGCGTAAAAGAACATAACGGTCTATAAACTTGACGTGAAGACTGCCTTCCTGTACGGTGAACTAGACGAAGAGGTGTACGTTGATCAACCTCTAGGGTTTGTCAATCCTTCCTTTCCAAATAAGACGTACAAACTGAAAAGAGCCCTCTATGGACTCCATCAGGCACTATGGAAGTGGTATGAAACCCTGTCTACCTATCTATTTGAAAATGGCTACAAGCGAGGGTTGATGATTAGAGACTATTCATACGGCATGTGGGTGATGATATGCTACTGGTTCAAGTGTACGTGGACGACATCATCTTTGGTTCAACAAATAAAACACCCTGTCATGAGTTCAAGTGTCTAATGGAAAGACGCTTTGAAATGAGTACAATGGGGGAACTCACATTTTTCCTAGGGATTGAGGCGAAACAGAATAATGAAGGCATTCTAATTAGTCAGGGAAAGTATGTGAAGGAAATGCTAAAGAAGTTTGGATTTCATGACTCTAAAGGCTTTTCCTCTCCTGTCGAGACTCGTGTAAAGCTTCATGCAGATCTTGAAGGTGAATGTGTTGATGAACACTTGTATAGATCAATAATGATCGGGTCACTCATGTACCTGACAGCCAGCCGCCCCGACATAACGTTTGTCGTGTGTCTATGCTCGAGATTTTAATCCAAACCGAAACAGTCACACTTGACGGCAGTGAAACGAATCTTCAGATACCTGAAGTCCAATCCGAAGAGAGGGTTGTGGTATCCCAAGGACGAGCTTTTTGATCTAAGAGGGTTCTCGGATTGTGATTATGGGGGTTGCAACATGGATCGAAAGTCAACCACCGGCGGAGCTCAATTCTTGGGGAATCGATTGGTTTCATGGCAATGCAAGAAACAGTCAACGGTATCTACCTCACCTACCGAAGGGAATACATTGCTACTGCATCCTGCTGTTCTCAAGTTCTCTAGATCCAGAATCAGCTTCTGGACTACGGTTTGAATTTCATGTCCACCCGTATTAACATTGATAATACTACTGCCATGTTCATTGTTAAGAACCCTGTTCAGCACTCTAAGACCAAACACATAGGGATTAGGCATCACTTTATTAGGGAATGTCATGAGAAGAAGCTTATCACCTTAGTTCATGTTTCCTCTGAAAATTAACTTGCAGATCTCTTTACCAAGGGATTTGATGTTTCTGGGTTTAACTTCCTAGTTCAATCAGTAGGAATGATTAACTTTGAGTAAGCTGATCATTAGGTTCCTTTTAAAATAGTGCTTTAGTCTTAGGTTGTGTGGTATAGAGGTATCGTCTTTGTTAGCCTTCTTGCCTTGCAATAATCCATAATGGAAAACCCAAAAATATTTTATTTCATTTTCAATCTTTCTTTTCTAAATTGAAAAACCAAAAAGATTTTATCTTTAAAAATTATTTGAAAACACAAAAAGATTTTAACTTTAATTTCTTTGAGTCTTGTTAAGTTTTTGGTCATCCCTTCTTGACCATAAATAAGAAATTTAATAAAGTGTCAATCCTAAACTAACTTACGGTTGAAAAATTGGAGAAAATCCCAAAAAATTTGAAAAAATTAAAAAAATCACTAAAAATAGAATCAGGTCATTTCAAACAACTTTTGTGAAGACACTTGTTGAATACCTGATGGAAAACTCAAAATTTTGAATTTTGAGTGATGCTGCAATAAATGATTGAAAAATTGGAGAAAAATACAAAAATTTGCAAAAATAAATAAAAATCATGTAAATTATAATCGGTAATTCCCAACAACTTTTGTAAAGGCACTTGATGGGTACTTGATCCTAAGCACAAAATCTTTGCAATTTTGCAATGATTAAATAAACTTTGAAAAAGAAAACCAGAAAATTTCGGTTTTTGGTTGGGCAAACTATGAGAAAAATGATATAATTCTGGTCTTGTGATCTGACCATAGGATATGATCCAATCGATCAGTAATTCTATCATTCGATGTGTCGGTAGGCTCAACAAAATAAGAATTAGGCATGTCCTGTGATTATACACTTAAAACATGAGATTGTGGACCTTAAATCAAAACAGTTGCTAAATTCCTTTAAATCTGCTTAAGTCTGAGCTAAGTAAGTCAACCAACACACTCGATTATTTCTTTTGCGGAAAGTGCCGATTTCTAACCATTCAATAAGTGTGATGCATCACACATTCACCAATAAGTGTGAATCATCACACATTAATCAATAAGTGAGAAATATCTCACATCCATCCATTGACCGTGACACATCTGATGAGGAAACTCTGACCTTGTGTTCACGCGTCCCATCATTATCATTGAAAAACATTCTGCGACACATCTGCTGAGGAAACTCTGACCTTGTGTTCACGCGAATCAAAATATGCATCCACCATGAAATCAGTACTTACCTCTAAAGAAATAGGGGGAAGAAATTCCATATGTGTGTTGTGCATGTATGAAGTGCTAAATAGACAAAGCTAGGATACCTGTTGACTTAGTGGAATAAAAGGTCAAACACAATTTTCATTAAACCGGACTAAAACATGATAAATGACATCACATTGACTTTACAGAAAACTGCATTGCTTGAGCTTAAGTGGATAACAATACCGATAATCTGACTTAGGTTAATGAATCTGTGAGGTGACTTGATTTGTAAGTGTCTGTGATTACGTAATTGACTGGTTTGATTCCTAACATTGTCCAACCATTACCGAGCAAAAATATGCAACTTTAAGCAAATAACTGGAATCTGCTAGAAAATAAGGCATTTACTGTGCAAATGAAAGCAATATGTTTTGATAGAACCAAATTTGTTATAAAATGTGAATTTGGGTGCTTTGTGCTTAAAACATCAAGTTTGGGAGAAATAAGTCAAATTTGAGGCCCATTTGCAGTTTTAAGTCAAAATCAACCGTTTTGATAAGTTTGGCTTGGCCTGACTCACGTTAATCTGATTCAATAAGGTTTTGGTCAAGTATGTGAAATATAAAATTCTTCTGAGTCAAAATGATGTTTTTAACATGTTTATGCACTTAGAAAATTCAATAATTCCCAAATTGCCCTTAATAAGTTCACCTAGGTTTTTGCAACTCAATGAGTTTGCAACTGAGTATTTTCAGTGTTTTTGCTACGGGTGTTCTCATTTTTGTTAAAATTTGATCATAAATCAAAAGTTTTCATAAAATTAACTTGCTGTCAAATTTTTTTTGTTATACCCTATGCTGATGGCAATCTTGCCTAAAAGGTTTAAAACTCTACTTGATTGAATAAAAAAATCTGCACATTAGTCATTGTCTTATGAGTCCTCATCTTTTATTCTACATAAATGGTTAGGTTAGGAAGTTTTGATGCTCATATCTGATATTGAATGCTTCTTGTTCCTTTACTTGACCTTATTTGACTTTGGTTGTGTTGTTAAGCATGTTAGAACTTCATGCATGTATTCTGATTCATCATTTGACATCTTATATATGCTTAAGTGAAAATTTTGATATTTCTCATGTACAAGTAGTTAAATAGAGTATATGTGTTCGTAAGTGTCTCAAACTGCTCAATTCATGCTAAATTAAGAAATCATGATTCAAGAATCCTGTTTAATCTCAAAATCAATAATTCAAATTGTGGAAAACACAAGTTTAGGGGGAATCATTTCTTGATTCCTTCTTGAGTCCATTGAGTCTTTTGGGTCAAAATGTTGACTTTTATCTAGAGTCCACTTAATTAAGTGAAATTTTGCCAAAATTTCTCAAACTCTGTCACAATTTGCCATTACTTAAGTTTTTCTCTAAAATAAAACTCAAACAAGTTTTCTTGAATCAAAGCACACTTAGTTCTTCGCCAAAGTCAACTTTTCAATAAAACCACTATTTCAAGGGAAATTACTGGAATTTGGGTCAAATTCACTGACATCCCCTGTTGAACTAAATTGATTAAATTTTAAAGAAATTAAAGCCTATGACTTAAGTAAATTTCTTTTATATCTTTGTAGGTTATTTGAAAAGCTCTGTCACTGTTGGTACTAGAATTCAGGAGACACTGAGCAGCTCGCATCAGCTCGCAAGCACTTCACTGTAAGGATCCTGAATTAAATTTCTTGACTAACTATTGCTTTCCCCTTTTTGTTTATTATTCATAGGTTAGCTCAAGCATGGATCACGTGTCCTAAAGACCCGGTCAACTAACGGAAACGTGGACTGAGTGGATTTCTAATGGTCGTGTGAGGGACGTGGAGTTAGTTGCTAGTTTTTAGAGAATATTGTTACAATGTAATCCGTATTTAAACTGAGCTCTAGGTTTGCACACACAACACACTCTTCTTTACTTCCTTCTACGATCACAATTCTCTGCAACACTTAGATTACGAGCTCATTTCATTTGTACTCAAGATATTTATTATATAAAAGTTTTAGGAGGCAGGTACTTTGAACCGGCCCCCGAGGTTTTTTTGCTAGGCTCCTTGAGGATACTCAAGGATTCCTGGATTTTCCCTCGTTACATCCTCGTGTCAATCTTCACAGTTACATTTTCATCTTTATTTACATCAAACACGCTACCTCATTTACAAAGTTTGATCAACTAATTGTTAGGCAGTTTTTGACCAAAACAATTTGGCGCCCACCGTGGGGCAAACGGTGTTTGAATTCGATTAAGAGCCTCGATCTTCTTCCCATAATCGATTCTTGAAAATATCGAGCCAAAAAAAAATTACTTCGAAATCTGTTTCATCCACTAAACCGGCTGTCGACACTGCTCTCCCCCCAATGCTGAAGAAAGTGACCGGCACCGACGCTAAAAGAGTGGAATATCCTACTTTTCAGGGATCTCAAGGTACGTCCACTGACTCTGCTATTTCTAATAACGATATATATGTTTTGATCAGGCAGATGAAGTCTCATGTGGATGAGCAAGCCAAAACCAACGAGAAAATGATGAAGGAGATCATGGAATTGAAGAAATCAAAGAAACCGATAGAGGAAATTAGCCCTTTGATGCCAAAATCATTCGGGTTCGACTCTCCGGAAATATCGGAGCAGCCGAAACAGAAAGCAAATCCCTCTACTGCTCCAAAGTCAGGTATTGCAACAGCTACTACTGCAGGATTCTCAGGCTCTCAGCATCAGAAGGCTTCCAGGGTGATAGATCTGGAATACTCTGGGTTCTACTCTGAGCAGCCCCCAGAATCTTACTACAGTGGATATGGAAGTCAGCAGCTGCCGAGATGCTCGAGTCAGCAACCAGCCGGGTTTTTAAGCCATCAAGTGCCGATAGTCTCGATACAACAACCTGTATCTCAACCACATCGGTTTGCTGCGACGAACCTTCATGAACCCTGGAGTCAGTGGTCAACAGCACCTACTCCTCAGATGCTACAGGGATCTTCATCTTAGCCATTCCAACAATATCGGAGCCGCTTCCGAGCTGCTCAGGATCCTCGAGGATCCTTATTTTCTAATCCTACTGTCTCTGCAGGCACATTCCCAGGTTCATCTCAGGAGATGCACGAGGGAGACTTCATCCCCATGCAAGTGGGAACCACAACTGAGCCGACTATCCTTAGAGATGCTGAATATGGACCCCAGATCCATCTTCAAACTTCCACGGCTGGTAACAACTTTGATAATTTTTATGCTAACCCTAACCAAGGAACTGTGCAGGATACAGGTATCAACCCGACTATCGCTAGGGAACTTCAGAGGTTAAAGGACATGATCTCAAGTGTTCCCGGTGTTATTCGTCCAATTCCTGAAGTGCCAGCAGGCAGCCACAGAGTTTCTAGATTTGCATGGCCCATCTGTGACATGGAGATACCAAAAAGATTTCAAACCCCCAACATGAAACTCTACGACGGGACCATAGATCCTGAGGAGCACGTGGCACAATATAGGGAACGGATGGAAATCAACCTCATTCCTGTAAACATCAAAGAAGCTTGCCTATGCAAAGGATTCGGCTCAACATTGACAGGACCAGCCTTAAAATGGCTGCTCAGTATCCCTCCTAATACCATTTCTTTTCCCCATTTAGTTAACTTGTTTAATAACCAGTTTTCTTGCAGCAGGAGCTTTGAGAAGCTCACAAGTGACTTGTACAGAATAGTTCAGAAGCCCAACGAATCCCTGAGGGATTATGTGGCCAGATTCGGTCGAGAAGACCTAGATATCCCCAACCTGGATATGGCTGCTGCTGTAGAAGCTTTCAAAATGGAGATTAGAGGAGATTCCCACTTGTATGATGATTTGGTTATGACTCCTTGCAGGAACCTCGATGAAGTCAGAACGAGGGCATTAAGGTTCATCAGGTTGGAAGATGATAAGAAGATCCAAAAAAGAGGTGACGAACCGTCAGGCAGAAGGACAGATCTCCCGAAAAACAACAACGAAACAAACCCTATTATCGAAATGATAATCCCAGGGTCAATGAAGTTGAAGAAGAAGACGACGAAGAAAACTTCCCAAAGGTATCTGAATATTGCTTTTCAGTTGACATGGGTGGTTTGTTATGTGCCTTGCAGGATCTGGGAGATAAAGCCAGGTGGCCAAGAAAATCAGAAAAACAAGGATCGTGGAAGGATAAGTCTAAGTGGTGTGCTTACCACGAAGAATTCGGGCACTTAACAGATGACTGCATAGCCCTTCGAAAGGAAATAAGTTACCTGCTCAGCAAGGGGCATCTCAAAGAATTGTTTGGTAGGAAGAGAAGTAAAACTCAAGAAGCTGCCGAACTGCCCAAAAGAGCACAGTCGCCGCCAGCAGATGCAAAAGTAATCAACTTCATCTCGGGAGGATCTGACATATGCGGAGCCTCCTTCTCATCAGCAAAAAGACATGCAAAGGAGGCCAAGATGGACCAAGGCAGTCGGCCAAAGAAGAACGCGATATTGACTGAATACAAAGTTATCTCTTTTGATGAAACTGATAAGCTAGATATCCAGGATCCTCACCACGACAGTCTGGTAATTACATTATGTATTGCTAACCATTATGTTCGCAGGATCTTGATAGACAACGGCAGTTCAGTCAACATCATCCAATTGGACGTGCTTAAAAAGATGAGCATTCCAGAAGAAGAGATAATTCCAAGATCCTCGGTATTAGTAGGATTCAGCAGAGAAACCAAGCATACGGTTGGAGACATCAGACTTCCCGTCTACATTGAAGGAGTCAATTCCATGCAGAAATTCTGTGTCATTGACTCCCTTCCTTGTTGCAATGTGATCTTGGGAAGGCCATGGATCCATGATATGAAAGCAGTTCCATCTACCTATCATCAATGTGTGAAGCTTCCCACACCATGGGGAGTTGTAAGAATACTAAGCGATCAACAAGAAGCCAAAGACTGCTATACTTCCGCTATGAAGAACACCATCAAGCCAAAGCCAGCATAGTAATTAAAGAAACCAGCACGAAGAATTCAGATGACAAAGGAGTTGGAAATCAAATAAGTTCAACTTAATCCTGAAGATCCTGAAATCAAAGTGCTGGTAGGAACCAATATTCCTGAGGATACTGAGGAGCAGCTCGTGAGCCTCTTGAAATCCAGAGTCACAACATTTGCATGGAAAAATGAAGACATGACAGGTATATCTAAAGATATTATTACTCATAAACTTGGTATAGATGAATCTTTCAGGCCAATACATCAGAAAAGAAGGATGTTCGCTCCTGAGAGGAACATCATAATCCAAGAAGAAGTTGACAGGATGCTCAAGTCAAAAATGATTAGAGAAGTTAAATATCCTCGATGGCTGGCTAATGTGGTGGTAGTCCAGAAGAAAAACAGTAAGTGGAGGGTATGTGTAGACTACACAGACCTAAACAAGGCTTGTCCAAAAGACCCATTCCCTCTGCCACATATCGATTCTATGGTGGACGCAACTGCTGGACACGAGATGCTAACTTTTATGGACGCTTCTTTGGGCTTTCAACAAATTCAAATGGAACCATCAGATCAGGAAGACACAGCCTTCTTGACTCCCACAAGTATTTATTGTTATATTGCAATGCCTTTGGTTTACGAAATGCTGGTGCCACGTACCAGAGGCTAGTCAACATGATGTTTAAAGACAAACTGGGGGACACCATGGAAGTATACATAGATGATATGGTAGTAAAATCGAAGGAAGCAAAGGATCATCCTAGAGACCTTCAAGCTGCTTTTGATATCTTGGACCAGTTCAACATGAAATTGAATCCTTCCAAGTGCCATTTTGGAGTAAGAGCCGGCAAGTTCTTGGGCTTCAAGGTTACTGAAAGAGGAATTGAGGCCAGCCCTGAACAGATCCAAGCAATCATAAATTTGAAGTCTCCAACAAATGTCAAAGAAGTTCAGAGACTAACTGGCAGAGTGGCAGCACTCAACAGGTTCATATCAAGATCGTCTGAAAAAAGTAAAGAATCTATGACATATTGAAGAAGAACAAAAAGTTCGAATGGGGTGAAAAACATAAGGCAGCTCTGAGCTCCTTGAAAGAATATTTATCATCTGCTCCACTTCTAATGCAACCAGTCAAGGGCAAACCACTATCTCTCTATTTAGCAATTTCAAGCAGCTTAGTAAGTGCCGTGCTTGTGAAAGATCATGAGGGAGAACAACATCCGGTATATTATGTAAGCAAAACATTATTAGACGCCGAAACCAGGTATTCTTATTTAGAAAAATTAATCTTAGCCCTTGTCATGGCTTCCCAAAAATTAAGACATTACTTCGAAACTCATGTTATTTATGTGAAAACTAACTATCCTGTTAAGTGTGTATTGAGAAAACCTGAAATGTCAGGAAGAATGGCGAAATGGGCAGTTAAATTAAGTGCCTATGACATCATATATGAGCCAAGAACAGCAATCAAGTCACAAGCCCTTGCAGACTTTGTGGCTGATTTCAGCAGCGATATACTGCCAGAAGTTGAACTAGAGGTCAAGCAGCTCGAAGAAGCTTCAGGCAGCTGGGTCTTGTACACAGGTGGAGCATCTAATGTTAGAGGAACAGGATTGGGTGCGCTACTGAAATCGCCACAGGGGGACATTATCCCTCTATCTATCCATTGTGAATTTAAGGCTACTAATAATGAAGCCGAATATGAAGCTTTAATTACAGGATTACAACTCGCTAAAGATATGGGTATCCAACACATTCAAGTTTTTATTGACTCCTTGTTATTAACTAACCAATTTAATGGATCCTATGCAGTGAAAGGCGAAAGGCTAACCAAATATCTAGACCTTGTAAAACAGTTAGCATTATCCTTTGAAAATTGCAGCATATCACATGTACCTCGAGAAGAAAACGCAGAAGCTGATGCTTTGGCAAATTTAACATCATCCTTAAGGATCCCAGAAGGTGTCAAGATTCCCATAACTCATATCCTGACACCGGCAATCGAAGAACAAGAAGTTAATGATGTCACAACAGATAAAGATCAAGAAATGATAAACTCTCAGGATCCTCAGGAATCCTGGACTTACCCTATCAGGAGATTTATTCAAGAAGGGGAAATCCCCAAAAACGAGAACTCCAGACTCTTCCGAACAAAGGTAATTCCATATTCAATAATAAATGGTATCTTATACAAGAAATCTCTTGCAGTACCATACTTGAGATGCCTCGAGTAGCCTGAAGCACTTGCGGTACTCCAGGATATTCATGAAGGTGATTGTGGCAATCACACTGGGGGCAGATCACTATTTTCCAAAGTATTGAGAACAGGATACTACCGGCCTACTATGAAGAAGGATGCTATGGCCTTTGTTCAGAAGTGTGATGCATGTCAGCGGCACAGCAATATCCTCCATCAGCCTGCTGAGCCGCTCCATTCAATATCATCTCCATGGCCGTTTATGAAATGGGGCATGGACATAGTTGGTAAGCTTTCTGTAGCACCTGGAGGAAAAGTCTTCATGCTGGCTATGACGGACTATTTTTCTAAGTGGATTGAAGCCGAAGCTTTTGTTCAAGTTAGAGAAAAGGAAGTGATTTCCTTCATTAAAAGGAATATTCTGACAAGACTTGGAATCCCATCAGAAATAGTGTGCGACAACGGGTCTCAGTTTATTGGAAAAAGAACGACCAGTTTTTGTGAGGCATGGGGCATCAAAATGGTAACTTCAACTCCCATACATCCACAAGCTAATGGCCAAGCGGAATCGAGCAATAAGATTATCATCAATAATCTTAAGAAGAAACTAGGAATCAAAAAGGGGAAATGGGCTGAAGAGCTACCTTTCGTATTGTGGGCTGACAGAACGACCTCCAAGAATGCCACTGGTCGAACACCGTTTTCCCTAGTGTTTGGCTCAGAAGCTGTAATACCCACTGAAATGGTGATGCTAACTGCCAGAACAAGCTGCCAGGATTTTGAAGCAAATAAGCAAGAGCTCCTTGAAGATCTTGAAACGATTGATGAAATCAGAGACCTCGCGAAATTCAGGATGGCAGCATACCAGCAAAGGATAACAAAGTCCTGCAATAGGAATCTAAGAATCAGAAGATTTCAAGTAGGGGATCTGGTACTCAGGAAAGCTTTTCAAAATACAACCAATCCAGCACATGGGAAACTTGCACCTAAATGGGAAGGTCCTTACCTAATAGACTCAGAAGCTGGAAAGGGAGCATACAGGCTAGCTACTATGGAAGGTGAGCTGCTCCCAAGAGCTTGGAATGCAATTCACTTGAAGTTATATTTTATGTAAGCGCTCTCTAGATCCTCTGAGCATATCAAAGGAATCCTTGTTTAAACTTCGAAAACCTCAGGTATGATTTTTGACCCTTATTTCAATTTCATATTATTATATTTGTGGAATGATTACTGACTTAGGCATCGGAGGGGTGTTAGCCAAGCTAACACCCACCCCTCACCAAGCCTTGAAGTGTTTTGTAGGTGCTCCGAGCGTCCTACCATAAGCTAGAGGCTGATCACCTCTTCTAAGTATAAAGCATTCTGAATGCTGTCAAAAGGTTTAGGAGGTTTTCACCTTCTCGTTGACTAATGGGAATCGCCAGGAGCGCAAGAACCTCGCCAGGAGCGCACGGCGGTGGCCTATGGTTCAAGGTGGTGCGACCAGTCCATCTGAGGGTGGCTGATAATTTCATCACTGTTGGCCATAGAGTGCACTTCAAAATGGGTGGCAGACGTGTCATCTCAAAAAGATTATAAGGTTTTTGGCATTTTCATGTCAACCAAGGTTTAGGCACATTCGTGTCTCTCAAGTTTTTGGGCTTGACCCCAGTTGGCTTAGTCCCAAGTATTTTTGAGCTTGTCCTCAGAATAACACAGGTTTTTTAAGTTCTCACATTAACTAAGGTTTAGGCACTTTCGTGTCTCTCAAGTTTTGGGCTTGACCCCAGTTGGCTTAGACCCAAGACTTATAAAGCATTTCGTACCTCAGAAGACAAGGTTGGGCTTGACCCCTGTTTGACTTGTTCCTAAATGCTCAAGACTTATTCTCAGATTCATCTGAATTTCATCTTAAGGATTCCTAAGGATCCTCATGGATCCTGGTTATCTCGACAGTTGGATTACTTTTGAACAGGTGACGTTGATACTGCGTATATTGCATATTTTTATTACTAATCGAGTATTGGCTAGCATCATGGTTTGTTAACATTGACAAAGTTTTATGGGATTTAGAATTTTTAAACTAAGCATCCTGTCGGATCGTCATTCAAACATTTTTTTGAAATAACCAAAAATATACACAACACACCACGATGATCAAAATACTACTAAGTTATATTTATGCAGGAAATTAGAAAAGTTGACCCCAGGCTTCGTCTTGGAACCCAAGATCCCTCCACCTGAGGCCAACCACATTGTCTAAGGAGCTTGGACTTCGCCTTGAAACTCAAGGTCCCTCCATCCAAGCCCCCAAAAGTCAAGTTACCATTGTTTTTGTTTCACCACTACCATTGTTTACAAAAGAACCACAAACCACCAAAACAAACAAACTAAAAAGTGGGCTCCGACCTAGTCAAGAATGCCTTCATCGCCCAACTTATCACCAGCAGCCTCCGCCTGCTCCACCTCCTTGCCCTTGCCCTTCTCCTTCTCAGCTTCCTTCTCGACCTCCGGCTCAACCTCTTTATCAGTTTTTTCAGAAGCTTCCCCCCTCTCGGCCAACAGCTTCTTGAGGCTCACCTCCCAATCCTTAACCGGCCAGCTCTCTGGAGTGAAGCCTTCAACCTGCACAGCAGTCGCCATCTCGATCATGCATTCGAGCACACTGATGGCGGCTGAGGATTGAGCATTCTGTTCAGCCAGGTTTAGAGCTTCAGCAGCTGCAACATCTCTTTCTTTGAGCTGCTTCTCATAATGGCGTGTGTTGCTAGCTGCTGCCTTACTCACCTTCTCAAGACGGAGCGTGGCCTGGTCAAGTTTAAGCTCAGAGGCTTCAAGCTTCTGCTCAGCTGCTTCAAGCTTCTGCTCCATAGTCTCCAGTTTGCCTTCGAGATCAATCACCTCGTGGCTCAGCTTGTCGATACCCTGCACCAAAGCATAACACATCAGAATCAACAAGGGAAGTATTATAATTATAATGTTAACATACTTCTCTATTATTGTGCTATTATTTACAATGTTCACCACAGCTTGCAGCGATAGCAGCTTGTTAGCAGCTGCAACAGGAGGGAGATCATCGAAGCTGTCCACATTGATAGTGGAGTCTGGAGCCTTGCGCTTCTTTGCAGAAGAGGTCTTGGATCGAGTGCTGGGAGCTCGAAACTTAGGGGCTGAAGGGTCAGTGGGAGCCTTGCTGCTGGTCTCCTCGGTTTTTTCTTTCTTTGCGATGAGCAGTTTGAGGTCCTTGAAGGAGAAGTTGGAAGCTGAACCTGGAGCTTCATCATATACAGAAAGGGATCAGTTTCCAGAAATCATAGAGAATAACTTGAAACAAAAGGATAGCAGACTCATACAAATACCTGTTGACATGGTTCTTGAGGGGCTGAGAGATTGCTGGGTGATGCTTCTAGCACTTGAAACGTCTTCGCGTTGACAACTTCTTTCTGCCACTGGAATGCTGAAGAGGTCCTTGAGCTTCTTGGAGGATTCACGGGGTTGGCTTGATTAGAGCTTTGAACTTGGGCGCTGTAAGGACAAAAAAGCAAGCATATCAGTTAAATAAAATTGAAGAGTATTTGGAATCGGAATGTAACTAAAACTCTTCCTACCCTTGACAACCCACTGGGTAGGAAGGTTCTCACAACCGACAAGGCTACTCCTTTTGACAAAGAAGAATTGACGCTTCCAATCATGGTCATAGTGAGAAACCCTAGGGATCATCTGGGCCTCTCCGGATCTAACCTTCAAGACAAACCTGTTGTTGCCGTGTGTGGCCAATCGATACACTTTGCAGATCTCGGCAACCCCAATGTTTAGGTTACGGGTCTGGTTCAGGTGATGAAGAGAAAGAAGAATTCGCCACACCATGGGCATTACTTGAGAGTAGGCAAGGTGGGTAATCGAAAAGAAATCAGTGACCAAATCCGGGAAAGGAAATGTCATTCCAAGAAGAAAAGGGTAGTGAAGGAAACAGACCCAGTCGTCGGAGATATGGTTAGCTTTCAAAGACGGATCGAAGGGACGGAACTCAGCTCCGGCAGGAAAGCTCGCAGAACGCTGCAACATTGCGATCTTCCGATCGTCAAAGTTGCAGGTCTCCTCCGCCGTCGCCGGGAGGAGTCCTTGGTCAGTAAACTCGTCGGCCACTTGGTCGGAGACCGTGGCCGATGATCGCAACAACTATTTACCCATGATCGGAAAAAAGAACAAGAAGGGAGAAAGAGGATACTAACCTGGAGAAGATGGGAGAAGCTCTAGGGTTTTCGCCGAGTGAAAGCTGTGAAGAATAATGAAAGCAGAGAGAGAATTATAAAGGAAAATCAAACGGGAACTTCGCCTAGGAAGTTGGGACTAGCTAATTCCTCTCAAATCACAGTTAGTTAGCGATAAGGTTCAATTTCAAATTTTCGACATCTGACTTGCATGCGAAAACCGCCAAAAATTTGGGGGCAATTGTTGGTACTAGAATTCAGGAGACACTGAGCAGCTCACATCAGCTCGCAAGCACTTCACTGTAAGGATCCTAAATTAAATTTCTTGACTAACTATTGCTTTCCCCTTTTTGTTTATTATTCGCAGGTTAGCTCAAGCATGGATCACGTGTCCTAAAGACCCGGTCAACTAACGGAAACGTGGACTGAGTGGACTTCTAACGGTCGTTTGAGGGACGTGGAGTTAGTTGCTAGTTTTTAGGGAATATTCTTACAATGTAATCCGTATTTAAACTGAGCTCTAGGTTTGCACACACAACACACTTTTCTTTACTTCCTTCTACGATCACAATTCTCTGCAACACTTAGATTACGAGCTCATTTCATTTGTACTCAAGATATTTAATATATAAAAGTTTTAGGAGGCAGGTACTTTGAACCGGCCCCCGAGGTTTTTTGCTAGGCTCCTTGAGGATACTCAAGGATTCCTGGATTTTCCCTCGTTACATCCTCGTGTCAATCTTCACAATTACATTTTCATCTTTATTTACATCAAACACGCTACCTCATTTACAAAGTTTGATCAACTAATTGCTTAGGCAGTTTTGACCAAAACAGTCACTATTACGAATCTAGTGTGACATGACATTCATTTGACTTGTCAAATTTGATGAAATCATGATGTTTCTTATGTGCAGATGGCTCCCAGACTGGAAAGAGTAGCCAATGCCCCTCTGGATTTCTCAAAATCACACAATCAATTCTGTGAAATCAACAGAACCTGGACAGATGCCAGTTTATATGAACATGCCTTCAGAATTCTGGAGAACTCAAGTTGGATCACTTGTATCCAAATGGAGCATGTCATTAGCTTGGTTATAATAAATGATTTCTGGAACAATGCCCACACATTTGAGGCTGACAATGGTTCCAAATCCATGAGATCAAGAATTCAAGGAGTTTATGATGATATAAATAAGGAAAGGGTCCGAGAAGTGCTACAGCTAGATGATGCACCGTGCCCTGATTCTCTTCCAAAGGAAGAATGGCAAGACACAATCCTCGTGATGGGATATCAAGGAAATCTCGCAGTAACTTCAAATGAGAAAATAAAGAAGACGTTGTTCCCAGAAAACTGGAAGTGCATCATGACTTTCTTTATTTCTGCTTTTGGTCCAAGAAAGCCTGGAACAGACGACTTTGTTGAAGAAACAGCCTGGGCATTACGTGGTTTAGGATCCGGTGCTGGCTTCAACCACTCGAGGAAAATAATTAAATGGATGGACTACGACTTGCATCCAACAAGAAAATCAGAGAAGTTCTTGATGTATCCTAAATTCATACAAGCCATCCTTGATCATTACTACCTGAACCTGCAAAAGACAGAACCATACTTGGTTCCTAGGAGGATGATATCTGGTTCTTACACGCGATACCGGATGGGTCAGTATGATGGACCTGAAGTTCCATTTTTCCCGAACATGATTGAGGGAATTGATGTCGATGAAGACATGGATGAAGATCAAAGAAATGATGATACTAATGCTGAAATGGCAGATGTCAATGCTGCTGATCCTGATAATAATGCAGCAAATCTCTAAGGCAATCATCCAATCAACTTTCCCATTCATGATGACCCTATGCTATCAAAACCTGAAGACAGAGCTTCAAACATAGATGTAACTGAATTAGATGACTCAGAAGATGAAGAAGAAGAGTCTGGTAGTAAAAATGATGCATCTGACAAAGATGCTGACAGTAACTCAAATGCATCAGGATCCAAACCTGAATCAGGGTCAAGATTCCAACCTGGATCAGACCAGGTTTTGACTCTACCAGTTCTGATGCGAGGGCTCCCAAAAAGAAGAAAATAAAAACAAGAGAAACTACCAAAGTTAGTGAACAACCTGAGGCATCAAGTAATAAGAAGCAGAAGAAAATAAAGTCAAGGCAAACACAGGATGACATTTCATCAAGCTCCTCAAAATCTGATTCACCTGAACCAGATTCAGCCTCATTTATGCTTGAGGGTCATGTTAATCCTAACTATAGAAGACAATCAAGATCTAAGTATGCTCAAGAAAGAAAGAAGCTTGAAATAAGAAGAGGGTCAGTCTCTGGATCTGGAACTACTGTTGCTGTACAATCACCAGTACAACCTGAACCAAACGACATTGTGCAACAAAGAGTTCTATCTGCTCCCATCACCACTGTTGTAGCAACCATTCAAGATATTGATGCAGCAGCAGACATCAACATCACAAGCTTAGATCCGGCAATCTAATCTGAGTCTCCGCCTATGTCAACTGCTCCTGCTCAAATAATTGCACCTAGGGAAGATACCTCCTTGGTCCATCGAGAGTTGACTTTGGAGCAAAATCTTGAAATCTCCAAATCTTTGGTTGCTAATGATCTTAAAGAAGCAACTGAAAGGATCAAAGCACATGATCAAGATCTTCTTAAAGCCAGTGAGAAAATAAAGGAGCAAGCTGAAGAAATTGAAAGACTCAAGAGGCTATTGGCTGAAGCTCTACAAAATAAACAAACTGCCAGAGCTAATGATGATGATATGGGTGGTAGTGGAAATGAAAACCAATAAGCATTGTTATGCCTGCAAATGCTGAATCCGAAATCTCTGAACAACTAAAACACTTGCATGTTGATAGTGAGTTTCTAGATATTGGGAGAAGTGCGTTTCAAGAGTTTCATGCGAACACCCTAGCTACTGACCCTGGAAGCTGAAGTGGTGTAGTTGTCACTGAAGAAAAGGTAGAAGCCAGTGAAGCACTGCAGATTCAGCCTCTTAGCTTGATTCCAGACGATATCTTTAATGACATTAGTTTAGCTGAAAGTCTGAATAATCTTATTTATGACTCCAGCGCCACAAACTTTATAAATCAGGAATTCACAACTGATGATGAATATGACGAGGAGATCATCTATGAGATCAAAGACGAACCAGTTGAGATTGTATCTCCAACTCCTCTGAGATCTGAGCCTGTGGTAAGTGAACCTCAATTGTAAGATCAAGTTATTATTTCTCCAATCTCTTCACCAGATCATCATTCTAGAGAAAGGGAAGTCCATCAAGAAGGAGTTGCAACTCAAATCTTAGTGCATGAGTCTACTGAAACCACCACTAGTGTTGCACCTGAAACTGTTCAGTTCAACTAATAACAAGTGCAAGTGGTGGTTAAGCTACAAATAATCCAGTCTCTTCACAAGAATCTGGTCCTTCTAGTAGACCTGACAAAGGTAAAAGGAAATTGACTCCTGAAGAAGTCTACGAGCAGGAAATGGTAAAACAAAGAAAGAAGGAAGAAGCTCTAAGACTTGCAAAAGAAGAAATAATTCTTGAGAGGACGCTGGATGAGATTGCCAGACAAGAAGCTATCAAAGAGTTGATAGAATCCAGTCGTCCTCAAACGAAAATTGGACCTAGATCAGAACAATTTGAGCCGAACGATCAAAACATTGATGAGAGAGAACCTAGAATAAGAATAATCCCCAACCTAGCTGGAGATAATGTTGATCCGTCTGACACTTAAGAAATTGCAAAATATGTCAGAGAGCTCATTTCTCATGGGATTCCCCTATCGTACTTGATGACTCTCACAGATGCACAACTAGTTGAACTGTACACTAATGAGCAAGAAATGGAGAAACATATCTACAACTACAAACTTGCAGATAAGCTTACTGATCCTCGAGGAAATCCTTTTGCTGATACTGATAAGAAGTTTGAATATGTGCAATTCAACGACAATCTGCGGGAAAAGATCCGAGAGTGCATGCTCAGTATATGCCTCCTCCTCCAGACATCTTTGATCATGTTTCACCTCCGCCCAGTCCCACTACAGCTACGCTTGGCGTTAACCGAATGACTAAAAGAGAAATGCAAGACTTTCTAGACCAGAGGGGAAATGCTCGCAAAAGCTATAGTAGAAAGCAGCTTCCTGGTCTACGAAAAATGGTCAAAAACCACATAATTGAAGAGAATAAGAAGGTCAAGCGTCAGCAGGACGAACGAGAAGCAATAAGGGTAGAGGAACACCGAAGGAAAGAATCCCCCACCTTGGTTGATGACTGGAAGGAAATGGAACTGTATCGGAAAGCCTTGGTGCAGTTCACTGCTAAAAAGCTCAAAGATATGCCACCAAACGTTGAATCCGATGATGGGATGAAAATCCTTGGATGGAAATATGATCACGAGTTTAAGGCATTTATTATCAAACGCAGAAACGGATTTGTACAATTCTTTGCCAAAATAAGAGACCTTCTAAATTTGTTTTCATGGGAGCTGAAACAACTTAGATGGCGACAGCTGATTAACCACTCAAATGATCTAGTGGGTAGAGATGCTGAAGAACAGATAAAAGCCACCTACAATGTTAGTTCAACTCGCCCCATTAAGACAGAGAAGAAGAAGTACAAAACTTTCAGAAGGCAAAGAGCTGTGGTCCCATATAAGGTCATGTACAAGAGTATCAACAAGGATTTGATTACAAAGAAAATAATGGGAGATCAAAAAAGCAACCCAATAAGATGTTGGTATTACAGTGGGGACACTCATGAGTTAGTCATTGAAAGGGAAGACGGCGATACAATAAGACTCTTCACTGCAATTAAACTGAGACTGTTGCATAGAAGTTACCTTAAATGATTATTCTATAGTCACCTATACACCATCCCTCGAAGGCTTAGGCCATACGAGATAGTCGACGCAAACTACTTCGGTTTGTTTCTAAGGTGGTGGTGCTGGGAGTGCATTGCTGCAAAGAAGATGAAGACGGAAAGCCTGAGTACCTTAAAAGACTGGGTCATGGGTGGTCGTGGGATTTGATACCTCTCCCGTGGTCCTGAAAGGATGTTAGAGATGTGGCACTATTCTGACTTGAAGAAGTTCTCGCGAGAAGACCTTTGGATACAGTACGATGCACAGATCATCTGCTTAGATAATCGATACAGGATTCTTGCTCGTAAGTACTGGAGGTTCTTGCTAAAGCTACTTGGACAACTCAGATAGTCATCAGTTTTTATTTTCTATGTTTGTATTACCACCAAAGGGGGAATTTGTAAGATCTTTATAGGTTTGGTGGTAACTCAAACATAGCATCCTTTGTATTTGTGCTCAAATTGTAAATCTTTCACTTTACTTGTATTTTGTACTTGGATAATTCTCATGATATTTATGTTAATCATTCAAGTATTTGATGTTTTGTATTTCATATGTAATGTCATAACTTGTGTTGATCATTGATATTGAGGAATTTTCCCTTGTACATTTCTATTGTGATGTGAAAGTCTGGATCCATATTCTGAGTCATTTAATGACAATTTACTTGGCTAATGTTAATAATAGAATGTGACCTTATAATAAAAACCATGGTTCAATAATGATTCTTGACGTTTTACGAGCGTACTTGATGATTTGGACATAGTCTTGGCGACCTCACCAGGTTGGCGACTTCACCAAACACTTGGCGACCTCACCAAACACTTATTGACCTCACCAAGCTTGGCGACCTCACCAGGAAGTCTTGGCGACTTGGTTTTACACTTGGTGATCTGGACAAGTGTTCTTGGCCTCCTCACCAAGGTTGGCGACCTCACCAAGTGGCCCTGGCGATATCAGGATTCGTTCTTGGCGATCTCGTCAGTCTGATGACATAATTTTTACTAACTTCAATAACATTCTCTTCATTTCAGTGTTGTAACGGCAGGTTCTCTCTCCAGTATAAATAGCAACATGAGAATAACCTAAAATAAGCTTTTAGACGGCTGCTTGAAGAAAGAGAGCACCTATGTGTGAAAACCCTCGTGTTCTAGAGTTTCAGACATGAAATCTAAGGATTTCAACCAACAAACACTATGATTTGATCATGGATTCATGATTTCCGCACTTGGATCTGTGTATTGGATGAGTAAAGGCTCCAAATTGGTCCTGACATTTTCTTCACAAAAGGAATTCAAAACATGATTTTTAAATTCAGTGCCATTGTCACATCTGATTGTTTTCACTTTGAGATTGGATTGATTTTCTAAATTTAACACAAGAGTTTTCAACATTTCAGCAGTTTCATCTTTTGTTTTAAGAAAAAAAACCCAAATGTACCTAGAAAAATCATCAATTATAACAAAACAATATGACCTTTTCCCTAAACTCATCACTCTAGTTAGACCAAAAAGATCCATGTGCAGCAGCTCTAGAGGTTGTGAAATAGAAGATTTAACTTTTAGCTTAAAAGAAGTTCTGTGTTGCTTGCCCTTGAGACATGGCACACTGTGTTCAGAACATGTAAAATGCTTGTTAGGAAGACCCTTAACCAAGCCAAGATTGACAATTCGATCCATGTTATTGTAATTTACATGTCCCAAACTCCTATGCCACAAATCAGACTCATCACTTGAGGTTTTGGATATGAAACAGGCAGTCCCACATGAGAGTGCATTAACTGACATATCGAAGATGTATAGTCCATCTCTCCTGGATGCTTTAAGCATGATTAGCTCATCAGGAATTTTCACACCAGGTTTGAGAATTATAGCCTCTCTCTCTCATTAAACATCAAATTTAAGTTCTTGTCACACATATGTGAGACACTGAGAAGATTAAAGTTTAATGTATCAACAAAATTGACTCTATAAAACTTTACCAGTCCATTACTCATATCTCCTTGTGCTGAGATATGGCCTTTTGTACTTACAAAGGAAACTGGTCCTCCGTTGATTCTTTTTGTATTTTTCTAGTATTTGCTTATTCCCTGTCATATGGCAAGTGCATCCACGGTCTACTACCCATAGGCTATGTTGGCCTTTATTCTGCACCTACACATATCAGAATTGATCAGTTTCTATATCAGAACTATAGCCTCTCTCTCATTAAACATCAAATTTAAGTTCTTGTCACACATATGTAAGACACTAAGAAGATTAAAGTTTAATGTATAAACAAAATTGACTCTATGAAACTTTACCAGTCCATTACTCATATCTCCTTGTGCTGAGATATGGCCTTTTGTACTTACAAAGGCAACTGGTCCTCCATTGATTCTTTCTGTATTTTCTAGTATTTGCTTATTCCCTGTCATATGGCAAGCGCATCCACTGTCTACTACCCATAAGCTATTTTGGCCCTTTACTCTGCACCTGTATATCGGAATTGATCAGTTTCTATAGGGGACCCAAGCTGAGTGGTCTTGGGTCTGCCATAATCATCATTATACTTGTACTCTTTGAGTACTAGAGTATTTAAAACTAGAGCTTCAGTGAGCAGATCATCATTATGAAGGTTCAAATTCTCATATTGAGTGCTTGTTTGACTAAGTCTTTCACTTTTGCTATTTTTCCTTTCAGCAATTTTTCTTTCCGTATATTCCTTGAATTTTCTTTGTTTGTTGGTCACTTTCTTAAGCATTTCACTCGATGAATTGTGAGTTTGGTTGACCAACCAAGTTCTTTCAGGTGACTTTGAAAATCTTTGTGAAAAATAGTTGTTTTGTTTCAGATTTTCACCCTGAAGTGGAATAGAGTGACTTCCACTTGTACTAGCAACAAATTCCGGTTGGTTAGATTTTCTGCCTTTTAAAAACTTTCCCTAGAGGTGGTCTTTCCTCTTGAGGGGTTTCTACTTCCTTGAGCTTCAAAATGTTCAAACTCATTAGCAAAATGTACTTTTGGTCTCTGCTTGGGAGAAGTAGATGATCTGGTTTGATTTCTATTTTCCGGTTGAACTTGAGTTTGAGCGGAAATTGTTCCGCTTGAACTTCAGCCGGAAACCGATTTTGTTTCAAAACAGTGAAGCTTCCATTTCTTTCATTTCCAATTAAAACTCTATTAGATTCAGATCCAAAGTATTTCATTGTTTGACTTTTCACAGGTGAAACTCTACCTGTGAGTTTCTTTTGATAATCAACTTTTGGTTTTTGAGCAGGTTTTTCTTTTGAAAGAGGTTTGACTTTACTCAAAGGATTGAACTGACACATGCCAGCTAGGTGTCCTTGTTCACCACAAAACACACATTCAAGAACTCTGGCTTCATAAAACTCATTTTTCCTCGGAGACTCATTTTTGGTTATTTGTTTGTAAGTAAGATGACCAAGTCTTTAAGTTTGACTTCCCTTGGGTTGTTCAGGTTGTTTTCCTCCAACTTTGGAATCTTTTGATTCATAGACAGTTAGGGGTGGTACAGTAATTAATGGTTTTAAAATCCTTGATTGGTCATCTGATGCAGATGTGCTTGCATCAGTGACTTCAGGCTTCTTTGTTTCAACAGATTTTTCAATGCTTGACTGAGATGAAGTGTCATCAACAGTGAGACTGACTTTGCAGTCTGTTTTCAAAGCTTCAACTGGTTCAATTTCAGGTGAGTACTCAATTGGTGGCTTAACATTATTGTAACCAACACCAGTTTTACCATACATCCCTCCTAACCATAACTTTTGAGCCTTCTTATTTGTAGTTTGAAACTTTTCACAAGTGAACAAAGCATCTTTCAGTTTTATCTCAAGAATATCAACCTTAGCCTTAGCATCTTTGGTTTCCTTTCTTGACTTTTCAAGTTTAGACAACAAATCATCAAGTTGTGTTTCAAGAATTGAGTTCGTATGTTTTAACTGTTCAAATTCTTTGTTTAAACTTTCAATCTTAGCAATGTAAGGTGATTCAGTTTTCTTAAAGCATTCCTTTAACTCATTCAGATTTGAAACTTCATCAATTAGGTCAGTGTTGTGATTTCTATACTTTGTCACTTGTTCAATGCATGCAGGGCTGCATAAGTTTTCTAAATCTTTTTCAAGAATAGGATTTACCTGATCTGAAGTGGAGTCTTGTTTGGTCATTAAAGCATGATTAATTGGCTCAAACTCAGCTATGAAGTCTTCTTATTTGACACATTCAATTTGATTTGAACAGCAGCAACAACATTTTGATGGTTTTGACTTACGTTGGTTTTGGTGTAGTAGGTTGTAAACCCGAACTGTGATCAGAGTTGTTTCTTGAATTGTTGTGGTTGTTTCCACCATAATTCTTCATCTGAGCATGACCTTGATTCTGTCCTTCTCTTCTTGGTTGTGGGCATTCTCTTGCAAAGTGTCCAAGTTGGTGACAGTTGTAACATTTCACCTTACTTTTGTCTATGCCAATGTGAGCACCTTTTGCTCCTTTGTAGGTTCTACCTGTTCTTTTGTAATATCTTGGGGCTCTAACAGACACCATAGCAAGTTGGGTCAAAATATCCATTTCTTCTAAGTCATCAGCACCTATACATTCTAAGTCTTCACGAATGAAGCCTTGGTAAGTCAGTTGCTACAAAAGCATTGTGAGAGTTATCAAACGAGTTTGAGAAGCTCTCTTGACACCTTGGTGTCTCAGAGAAACTCACTATAGGTGACTGATAAGAAGATGAATTTGAAGATCTTTGGTTATGAAAAATCAGTAGTCACTAGAGTAGTTGAAAACAACTGACTTGATTCAGAAAGTGAGTTTTGCTTAAGATTTAGTTCCATTTCATAGGCACTGAGTATGCCATGAAGTTCACTAAGCTTCATCTTTTTCAAATTCTTACATTCTCTGATGCTAACAGTGTAAACTGTCCACATAGAATGCAAAGAACGTAAAAACTTTTTGTTTACATCAACTTGATCTAGTTTTACATCTACTTTTTGCAGTTCATCAAGTAGTGAAACAAATATCAGGCACTGGATAGTCATAGATTCACCAGACTTAAAAGTAAAGTTTTCATATTTTTGTTTCAAAACATCTTTCTTGTTTTCCTTAACTTCACTGGTTCCTTCATACATTTCACTCAAAGCATTCCACAGGCTATGTGCAGTTTTATATCCCTAAAAACCCACTTAATATGGAGTTGGAAAGTGCAACCTGTAGAGTCCAATATGCTTTGTAGTCAAATTCAAGAGCAACATAGTCAGATTCAACATATTTTTCTAAAGGTTTTGATATCTTGACTTCAGCATCATCATCAGCTCATGTAACCATACGAGTGTAGAGACCTTCAGTCAAGGACTTCCATATACGGCGATCTAAGATCCTGACAAAACCTTCCATCCTGAGTTTTCGGGTACCAAAGTCATCAGGAGTGAACATTGGTGGTTTGTTAGCACTAATGTTTGAAGATCCTAAACTGAGTTCATTCATTTTGAAAGACAAAAACAACAGAGCTTGTAAAGTAAATAAGTAGAGTATCAACTTTGAAGCACTAGAAGTCTTCAAAGTGGGAGCCAAAGCTCTTATACCACTTGTAGGATCGGTGTTAATTAGACTTTAACTTAACAAGAAACCCTCTACTTGTAAATATAACCCTGCGGAATGAAGTTATATTTCACTTTACTTAAGCATATTTTAGTTCTCTTGTACAATGTAAGTGTTTGATTGTATAAGAATAGTAACAACGATGTATAAAATACTCGACACTATTTGCATTAACTCAAAGTTACACTATTACAAATTGATCAAGAACTGTGTGTAAACTAAGAGCTAACTAAGCTATATATAGTGCTGATGAGATCAATGACAGCCATTGATCTTAAACGATTTAATTTAAACCATTAAACAAAAGGTTAAATACAACTACCAAAAGACTAAACTTCGACATATAGGATATCTTGCGTGTGAACAGCAACATTCTACTTTGGGAGAGCGGCTTTGATAGATTTGGAAGCATCCAAGAAGCTTTTGCAGGATTGGACGACTGAAAAGACTTCTCAGGAAAAGTCCGGTTGAACTCATTATCTGGTGGATAATCGAATTCACCCGGAATATTCGCTATAGGACAAATTTTGCTTCTTCCGGTTGAACTACCTGTTCCGCTTGAACTTGAGACTTCCGCTCGAACTTCAACTTCAGTCGGAACACTTCAAAATTGGCTTTCAGCCGGAAATCTTCAAAGCGATATTCCTTACATAAATCATCAATCATAGGAAGTGGATACTTATTCTTAATGGTTACTTTATTTAAATCTCTATAACCTATGCACATTCTCAAAGATCCATCTTTCTTTTTCACATTGTGTCTCGTGTATTGTATTTAGTTTAGAGCATCTTTGTGAGTCAAATGGTCAACATACCAGGTGGCCGTATCAAATGGTCCACTGTACCAATTGGTACGCCCATACCCATTAGTCCGCCAGTTGGTACGCCGGCCAGTATGTTGTACCTATATATAGTTCGTGTTAGTATGATAGAATAGAACTTCTGTCATTTCTACACTTTTCTATGTGTGAGTTAGAGAGAGAAACTGTAAGGATCGAAATAACCCAAACACGATATCACAACCTCTAGTGAATGTGCGGAATCCAAACACTAGAGTGATTCAAGATAAATCAAGAAAAATACGTAAAAGCAATAACAAAACAAGTAAGAACACAAACCGATTGAAGAGAACACTTTACTATTAATCACCAGTTGCTTACACACTTAGTCGAAATTCTCAAAGAGAATTTCGAGATTACCAAAAAAACCACAAACACCTTAGGAGCAACCAACCCTAATCTTCTAATTAAACCATCCTTATATAGGAGGAGATTAGCTTGGAAAACAAGCTAATCTATCTTTGGTAACCCTAAATAACATAAAATTCCCGTATTTGACTTTAATGGCCCATAAAACTCCACCTAAACTCATTCTAAATGAGCCCAAACATGTCTAAATTGGCCCAATGACCCAATATACCCATAACCCAACTCATTTTCACCTATTCTAACACATAGGCCTTCAGAATACTCCGCCAAGTGATGATTTAATACACAAGCCACAAATTATTCCCTTACAATCTTCCCCTTGGCTTGTGCTATTAAATATCTTCTACTTTCAATCTTCAGACTTCAGTCTTCTCCTTGGCTTGAACATGGGTTGGTGAAGATTCTTTTCTTGAACGATCTTCATTGGGCAGCAACGGTCGAGATCTGGGAGTTTTCTCTCAATCAGCATCAGCTTGGACTTCAAATGACAAACAAATAATGAGAGGAGGATTCTCAAATACTTGCTTCTTCTTGAAACATGACGAGTCCTTGCTAAACCATCAGTAACTGTCTTGACTTGCATGAGACTTCAGAGGATAAATATTGAACACCTCTGTCTTGGCATTTGTGACTACTCTGCATCTTTTCTTCAATTAGCTTCCCCTAAACCTGAGAACGGTGTCTTTGGACGCTTTACTTGAACAACCAACAAACTTCCCCTGAGCATAGGGTAAGTCCTTTTCCGGCTGGTTCTTCAACATGAACAGTAACAGCACTTATTGACTTTTCTTCTCCATGACATCTCAATTAACCTGTCATGCACAACATGGAATAAACACAAACACTAACCAGCACATGATGACTGGTTATCGGGTTAGCAATTATTTAACCAAAAGCACTTCCCCTGAACCCGAGAACTCTTCACATTATCTACCCCTGTGATTCTGGAGGGGTGATACTTTCTTGCATGAAACCCATAAAAACTTATTAAAAACCTTTAAATTAACCTGGCCATGGTTGAAAAAATAAACAATAAAAAAAACTTAAGATAACACAAAAGAAAAATAAAAAAATAAAAACAAACATACCAAATTACTAAACGAGAAGGTTTCTATGGGATCAAACCGTATGAATCTGACCGAGGAACCCTTTTCAGCTTCTGTTACTCGAACACGTCCAGGTGATTGCCAATATACTGATCCACTTTAAACTCAAACCCTTTTCTTTATCAGGTTGTTTGTCACTTTATTATCTTTTATTGGTGCATTAATTATGAACAGCAAGTGGGTTTCAACAAATCCTAGGTACATGTTATTGCACACTATCAAGCATATAAATTCCCTACCACATATTTTCACAACCTGATCCAGAAGTTTGAAACTGAGCTCGAGACTTGGTTGAGAAGAGAAAGAATAGATCACAAAGATTTTTTGGGTATAATATACAAAGTCAACTGAATTTTTGAAGCATTTTTGATAATGCTCTCATCAGTGACAAAGGCTCAGGGTTTTGGACACTAGAGGGTCTCTTTTGATGTACTCTTTGGCATCTTTTGGGTGTATATTATTTTTTTCTTTAATTTATTTTAGGTGATCTAGAAGCACGTATGTATGGACAACTCCAGGTCATTGCTCACGCAAAGCAGAGGAGAGCCTTACATACATGTGAAGCATCCCCAGGTCATTGCTCACGCAAAGCAGAGGGGACACCGACTTTTTGAGCTCATTTTCACACTCTTGGAGACAAGCGTGTGTATCGGGAACTTGAACATGCAGTCAAATAGAAATGCAATTAACCTAAGTGCTGTTACCCAACAAACTGCCATACGTTATCTTTAAGTGTGTAACTCATACCTTTTCAGATTTAAGAGCTGAGCCTACCAGCATATCACCATGGATCATGCCTTTCACATCTGCCTTACGCGTGTCAGCCATCTCCAAGACGGAAGTTTATTTCACTTCCCACCTTCTCAAACACACAAACAAAAGGTTAAAAATTAAAAAGCACAATTTTTTTGAGGGGGTCTACTATTTCATCAGTAAATGTCTTCTGTTCTTCCCCTTGCTTTTTGTATACCTGAAGAGTCGGTGAAAGAAATTTCTTTTAAAAACATTCCCTTGGTAACATCAGGGATTGGGGGTGTGGCTGCCTTGGTTGGACTGAGAATGTCCTTTTTGTTGACATCTCTGGGTTGGTGATTTTCTTTCCCAAAAACCTGTGGTTTTCTTGGTGGTGAATTTTTGGTTTCATTTTTCTTTAGAAATTTTACCTCTTGAAACTGTTTGGAGTGTTTTTTGTACACTCCAATAGGCTTGAAAGACAGGTTTACCACCTTTGAAACATTCCACCTGTCATCCTTCCTCCAACCATTTGATTTAGCTGAAACAACTGGATTTGGATGGATGGGTGATTTTGAAATAGATTTGAAAACAGGTTTTGGGGATTCAACAGATTTAGGTCTCCAAGCTGTTTTCACAGATTTCTGAGATGCTTTGTTTTCTTTAAAAATGTTCTTTGGCCGTTGCTTAGGAGCCTTGGGTTTCTGCTGAGCTTTGTGACTCTGAGGTGCTTGTTTCTGCACCTTGGGTTTTGATGGACCGGGCCTTGGAGTTGGGTCACTTTGTTTCTGGGTCCTTGGACTGGGTCTCTGATGAACCCTTTTGGGATAATAGGGTTCATAAGGCCGGTATAAACAGTTTCTTGCCACGTGTCCTGGTCTACCACAGACATGGCAAGATTGTTTCTTTGGGTAAGCGGGAGCCTGTGGTTGGTTACGCCCAGTGGAAATCCAAGTTGGTTTTGAACAATTTTTGTGGATCCAATGGGTTTTACCGTGGGGCTTTGTGGTTAAAATGTACTCTCGCTGAACCGGCTTAAACTGGTCATATGCAGAATTGATCTCTGGGTACGGGACAAATTCATGGGGTTTTGTGTCCCGTACTTTCTGCACATTTGGAGTGGGACAGTTCACACTATCCTCAGACTTTTTCACATCTCCTGTGGGTTTGGGAACATCATTCTGTGGTCCCTTACCCCTTCTTAAAATTCTAACAGTTCTTAGGGGTTTCACAGGTTTAGCATCACATCTCCCAAAGTTAAACCCACTACAAGTAACAGATTCATCAAACACATTTGACTTGGGAAATGTTGACTCAGACTCAAAAATTTTTGAAGCAAAATTATCAGTTTTAAAAACTGGAAACTTTTGACTCTCAAAACAAACACCTTTCCCCTTTGAACCTGCTTCTTCATTTACTTTATCTGCACAAGAAGTAGAAGTGTTAGTAATGTTAGAAACAGGAGCAGAAATTTTAATGGGACAAGCTGCTAATTTCTTTTCAATCTCAGCTTTAGCTTCCAATGAGGTCTTAGAACACTCATAATCTGAGATCATTTCATGCATCAGGGGCATCGGTACTGTGTGTGTGGATTTTTCATCTTTTACTTCAGTACCGAGACCCAAACCAGAGTTGGCTTTTAGATGACGCATACGAGCGTCTGTGTTGTAGAAAAGTGAGCTAGCCTTCATCATTTCTGACACAATCTTACCGTTTCGCTCAACTTTGGTTTGCGATGTTTCTAATTGCCCTTTAAGTTGTTCAAGTTCAGTTTTCAATGTGGCATTTTCTTCATTAGCAACTCTTAGATATGTGGTTTTGTTACTCAAGTCCCTTTGAAGATTTTTTATGTCAATTTTGGCAGCTTCTAGTTTTTCACTTAATGTTTTACTCCTACCTTTGTACTCTCGCAGGTCTCTATCAGATAGTTCACGATTTAACGTTTCATTAAAGAACTTGCGTTGCCAGTCTTGAGATTCATTAAATGTAATTTGGCATTTAGGGTTAGAACATACCTCATTGTTGCTGGTAGATACAGAATTACCTGGAAGAAAGGATGCCATGAATGTATTTGATTGAACTTCTGGATCAAAGAGTGAAAGCCGAAGGGTTGGATAGAAAAGGATTGGATAGAAAAGTCAAGTTTTGGATCGAAAAGTGGACTTTTGGATCGAAAAGTGGACTTTTTGATCGAAAAGTGGATTTTTTGATCGAAAAATGGACTTTTTGATCGAAAAGTGTGGCTGATCAAAAAGTACTTTTCGATCGGAATAGATGAGGATCGAAAAGTATGATGCGATCGAAAAGTGTAGGCTGGATCGAAAAGTCTCGAAGAGGACTTTTCGATCAAGGAGCACAATGGATCGAAAAGTCACAGGGGACTTTTCGATCAAAGGAGGCTGATCGAGAAGTCTCAAGGGGACTTCTCGATTGAAAGGGTTGGATCGAAAAGTCTCAGAGGGACTTTTCGATTGGTGTAACTGATCGAGAAGTCACAAAAGGGGACTTCTCGATTGGGCAGGCTGGTCGAAAAGTCACTTAGGGGACTTTTCGAGCAAGAGGAACGAATCGAAAAGCCACTGAGGGGGCTTTCTCGATCGGAAAGGGTCAACAGGAGGAACTTTTCGATCAGAGAGACCGATCGAAAAGCAGAAAACAGGGTCGAAAAGTGTTGAAAACACAATCACAGCTTCCGAAACTTCTGACTTGAGTTACAACCTGCACAAAAACACCTCCGAACGTGCTAATAGCTGAAAATCACCAAAAAAACTCAAATCGTTAGTACTCAAAACCTTGAATCTGATATCGCGAGAGCCTCGAAACTTGCGTTTCTTGGCTCTGATACCAATTGTAAGGATCGAAATAACCCAAACACGATATCACAACCTCTAGTGAATGTGCGGAATCCAAACACTAGAGTGATTCAAGATAAATCAAGAAAAATACGTAAAAGCAATAACAAAACAAGTAAGAACACAAACCGATTGAAGAGAACACTTTACTATTAATCACCAGTTGCTTACACACTTAGTCGAAATTCTCAAAGAGAATTTCGAGATTACCAAAAAACCACAAACACCTTAGGAGCAACCAACCCTAATCTTCTAATTAAACCATCCTTATATAGGAGGAGATTAGCTTGGAAAACAAGCTAATCTATCTTTGGTAACCCTAAATAACATAAAATTCCCGTATTTGACTTTAATGGCCCATAAAACTCCACCTAAACTCATTCTAAATGAGCCCAAACATGTCTAAATTGGCCCAATGACCCAATATACCCATAACCCAACTCATTTTCACCTATTCTAACACATAGGCCTTCAGAATACTCCGCCAAGTGATGATTTAATACACAAGCCACAAATTATTCCCTTACAGAAACTAGAGAGACTTCTTTGTAATCTTCAAGTGATTCAATAAGAATTTTCTTATTTACTTCTCATTTTCACTAGATTGATCAAAACATGCAGTAGTAAGATCGTATCTCGGTTTTACAAGTGGTATCAGAGCATTCCAAGTTGCTCTATTGCTGTGTTTTTTATCAAATTCAGATTTCTACTGAGAGAAAGTGGGTGTTTCTTTTTTTTTCATCGAACTCATTCAATTCTGAGTGTTTCTGGTGCTCAACTTGATTTCTGAACCTTCCTAGTGTGTTTTCGCACCTTACTGTAGCAAATTCTAGCTCAAAACTGTCAAATTCTGAAATATCAGTCGAAAATGTCATGGTACGCCGGATGAACATTCTGGTATGCCGTTTGGTACGCAAGGCAATCTTCATCTGAAAAGTGGCACGCTGGTGAATCGGGTTCGTTTTCTGGTACGTTGAGTCTGTGGTACGCGAGTGGTCCATTGAAGATTGGTGGTACGTTGATTAACAGGGTGGTACGCTGAGAAGGAATTTGGTTCGCTGAGAGTGATTTTGGTCCGCTGGCAAAAAGGTGACTTTCACTAAAACTAACGTAACTTGAGAACTGTTAAGAGTCACGGAACCCAATACCAGCCAAAATGACCGTCTTGACGAGATCTAGACTTTTACCCGCCTAACGGCCAGTACCCTCCGTTTTGGTACCCAAATTCCACTTGGAAGACCTTCGTTTTTGAGTTCGAAGTTTTTGAAGTATCATTTTCGGTGAAAAATGTCTGATTTTCAAGCGTTCGCTGCTATGCAAAGTGCAATGCAAACCTTGCTCAACTTCGATAACGAAATTGGAACAAGCCAAAAAGTTCCCAAATTGTTAAAGCTGGAGGATTATTATAATTGGAAACAAAGATTTTTTTTGTTTACATCAGCACAAATAATGTCGATTTATGGATTCCAATTCGCAAGCTTTACATGCATCCAAAGGAAGATGGAGATTTTAAACAAATTCACAATTTCGAAGCCGCTGAAAGAAAACTCTATGAGCTTGAAGAAAAAGCTTTTGGTTATCTAACAATGGCGTTGCTCACTGAATTGTTGCATCAGTTTAGTACCTCCAAAAAGTCAAAACAGTTGTGGGATGCACTATCTGCAAGATGTGAAGGAAATGATCAATACAAAAAGAGTAGAAGAAAAGTGCTGAAGAAAGAATTTGAAAAATTTCAATACTATGATAAAGAAAATATTCATGCACTTGTATCCAGATTTTCACATCTAATCAGTGAAATGAAAGTGGTGAATATTGAAAAGACCGATGAGGAACTGAAAGAGAAACTGATGGAAGCTTTACCAGCAAAGTGGGAGAACTATGTTCTACAACTTACGCATGATAGGGAATAATCAATATTGTCCTTTCATGATTTAACCGGGAAGTTGCATGTTAGAGAAATAGAAATGATGACATCCAACAAATCAACTGTTCAATTACAAAATTTAGAATTATATTATGGTCAAAATTCTGCAAGCATCAATGCAAAGTCTAGATCATGTAGTTTTGATTCATCAAATCCACCTCAAACAGCATTTGTTGCTGGTCATGGTTTAGGAAATTCTGCAAATTCATCAAGGGGATGTAACTTCACTATTCCAAATCATTCAAGTCAGACTTTATTTTCTGCAAAAACACCAGACGAACATTTGGCATTAATTTCTGCTTTATTATCTTCATATTATGGATTGCTGAATAGTGGTTTGACAACATCTAATTTGATTAAAGAAGATTTTGATCAGATCGATCCAGATAACCTTGAAAAAATGGATATTAAATGGCAACTTGCAATGTTAGCTCAAAGAGTTAAAAGATTCAAGAAGAAGACTGGATTCCAAAGTTTAAATCCAGATGGCAAGGTTGTCATAGATAAATTAAAGGAAAAATGCTTTAAATGTTCTAATTTTGGACATTTTGCTCGTGAATGTTCAAAATCAAATGCTTCTTCATCAAAGTCTCCAACAACTTTAGTTTCTCAAGTTGATAAACAATAACTGGGGGTGAACTTTTGATGATTCACATCCAATTCCTTTAACAACTATTACTTCTGAGTCAAAATCACTAACATCGAATGAAGGTAATGATTGGGCTGCTGACTTTCCTGATGAGTCTACACTTTTTGCTCCATCTGCGATGATTGCTCAAATTGTTCATAGTGATGATGAAGTAGAAGTAATTGATTTTGAATCTGAAATAAGTGGTACTGGAAATAGTGGCTATGAATCGGTTTGTGAGTTTTGTTCTCAGAAAGACAAAAAGATTCAAGCATTGATAAAGAAAATGAGTTACTGATTATTGAACATAAAAAGAAGATAGAAGAATTGGCAAATGCACAGAAGAAGTTGGAAGATGTAATTCAAGAATTGTCCTCTCAAAAAGCAAAGTTTTCAGATTTTCAGGCAGAGGTTGTTGAGAAAAAATTGAAATTTCAAAGTCGTGGAAAAGAGTTTGAACAGAAAATTACAAAATTATCTGAGGAAAATGTGGACTTAGTCAAGAGAGTTGAAAAATGGAAGGCAAAGGCTGAGGATGCTGCAAATGATTTTAATAATTTGTTTGAAAAGTCCACGATTAAACTTGATATGCTCAATAAGTCTTCTGATGAACAAGGTGCAAAAATTGAAGCATATCAAATTGATATGGAAAAGTTGTTAGATGAAAAGCGGGAATTGGCAAGAGTGAACAAAAAAAAAATTTGGATATTCAGAAACGAAATGAAGATAAGTTGCAGAAGGAATTGTGGGCTGGATTAGATGAGTTGAGGTTGCAAAAGTATGAAACTCATAAAGTGGCAAAGAAGTTAATTGCAACAGAAAAAGAGTTGATGAAGCTCATCAAAGAATTTCTAATTTAAGGGTTAAAGTCATTGATTTAAAACGACTTTTGAAAAATGTAACTAATTCACAATCTTTTACAAGTTTCATGGCCACAGATGAGAATTTTGAGAAGATGTTCAACAAAACAGTATCACCACCAGGAAGTCTCAAAGAAGGTGTTAATGATCTGAAGGAAAAGGTAGAAACTGGTGATTATTCTGAATTTATCGATAAAAAATCTGATGGGGGAAAGGTTGTGTAGTTACAGAAAGAACAAAAAGATGAAAAGATTGTGTTTGATGAAGAAGAAAATCCAGCAAGTTCAACTGAGAAGACTGCTATTGATGAAAGAATTTTCTATGAACAAAAGAATGTTAAAGCAGTGAAAGCTGAGTTTTCTTGTCTTGCAAAGAACAGACATACATCATCTGGTTCTAAAGAAAAGGTTTCGGGAAAACATGTTGGGTTAGGGTTCAGGACCGCGAATGTTAAAGTTGATGGGGTTCAAGGTCAGAAGGAATAGAAACTGAAGCAAGTCAAGTTAAAGCAAGTAAAGAAAGATTTTTTTAAAGCTGACAAGGTTCAACCCGAAAGGTTTTACAAACTCAAGGGTTCGGAACAAATACTTTCTGATAAAGAATTCCCACTCCATTGTGTGGATGCTTAGAAAATTGCCGAAGTTTTTGTCAAGAATGTTGATCTAAAGAGCAAGAAGCCACAATGTCACACCCCAAAAAATCCATGCGCGGAATCCTCCGCAGGGAGCGTGACAAACCAGGATCGCAGTCCATTAGTTACACCAAACGACCAATAATTAATTAAAAACCTTTCATATTTCTTTGAAATATAATCACAGAGTTTTACAAATGCGGAAGCGTAAATACAAATAAAAATATAAGTAAAACATCATCACCCAAGGTGACGTGACTTGTCCAAAGACACTAAAAGTGTATCAAAGACTCATGCATGCATACTCGTGATACTCGAGCATCTGCAACCTGAGAAATAACATGCTAAAAAGTGTCAACACAAAGGTTGATGAGTTCACAGGTTTATCAGTTCCAAAAACAGTTCAAATTGAGTTTAAGATTGACTGTTCAACAACAATCAAGTTGTAAGAGCATAATCACTAATATATATCAAATAGCTAGCTAGGCTATATACATGAAACTTCGCACGTTAATGGTCATCGAAGCTAACAGTTGTTTATAGTTTATGCAGTTTGCCTTGTAGTGTTTAGGACGAATATAACACCCGTTCGATATCCAATCGAGTCAGCACGACTGACCCGGGTGGGGCTCGTCAGACCCAATAGTACTACAATATATCTCCCGCTATCGTCATTAATAATAATGGTACCATAAGAAGGACTTTGTTGTATCAGTGTGCTTCAAGTACTTCAAGTGATATATAAAAGTCTAATTATCTCAGTTGTGTAAATCATGCATGTTAATCTCCCCCAACAGGATTAAGAACAGTAAAGTGGGGCCGTGAAACTCACCTTAGGGTGCACAGCAAATTCCAAACAATAATCACAGCAAAAGTAGCAAATAGCAGCGTGTTCTACCAAACACCTAACGAGTATACATACGTAAGTGTGTGTCTAGAATACTAAGAAAAACACCTAGACAATGGTGTTTAACCATTATGTCCATGACTCGATGTGTGTGTCAGTTTCCAGAACCGACGAGTGATAATGACGATTAACCCAAGTTGACCATCAATATTGTTTATTTCAGTTACGCTCGAATTATCGGAAAAATCATTTTATTATACGTTGGTAAATCCCAAAAACACACACATGGTTAGATGTATATTACAATATATTTTGCACATTCCAAAATATATTCATATATTTATATTTTTCTCAAGTTGATATAATATTATCGATAAGTTAAATTAGACGAGTAAAAATTCTAATTAACCATTTGGCCAAATCAATACATATATTAATGAACATATATACAAGTAAACAATTTGTAAACAACCTTTAAAGAACGAGTAAACGGATTAAAACACTAAATTTAATCCTTTGAAATCCATGATACAAAGTTTAATCCAAAACGACGTATTTGACGGATACGGGACTTGGAACATGTTCGGAATGGATCGAAGATCAATTATATTCCAATGGGAGTAAAAAAAAATAACCACTAGAGAATAAATTAAAACATTTAGAGATTGCAGGGATCGAACACGTGACCTCCAGGTTTTGTTGAAATCACAACCGTTTAACACAAACCGCAACTTGATTAATAAAAATACTTGATTAATATGAATATAAAACAAAGGTAGACGAACACGTGACCTCTGGGTTTTGTTGAAATCAGGTTTGAAATCCTTTTAGCTCAACCGTTTAACACAAACCGCAACTTGATTAATAAAAATACTTGATTAATAAAAATATAAAACAAAGGTAGACGAACACGTGACCTCTGGGTTTTGTTGAAATCAGGTTTAAAATCCTTTTATCTCAACCGTTTAACACAAACCGCAACTTGATTAATAAAAATACTTGATTAATAAAAATACAAAACAAAGGTACACAGGTTAGAACCCGCGACCACTGGTTCGACGAGCAAACAACAAACCACCGGGACAAGAGCCTATTATTTGTTCTAAGTTTGATTTGATAGTATTTTAGCCTCAAGTGTTAAGAGGAAAATCAGGTGTGGGTTCGAAACAAAAAATGATGTCCCCGAGTTTCGAACCGGCGACTTCCATGACCAGAATGACGCCTCAAACCATTCCGCCAGTTAAGCTATTTGTTTTTAATCACTTACGAAAATATTTATCATATGAGGCTCCAATGTCATCTTCTTCAACAACCAACCCTGAACACCCGAAGCCATTAATGAAAATATGAAAACCAACAGGGACAAACAGACGAACGGTGCAATCCATAAATCGAGTTCAGAGAGTGTTTCATGATTACCTCGATTGCAGGAACAAGCACCAAAGCACAGCCAGTGGCGACGAACTCGACGGGAAGCTCGAACCGCAACGGGTTTTTCTCCACGTGATGTTCATTGATGCAACGTTAACAAAAACCATCAACGACTGCCTGGTTGAATGGTGACTGATGCGATCAGATAGCAGATTTAGAAGGTGCGCGATAGTGGAAGGTAGCGATGTTACACCGTGCCGGATTTGGTGGTTGGAGGTTCTCCTTACTGTGGTTCATAGTGGTTTTTCGGGAGGGTTTAGAGGATTCAATATGTGGTGTAATGATTGAGAATAGGCTTGATGTTGGTTAACCGATCGATAGGAGCCGATTGTTAATGCGAGGATCGGTTATCAGAACCGTAAAGTCATCGCCGACGGTTACATGATTCATCAAATCGACTTTCCGTTTTGACAAGAACAGTCCCTCTTATTTTTCACATAATGAAGTCAATGTTTTAGTAATGGCAACAGTAGTCCCTCCAGGTTTGATTAGATAGAAGCTAGTATTAAGAAGTTGCGAAATAGATCCCTCGAAGTTTAATAGTCGTTAATGAACTCTAACGTAGTTAACGGAACTAACTTTGATAATGAATATACGAACATATATATCAACACATGTTTAACACATGACGCTGAAAAAAGAAACATAGGTAATCTCATAAAATCATAAATGATACTCCATAAATATTTTCTTTAACTTCACATAAAATCATAACGATACGTGTATATATATACATATACTCTCATAAAATAATATAAACGTTACGTATTATAACCACGTGACACGTTGTCACATAAAATCATATAATAAATTACATGAACATATATCACATAAAATCATAAGTTCAATCACCACATAAAATGATGAAACGTTCACATGAGATCATAACACGTATGATTTACATAAAATCAAATAATATCAAACGTGTAGACTTAAATGCATGCTCGTATAGTGATTGGTTATACAAAACCCTAATTTGCTAAAGTCAACACATAAATGTTCACACGACATTTATAATAGTTTAAGTTTATTTAAATTAGAAAAGGGGCCTGAAAAGACGGATTGTCACAGTATCCCCTTGTTCAAGAATTTTCGTCCCGAAAATTGCACGACGTGGCTAGTGAGCTGGTCAAAAGGAAAGAATTTTTTTTCTAGGGTCGTCACACACAAGTTGTTGCATATTCTTCTAGAGGATCAAATTTTGCTCCAAAAAGCCCGACATCAAAATGGGTTCATGATCATCAGTATCTGGTATGTGATTCTTTCTATGATCATTTTGGAGATATTAATTGTTGTGAAGCTTTGCAGAGACCAACGAAGAAAAATGTAAACAATTGTTTGTGTTACAATTGCCGAAAAAATGGCATATGGCACAAGATTGTCATGTCACTTCTGCTTCTAGTTTAAGGAAAAGACAGGTTCCTTATGTTGGTAAATCTGCCAAATAAAATTTATTGATGAATATGGCAGAGTATTTGATAAATTTCAACCGACATATTTTAAACATCAAAGAAGGTTTTTACCTAAATTTCAAAATGATTCATTTTTCGGTTGTTCGTCACAATCTACTGTGACAGGTTCATCAGTTACTGATTTACCAAAACAACAAATTTTGAAACCTAAAGTGGTTTCAAAAGGAAACCAGGACACTAGTTGACCAGAAGCGATTTGCTTCGGGTCATTTATAAACTAACGTGTTTGACCAGTGTGCACGTACTTCTAGAAGACCTATCGGTGATTGAAAAGTTGCTGATGGAGGAGTATTCTGCTGATTTAAGTTAAATTACATGTGACATTAAAATTCAAAAACTGAATTTTTTCCTGAAAACTAAATCGGGAAGGTATTCATGTCGAAAGGTCAATTTTCTTTCTTTAATACATTTCGTATATAGTTTAGGGGGAGAAAATTGAAAATACCAAAAATAGTGTCTTTGTGTTTTTTAAAATGGAAAATCCAAAAAATAGAGTTTTCATTTTAAGGGGGAGAAAAAGAGAAAAATACAAAAACATTGGAAAATGAGAAATTGTATCCAACATGATTGGGAAATGATGGTACATTGGATTATATGTGTCTGACTCATGGATAAACTAGATGAAAAAGCCATAAGATCATTGTTTGATGTGCTTGGTAGGCTCGGCATTAAATCAGAAAGTATTCAAATGTGATATTCATTAAATACTAAAGCTTGACCAAGTGGACTACATCTTGATGCATATCTCAAGATACTGAATAGATATGTGTGAAAAAGAAAATGAGAAGTCACTGTGGATACATGTGTTCATTTTGAAAAAAAATAAACTTTTTTGATTTTCTTTATTTTGTGAAACGATCGGACTTTCTTTGTGTGTCTACAAGACCGACCTGATCGTTGTTTGTTTGACGTTCTGCTTTATTTTCTTTGGTGTTCGTATAACTCATCGGACTTTCTCTGCGTGTATGGGAGTACCGGCCTGATTGTTGTTGGGTTATACAATTTCAACTTGTTTTATTTTCTTATTTTGTTAAATCTGAGGCCTTATCTGCGTATCGAAAGATTGACCTTAAGGTAGACGATTTAACGTTCTTATTTCTTTTTGCATGGAACACAGTTGACGTTATCATAAATACAATCACTATGTGCTAAACCACAAGTGAAGTCACAAACATTGATATAAGCAAACATATCTGAGTATGTCTGATAGTATGGGGTACACTGGTAAAAGCAAATCTAATCAATACAATAACATATCCAGATGTTATGAGTATTATTGTACCTGAGTTTAAAGTGGACAAATTATACCAGTAATCAACATGACTTATGTGCTGAAGTAATTGAAATTGAAGTGTAGTTCAGCATGTTATGTTCAATATGATCCCAAGTTGTGATATTTCTCGCAAAAGACAAAAAATAGTTTATGATTCTGTATTGCATTTATGTTTCATATCTGAAAAGTCCAAAAAGATTTTAGGTGTGTTTTAGCATAAACTTTGAAAAATCAAAAAGGTTTCCGGTGTGTTTTGATGAAAAGTTTCAAAAAGTCAAAAAGATTTTTTTTTTCTTAATGTGATACGAAATCAAATTTCAAATCTATATCTTGGATTCTCGAAGAGAAGTTTTGCACCAAGATTAAATTAATTTTCAAAAGAAAAAGAAAACCGCGATTCTGTCTTCGGAAATTGCAGGTTATGTGTGTTAAGACTCAAGCATGGTGAAAGGGGGAGTTTATAATATCTTTCACAAGTGGATCTTGAAGTTTAAAGATTATTCAAGGTTGATCCAGCCATGCAAGCTCTATTTCTAACAAGATTTCAAGTTGAAGATTGGATGTAGCGATGCTGAATATTGAAGACTGAAGTTTAGTTAGAGAATAGATACACTACACGTTAAGGGGGAGTTTGTTGGAGCATATACCTATGCTACATTGTGTCTCGTGTATTTTATCTAGTTTAGAGCATCTTTGTGAGTCAAATAGTCAACATACCAAGGTGGCCGTATCAAATGGTCCACTGCACCAATTGGTACGCCCGTACCAATTGGTCCGCCAGTTGGTATGCAGGCAAGTATGTTGCACCTATAAATAGTTCGTGTTAGAATGATAGAATAGAACTTCTGTCATTTCTACATTTTTCTGTGTGTGAGTTAGAGAGAGAAACTAGAGAGACTTCTTTGTAATCTTCAAGTGATTCAATAAGAATTCTCTTATTTACTTCTCGTTTTCACTAGATTGATCAAAGCATGCAGTAGTAAGATCGTATCTCGTTTTTACAAGGTACTCCCCAAGGTGAATGACTAGGTCTAATAATTCCTCTGTCTAATAATTCTTCTATCCTCTAGTTCTTGAAGTTGCTTGGGTAGCTCCTTCATCTCAGTTGGTGCCATCCTATAGGGTTGCTTAGCTATAAGTGCTGCTCTTGGGACCAAATCTATTTAGAATTCTAGTTGTCTTGGATGTGGCATACCTGGTAATTCCTTAGGAAATACATCAAGAAATTCTCTAACTACTTCTACATCCTCAAGTCTCAATTCATGATCATCCTTATTGGCATATACTAAGTAAGCTAAATTACCTTTCCTAATATGCTTAAGGTCTGTCTCATATGAAATATATTGGACTCCTGATTCAATTCTATTCCTTATAACGTCATCCAGTTCTTGCTATCTGTGGGAATTCTAATTATCTTCCTTTCACATACTATTCCAGCCTTATTTTTTGCTAACCAATCCATTCTTATGACTACATCGAATCCTCCATATTTAAAGGGTATCAAATCTACTTCAAATTCCTTTAGGTTTAAACTACATCCTTGTAATATCTCGTTGGCATTTGAAAACTTCCCATCCGCTATCTCTATGGTGTAACGTTTATCTAGGATGACTGACATGCAAGGTAATTGATTCCTAAACTCATAAGATATAAAACTCCTAGTGGCTCCTGTGTCAAATAAAACCCTAGCGTATACATTATTTACAAAATATGTACCCGTAATGATGTCTTTTTCATTTTGTGCATGGTGCACATTTATTATAGAGGCTCGTCCTAGGGCTCTAGGTGGATTAGCTTCAGTTGCATTCTTTGGGAAATTGGGTCGAATGTGACCCGTTTCTCCGCATCCATAACATTTGATTTCATAATTTTGTGCAGTCAGAGTGCCACTGTTGCTACCATTGCCATTGCCCTTTGGGCGTCGTATCCCATTTCCTATACAATTCCTAGCTAGATGTCATGTTCTTCCATATTCTTGCAAACCAAACAGCTTCCCACATGGTGTTTGCCACATTTATCGCACCTTGGTTGATGTCCTTTATATCATCCTCCCCCAGCGTCATGGCGAAAGCTACCACCATTATGTTTCCTGTTGCGACTGGTTTCACCATTATCCTTGCCTGGTTGTCCTCTTCCTGCTATCTTCTTGTTACCTTTGAACTGCTCATCATAGTGGGTTGGATGAACATCTCTCCACACACGCTTCTCACTGATACTTGGTGACTCTTTCTGGGCTCTTACCAATTCACCGATTAATGCTCCAGCAAGATCGATGGCCTAAGCTAACGTTCGGTGGTTAGCAGCCCTCATACTGGTGCGTATCGAAGCATGTAAACCATAAATATATTTTTCAATTCCCTTCTCTTCTGGGATCACTAAATGTGGTACTAACTTAGACAAATCCTTAAACCTGTGAGAATATACGGTATGATCATATCCTATCATTGTTAAGTAATGAATTCCCGTTCTAACTTCTCTACTTCATGCGGTGGACAGTATTTTCCCATAAGTATTCCTCTAAACTCTCTCAAGCACAACTTATTCCCTACGCCACGAGTGCGGGTCTTAGTTATTAGGTTCCACCATGTCAGGGCTCCCTCTCTAAATGAATGAGTAGCGAACCGAACCCTGTTTGTAATTACTTATGTTAAGAACTGCTTCAATGGCCACCAACCAATGTAGTAAACCCATTGGACCTTCATTTCCATGAAAGAGTTCTGGCTTACAACTCATGAATGCCTTATAGGCCGTTCTTTGCCAAGGTCGAAAGGGTCTTCTTCAAAATATCGGAAAGCTTCATCTTCCTTATTTCGCCGTGCTTCTACCTCCGCTACGATCGTTAATAAAGCATTTTTAATAGCCTCTGCTATTTGCTGCGAAATAGTCTTCTGAGTAGCGTTCTACACATGACTAGGAGTATCATTGTGGATTTTTGGAGTGTGTTGTGAGTGAAAACTTGGGGTTCCTTATGGAGTAGGCGGGTGAGGTGGTGCCTCCGTTTGAATAGATTCGTGAGTTTTGCTTTGGCTAGAATTGACTTCCGGTCTAAAGTCTATCCCTCTGTCGGCACTGTGTCCTCTACCGTGTCCGCGTCCTGCACCGGACCTTGTCCCTGACCGCGTCTGATGAACCACAAAATCACACCGTATGTAGATATGAGATAGCGATTCAACTAGGAACAAGCTAATTAATGAAGAATAATAGATGAATCGATTGTTTTATTGATATCACTATATTTAAATACAATTGGGAAAAATACACAGTGAATGTGTAGTTTTCCAGAACTGAAAGTTACATTGTTAATGAACAAGTGAACTATTTATAGGGTTGCTAGAGTCACATCTTCGTAGGTTGGTTGGATGCACTTGTGTCTTATCCATCCGTAACTTCATCGCTTCTGACTTGTTCTTTATATGACACTTGCTCTTGAGGTCTTTATCCTCGGAAATGTAGCTGCTAGGCCATTTGCATGTCCGGCCTTGACCTATCCTCATCAAGTCCCCCTAGTCCATTGATTATTCGAGCTATAATTATTGGACTAGAAGTTAAAAGTACCTTGCACTTCCGATAAGTTTGGAAGACTTTATCGATCATCTTCATTAGGTCAACATGTGTTTTAGATTTGTTACATCATTAAAAACCTTGTTCGGAAAAACCCTGTGGGAAAAAAACCGATACTAAGGGAAAAAAGAGTATAACACACATCTCTCCTTTATACAGATCATAGATTTCAAAGATCTTCAAAAATTTTCTCAATTTTTAACGATTTCATAGATCTGGTCATCAAGTCCCCCTAGTCCTTATGTTGTTTTATAGAAATGACTAAGGACTAAGATACAAAGATCATAATAGGAAATGCTTGTGAAACAGAATCTAATAGATCATAAGACTTTACTTGTCTTTAAAACAGGTCGCTTGTGCAAATGTAGTCGTTACATCCTCATAAGAATATTAAAAGTATTATTGTAAAGAAATGCTCCTGCAAGTGTAGAGAATAACTGCCTTGTCAGGTGATGAACCACAAAATCACACCGTATGTAGATATGAGATAGGGATTCAAATAGGAACAAGCTAATTAATGAAGAATAATAGATGAATCGATTGTTTTATTGATATCACTATAATTGAATACAATTGGGAAAAACACAAAGTGAATGTGTAGTTTTCCAGAACTGAAAGTTACATTGTTAATGAACAAGTGAACTATTTATAGGGTTGCTAGAATCGCATCTTCGTAGGTTGGTTGGATGCACTTGCGTCTTATCCATCCGCAACTGCATTTCTTCCGACTTGTTCTTTATATGACACTTGCTCTTGAGGTCTTTATCCTCGGAAATGTAGCTGCTAGGCCATTTGCATGTCCGGCCTTGACCTATCCTCATCAAGTCCCCGTAGTCCATTGATTATTCGAGCAATAATTATTGGACTAGAAGTTAAAAGTACCTTGCACTTCCGATAAGTTTGGAAGACTTTATCGATCATCTTCATTAGGTCAACATGTGTTTTAGATTTGTTACCTCATTAAAAACCTTGTTCGGAAAAACCCTGTGGGAAAAAACCGATACTAAGGGAAAAAAGAATATAACACACATCTCTCCTTTATACAGATCATAGATTTCAAAGATAAAAAGTTTTCTCAATTTTTAACGATTTCATAGATCTGGTCATCAAGTCCCCCTAGTCCTTATGTTGTTTTATAGAAATGACTAAGGACTAAGATACAAAGATCATAAAAGGAAATTCTTGTGAAACAGGATCTAATAGATCATAAGACTTTACTTGTCTTTAAAACAGGTCGCTTCTGCAAATGTAGTCGTTACATCCTCATAAGAATATTAAAAGTATTATTGTAAAGAAACGCTGCTGCAAGTGTAGAGAATAACTGCCTTGTCAGGCGTGTCTTGCATGTTAAATCGTACTCGAGTACTTTTTATACCCACCAATACACGTGTCAGTTGGGGATCAATTGACGGGACAATTTTCGGCTTTTTCGTTTTGAATTTTTTTAAAAATTCGAACGGTTATTTTGGTCCAAACTTCTTGCCCCATATAAATATACAATCTTCCCCAATTTTTCATTCTTCACTCCTTTCACCACCGTCGCTTTCCTTAATTTCCTTCGAGCCCTAATTCTTTATCGAGATTTTACTCAAAGGTCACTCAATTTTCCTTTTGCATTTTATTGCATTTTTCATGGCATCTCCTTCGGTTAAAGTTGATGATAATTCGAGTAAGCACAATATGCACATCTCGTTTTCGTCTATGTCGCCTCGCGATCTAGATGAAGTTATTGAACGGTATAATATTCAGCTTTCGCTGAATCCGACCCTTCCTTTGCCAAAAACTCCGATTTCCCCTTTCCCGGAGGGTAAAATTGGGGTTTATTTTGATATGTTTAAGCTTGGGAACTATCGTCTCCCTTTACCAAGTTTCTCATGAGAGTTTTGATGTTTTTTAAGATCCACATTTCACAGATGCATATTCAAGGGTTTTCTCATTTAAGCCATTTTGAGGCTACTTGTAGGGCTATGAATATATCCCCAAGTGTTACCCTTTTTAGGGCTTTCTATAGGATTACAATGGCCGGTGATTGGTACACCTTTGAGCGTAAGAGATCTGTTAAGAGAATTAGTACCCATCTTCCACCAAACCCCCGTTCTTGGAAATCAATATTCTTTTATATTGATGATCGATGCGTTACCCTTCAAATGGAATGGAGGGATGCAGAAGATGTGGTTCATGACCCAAATCCAGATGATGGTGATTATAGTCAGGAATCCTTTGATAAGTTAGTGTCTTGCGCAAGCCCTATTCGAGAACTTCCAGAAGCCATTCTTCTTCTTTGTAGAATGAGTAGGGCTTGGTTCACTCCTGAAGTTTAGCCGATTCTGACGAATCATGGGAAGGGTAAGGAATTACCCTTTCATCATTTGCGATCCTGATTTTAAAATATCTTTTTTTTTTTTTAACAAATTCTTTTTCATTTGTTGCAGAAATAGACCTCTTTGAAGCAATGCAGTTGAAGAGTTTTGATGATGTTGATCTCAGCGCTGAAATTATGGAGGACGGAGCCATGCCGTTTCTTCGGAAAACTGCTAGTTCTTTTTTGGACTACCGTCCTAAAGAAACACATGCTGATCAAGTAGAATCGCAAGTGGATCTACAGCCGGAAGTTGCTGTTTCTGACAAAATCTAGGAAACTGAATCTGGAAGTGGTGATGTTACTGATGTTGTAAAGATCACAAAAAGTGGCGCTGGCGGAAGTGGCGAGAGTACCCTCAAGGGTAAAAACAAGGAAATCACTGACGGTCATGCTAATGTAATTTCAAAAGCATCATTACCACCCAAGGGCGGAAGCAGGATCAAGAGATTCTCGAAGTTAGCTGTTACCAATGAAATTAGTGAACCCATTGTGACTAAAAGGAAGTCCCCCCGCTAGAACTTGCAGTCTTCTCCCCATCATTCCAAGGTAAACACTTCCGAAATCACTGAGATCACTTCCGAATCTACGGAGATTGTTGAAGTAAATGCACAACTAGGAGAGGGTGTGTAGACAGAAATTGATGCTGTGGTAACCCCTCCTCCTACTGATGATTTTGATATTGATGATTATTTATTGAATTCACCTGATATGTCACAAGATCCAGGTTTTTCTGACGTAAGTATTTTGCAGAAAGGTACCACCCCTTTGATCCTTTTGGCCAATTTAGCTCATGCATCCTCTTCTTCGCAGAAGGATGCTCCTAGTTTTGCTGCTCCCACCTCTGAGTGGTTGAAGAAGGAAATAGATTTGGTCGCTCTTAGAAGCAATATTGGTAGAAGTTTAGATTCTGTTGATGCAAATGCAGCCTTTGTCCCTCAATGGGAAATTAGAAATGGTGACACTTGTACCGAAGGTCCAACTGCAAAGAAGATCACCCTTCTCGGAAGTACTCCCACTAATATTTTCAGCCTTCAGCAGATCCCTAATGAGGCCTTTTCAAATGAATTCATGCTTGCACAAGCAAAGCAGCAGAGCTTAGTAGCGGATGTGTATGTCCGGTGGATCATTGCTGAAGCTAGAGTGGAGGAGTTAACCAAGAAGCTGTTGGCATATAAAGCGTACTTTGGTTCCATCAGCGATCAAGTGAAGATCAATGATTTACATGCAAAGATCGAGCTTCTTACGACCAAGAATCGAAAGCTGGTATTATTTGAGCAAGAAGCGAAAAGAGATCTCAAGAAAGCACAAGATTATGCGATGGCTTTTCAAAAGCCAGTTCTTGGATCAGAAGAAGATTTTTGATGAACAAGCCATCAAGATGCTAGAGATCACTTCTCAATGTGATGCAAAAATTGAATCTGTCAACAAAGGTATAACTTGTATCCCTTTTATTTTTGCAATTTCCTACTTGCACTTGCACGCTTTTTACCATTATTAATAATTGTGCTTTCATTCCTTAAAGAAAATGTTGTCCTTGCTGAAACTGTTAAAGCGTTGACCGAAGAAAGGGAGCAATGCAGAAGGAACTAGCATCTGTGAAAGAAAAGAGCAAGTGATTGATTGAAGAAGGCCTCGATATGGTGGCCAAGCGTGTGCATTCTGAAATGATCCCCATGACCCTTAAAGTTAACTCTGCTGCCAATGCCATGGGCTACAATGAAGGGATCAAATGCGGATTAGCACATGCTGTGAAGGGTGAAGCCAACTTTCTGTCCTTCAAAGAATTTGATCAAAAAGCCAGTGAAAAGCTGTTAAAGCAGTTAGATGCGTTAAAATCAATGATGTTCAATTCCATTGATGAAGTTTCGAAGTTGAGCCTGGATGATATAGAAGTAATGAGGGATATGCTGAAACCTATTTCGCTACCGAAAGGTCCTGCTCCCCCAAAGGCTGATGCTCCTTCAACTTCAAAGGCAGATGCTTCTGATCCCACTGGTAATTGATCCTTTTCTCCATCATGATCTTTTTTTGAACAATCTAATCATTTCTCAAAGTCCACTTATGCTGTGGCATCAGACAATTTACTTTTGATCTTGCACTTAAAATTTTCTAGTACTTTTAACTATGGATTTCATCGGAACTGCAACTGTATGCAGTTTCGATTATATTAGCATGTATAATGATGCATATGTATGTTTGCTTTATCTGCTTTCTTCCTTGGGCTTGAATATTTTATCTTCTTATGGTTCATAGGATATGAGTCATGTTTGATTATATTTGTGATATATCATTTGCGATCGAAGTGTATTGTTGTTTACACTTGCAGTTGCAAAATGATTGTGCACCACTTTTATGTTATGCATCGTTTGTATACTTTATCATTCGATTCTTCAAATTCCATTTTGAACTTGCAAAATATTTTCTTAAAAGCTTTTGAGCAACTTCATTAGTTCTCCTTAATAAGTACTTTGATAAGATTCTAATAAAATCATTAACTTTTTAAAGAAGGCTGTCACATGCGTTTTCCCCTATAAGATGCGTCCACCTTCAAAGGGTTTTAACAACATGATGTCAATACCACTTTTTAAGTTAAGTATTTTTTATTTCGAATACAAAACTTTTCTTTATGGTATATAAAGTCCTTACATCTTTTGGTAAGGCCTAGTTGATCTTTTTTCTTTGAATGATCAACTCACAAGACCACTTCATAATATTAATTATTCAGCAGCATTTGTGACCCTCGGAGAGCTTAAGTTGGATCTTTTATTGATAATCATAGCATACCTTTTTCCACTTAAGTTTGGCCATCTCTCTTTTGGGCTTTTGTTAGCAACCATTGTACTAACAAGGTGTCTAGCCTGATCACCTCTTCCCAACATGCACTCTCTAATTATCAATGAGACAGTTAGGGACAAGAAAAGCGTTTTTGCTTTATCTTGGGTTACCCTTTATAAATAAAGGAGTAACAGCGATACTGCATTAAGGTATTGGTATGTAATACTTTTTAAATGCACCCGCTAATGACTCATGAACCATATCATAGAAAGTGAATCATATCGCATGTGAATATCTTATAATTTAAAGAGGCCACTTGTGTAGCATATGCATGTGTTTATATACACAACATTTTGAAGCAAAACGTCTATACTTAATAATTTGCATAAGAATGAACACGCATTTGCATAGCCTTTTTCATATAGAGATAAAATGAGTATCTTCATAGATCTTTGTAAGTACTAGAAACAAAAGTATCTTATTCTTCATCAAACTTATTACAAGATCGTAAATGCAGAAACAAGAACATAAAGATCAACATTTTCTAACTTTCATCTAAAATTTGCATTTGCAGCTTCACATATAACATTTGCGAATATGAACTCCATTCCAAGCTCGCACTAGTTCAGTTCCATCAAGCTGCTGGAGTATGTAAGACCCATTTTCGATCGCTTTTTTGATTATATAAGGTCCCTCCCATTTGGGAGACATCTTCCCAAGCGGAAGTGCTCTGCTCACCTCATTGCTCCTTAGCACATATTCTCCTTCCTTATACTGCTGGGTATTGACTTTGGTGTTATAATACTTTGCCACTTCTTTTTTGTATCTGCTTCCATGTATAGTCGTGATTTCTCTTCGCTCTTCCAAAAGATCCAGGTTGGTTCTTAATTCTTCATCATTATCTGTCACTTGTACTTGCAAACGGTGACTGGGGATTCAAATTTCAGCCGGAATGACGGCTTCAGTTCCATATACAAGACTGAATGGTGTTTCACCATTGCTAATTTTTAGGCATGGTTCGATATGCCCACAAGACATGTGGCAATTCATCGACCCAACTACCCCCGTACTTTTCCAGTCTCATTTTTATACCTTCAACAAGACTTCGATTTGCTCTCTCAACTTGGCCATTGGCCTGTGGATGTGCAACTGATGTAAAGTTCTGATTTATATGAAGTTCTTCGCACCATTCCGCAAATGGGTTCCCAGCAAATTGTTGTCCATTATCAGTTATAATATAGAGAGGTAAACCAAATCGACATACGATATGTTCCCATACGAACTTCTTGACTTGTTTACCAGAAATACAAGCAAGTGGTTTTGCTTCAATCCATTTTGTAAAATAATCAATCGCAACCAATAGAAACTTTACCCCTCCGCTCGCTGATGGAAAAGGTCCAACTATGTCCATCCCCCACTTCTGGAAGGGCCGCGCTAACGTAACAGGGATCAACTCATTTTTGCTCGCATGCTCACCGGAGCATGTGCCTGACAAGCTTGGCATTTGCGAAGTTCTTCCCAAGTGCTTCGGTACATGCCTGGCCAAAAGTATCCAAGGCTCATGATTTTAACAACTACCATCTTTGCACCAGCATGAATGCCACATATGTCTTCATGTACCTCCTTAACGATCTTTTCGGCTTCACTTGGGGTTAAACATCTCAAAAAAGGTCCCAAAAAGCTTCTTTTATACAAAACATTGTTTTGCATTTGGTACTGAAGCGAATTTACACGTATCTGGCAGGCCTGTTCCTTATCACTTGGAAGTTTGCCCATGGTCAAATATTGAATAATTGGGGTCATCCAAGTGTCTTCTTGCATTTGCACGTACGCAGTCATTTTCAGATTGACAGTTGGAGCTTCTAACAATTCCACTTGAATCTCTTTAGCTAGATGTTCAAATGCTACAGAGGCTAACTTGCTCAGCGCATCTGCTTTTCTATTTTGAGCCCTAGAAATATGTAAGACTTCAAACTTGCTGAAGATCTTAATTAATTCTTGAACTTGTTCCAAATACATTGCCATGTACTTACCTTTGGCCTCGTACGTTCCAGCGATTTGACTAGCAACTAACAACGAATCTACATAAGCGGTCACTTGCGTTGCACCCATCTTTTTTGCCAACCTTAAACCTGAAATAGATTTCGATGTTTAGGCCTTTTATCTTATCCATACTTTTATGGAGCAAGTGCATGTGAACTTTTGTTTATGTATATCACAAGCATTCGTAGAGCAAATGCATGTGTACTCAGCACTTTTGGTCTTCATTACGTAGATCATAAACATTCATATCTATATATATTATATTTTTTTATCAAAAAAACACAAAAACTTATAAAGTTTGAGTGTTCAGACCTGCTAACAATGCCTCATATTCTGCTTCATTATTAGAAGTTAAGAAATTGAAGCGGATTGCATATGTCAGCTCATCCCCTTCAGGACTTTTCAAGATCAAGCCTGCATTTGGCGTATATAAAATTTTCAATACTTTTAATTTCGATCTCTGTTTCAAGAAGAAATAATTTTATAATTGATCGAACCTGCTCCTGAGCCATCAGAGTTGGAAGAACCATAAGTATGTAAGATCCATATGTTCTTTGACTTCAGGAATAGTAATGGCATTTACACTTGTGCCAACTGGCACTTCCGCCAGGAAATCAGCTACCACTTGACCTTTTATTGAAACCCTTGGTTTAAATTGTATGTCAAATGGTCCCACTTCAATTGCCCACTTGATCAATCTCCCAGACATCTTCGGTTTTCTAAAGATCCCATGAATAGGATATGAAGTCAGAACATTTACAGTATGGGCTTGAAAATAACGACGAAGTCTTCTTGTAGCTTGCACAAGTGCTAGTACAACTTTTTCGATCATGGGATACCTGGTCTCGTAGTCTTTTAATATTTTGCTTATGTAGTAAATCGGAAGTTCTTTATCTTCCCTTTCGACCAGTAGCACAGCGCTTACTGCATTATCAGTTACCGCTAAATACATTATCAATTCTTCACCAACTTTCGGCGCGGTTAGAGTCGGAAGTGTAGCTAGAACTTTTTTTTAACTCTTCAAATGCTTGATTGGCCTCAGGAGTCCACTCAAAACTTCCTTTTAAACTTTCTTTCAAAACTCTCATGAATGGTGTGTGATGAGGATAGGTCAAGACCGGACATGCAAGTGTCCTGGCATCTACATTTCCGATGGTAAAGATCCCTAGAGCAAGTGTCACACAGAGAATGAGCTGGAAGCGATGCAGTTGCAGATGAACAAGATGCAAGTGCATCCGACCAACTCATGAAGATGCGACTTCAGAGGCTCTATAAATAGTTCTTTCACTCATATGCAATGGAACTTCTAATTCCAGAAAATACACATTTACTGTGTGTTTTCATTGTTTGTACCCAAATATTGAGATATTAATAAATCCATTGATTCATCGATTATTCTTCTTAGATTAGCTTGTTCCTAGTTGAATTATAATCTCTCATTTACATACGGTGGGATTTTGTGGTTCATCAATTGGCGCCATCCGTATTCTCAGGAATTGGTGAAAAAGGGAGAAGCAATCGGATGAGTCAGTGAAGAAGAAGTCCATTTTTGATCTAGAAGGAACACCGAAGAACATTCATAGTTCGAAAGGATCAGCTGGAAAACCTAGTGAAAAAGTCTCGGTGTTTCAATTACCGAATCATTCTAATAATGATCCATATTCGGATCATGATGACGAGGATGATAATGTGGATCCGAATAAAGCTGTAGAGATTTTGCAAAGCTTTGATCGAGATTTCCTGATGAGAAATTTGCAGATCCTGAAGCAGTTAAGGGACAAGGAGAAGCGTGAGCAGTGGTTGCAGGAAGTTCGCGCCACTCTGAAATTCACTCCAGAAAAGGATGCTGCAAAAACTACCGATTTGAAGGATCTGGATGATCTTCTAAATGAAGATCGTACAATTATCAAACAGTCAAAATCATCAGGTATCGATTTTAACGCTTTGATCGAGTAGCGAAATTAGTTTTTGAAAACTTTTGATCGATACGCATATTTTGGATCGGAAAAATTAATTTGAATTTGCTTAATTCAAAAGTTCATGATCAATTGTTGATTTGGTAATTTGATGCATTTTGATCCTTGTGATACGTAATGGTTTAATGATGATGTGAAATCCTTATGAATGGATGCACAATCGAGGATCATATGGTGAACTATGAAATCTGGAAATTTGATGAATGAATTCTGTAAGGATCGAAATAACCCGAACACGATATCACAACCTCTAGTGAATGTGCGGAATCCAAACACTAGAGTGATTCAAGAAGAAATGAGAACTATATTGAAAAGTGATAACAATAAATGTAAAAAGCACAAACCGATTGAGAAGAAACACTTTACTATTGATCTTGCTTGCCACACACTTGTCGAAATTCTCAAAGAGAATTTCGAGATCACAAAATCGCAAAACACCTTTTCAATCACCAACCCCAATTACAAGATTAAACTATCTATATATAGGGGAAGATTAGCTTGGAAAACAAGCTAATCTATCTTTGGTAACCCTAATTACCCACTAATTCCCGTTTTTGACCATATAGGCCCACTAAAACCCATCTAAAAATTGTTTAATTGAGCCCAAACACATCTAAATTGGCCCAGTGACCCAATATGACCATAACCCAGCTAATCTCCACCTATTCTATCACATAGGTCTTCGAAATAGTCCGCCAAGTGATGATTTAATACACAAGCCACAAATTATTCCCTTACAATCTTCCCCTTGGCTTGTGATATTAAATGTCTTCTACTTTCAATCTTCAGACTTACAGTCTTCTCCTTGGCTTGAGCATGAGTTGATGAAGATACTTTTCTTTAACAATCTTCAATGGGCAGCATATGGGATGTTAGATGGCTCTCTCTATTTATCAGCATCAGCTTGAACTTCAGATGATAAACACGTAATGAGAGGAGGATTCTCATGCACTTGTTTCTTCTTCAATGATCTTGGGTCCTCACTGAATCATTGGTAACTGACTTGACTTGCTGGTGACTTCAGAGGACAAATTTTGAAAACCTCTGTCTTGGCATTTTTGAACTTCTTGTTGTGACTGCTCTACATCTTTTCTTCAATTAGCTTCCCCTAAAATTGAGAACGGTGTCTTTGGAAGCTTTACTTGAACAACCAACAAACTTCCCCTAAGCATAGGGTAAGTCCTTTTCCGGCTGGTTCTTCAACTTGATCAGCAGTAGAGTTCTTGCTTTGGTCAACTGAGTCCTTGACCTTCTTCTCCATGAGTTGTCTTTCTCACTTAACCTGTCAAACACAACATGAAACAGACACTAACCAGACGATGACTGGTTATCGGGTTAGCATTATTTAACCAAAAGCACTTCCCCTGAACCCGAGAACTCTTCACATTATCTACCCGTGTGATTCTGGAGGGTTGATACTTTCTTGCACAAGACCCATAAAAACTTACTAAAACCTTTAAATTAACCTGGCCATGGTTGAAAAAGAAAATAAATAAGCAATAAAAACTTAAGATAACTGAAAAGAAAAATAAAAATAAAAACAAACATACCAAATTACTAAACGAGAGGGTTTCTATGGGATCAAACCGTATGAATCTGACCAAGGAACCCTTTTCAGCTTCTGTTACTCATCCACGTCCAGGTGATTGCCAATATACTGATCCACTTTAAACTCTAACCCTTTTTCTTATTCAGGCTGTTTGTCACTTTATTATCTTTTAAAGTGCATTAATTATGAACAGCAAGTGGGTTTCAACAAATCTTAGGTACATGTTATTACACACTATCAATCACATAAATTCCCTACCACATATTTTCACAACCTGATCCAGAAGTTTGAAACTGAGCTCGAGACTTGGTTGAGAAGAGAAAGAATAGATCACATAGATTTTTGGGTATAATATACAAAGTCAACTGAATTTTTGAAACATTTTTAATAATGCTCTCATCAGTGACAAAGGCTGAGGGATTTGGACTCTTGAGGGTCTCTTTTCGTGTGCTCTTTGGCATCTTTTGAGGTGTATACATGCATTTTTTTTTAATTTTTTTATTTTTAATTGCATATATTATTTATGATGATCTGTAAGCACGTATGTATGGACAACTCCAGGTCATTGCTCACGCAAAGCAGAGGAGAGCCTTACATACACTCGAAGCATCCCCAGGTCATTGCTCACGCAAAGCAGAGGGGACACCGACTTTTTGAGCTCAATTTCATACTCTTGGAGACAAGCGTGTGTATCGGGAACTTGAACATGCAGTCAAATAGAAATGCAATTAACCTAAGTGTTGTTACCCAACAAACTGCCATACGTTATCTTTAAGTGTGTAACGCATACCTTTTCAGATTTTAGAGCCGAGCCTACCAGCATATCACCATGGATCATGTCTTTCACATCTGCCTTACGCGTGTCAGCCATCTCCAAAACGGAAATTTATTTCACTTCCCACCTTCTCAAACACACAAACAAAAGATTAAAAATTAAAAAGCACAATTTAATTTTGAGGGGTCAACAATTTCATCTTTTCTATTCTTCCCCTTGCTTTTTGATTTTTAATAACAACACACATTTTTTTTTTGATTTTTTTTTTTTTTTTTGAGAAGAAACACTTTACTATTGATCTTGCTTGCCACACACTTGTCGAAATTCTCAAAGAGAATTTCGAGATCACAAAATCGCAAAACACCTTTTCAATCACCAACCCCAATTACAAGATTAAACTATCTATATATAGGGGAAGATTAGCTTGGAAAACAAGCTAATCTATCTTTGGTAACCCTAATTACCCACTAATTCCCGTTTTTGACCATATAGGCCCACTAAAACCCATCTAAACATTGTTTAATTGAGCCCAAACACATCTAAATTGGCCCAGTGACCCAATATGACCATAACCCAGCTAATCTCCACCTATTCTATCACATAGGTCTTCGAAATAGTCCGCCAAGTGATGATTTAATACACAAGCCACAAATTATTCCCTTACAATCTTCCCCTTGGCTAGTGATATTAAATGTCTTCTACTTTCAATCTTCAGACTTGCAGTCTTCTCCTTGGCTTGAGCATGAGTTGATGAAGATACTTTTCTTTAACAATCTTCAATGGGCAGCATATGGGATGTTAGATGGCTCTCTCTCTTTATCAGCATCAGCTTGAACTTCAGATGATAAACACGTAATGAGAGGAGGATTCTCATGCACTTGTTTCTTCTTCAATGATCTTGGGTCCTCACTGAATCATTGGTAACTGACTTGACTTGCTGGTGACTTCAGAGGACAAATTTTGAAAACCTCTGTCTTGGCATTTTTGAACTTCTTGTTGTGACTGCTCTACATCTTTTCTTCAATTAGCTTCCCCTACAATTGAGAACGGTGTCTTTGGAAGCTTTACTTGAACAACCAACAAACTTCCCCTAAGCATAGGGTAAGTCCTTTTCCGGCGGGTTCTTCAACTTGATCAGCAGTAGAGTTCTTGCTTTGGTCAACTGAGTCCTTGACCTTCTTCTCCATGAGTTGTCTTTCTCACTTAACCTGTTAAACACAACATGAAACAGACACTAACCAGACGATGACTGGTTATCGGGTTAGCATTATTTAACCAAAAGCACTTCCCCTGAACCCGAGAACTCTTCACATTATCTACCCGTGTGATTCTGGAGGGTTGATACTTTCTTGCACAAGACCCATAAAAACTTACTAAAACCTTTAAATTAACCTGGCCATGGTTGAAAAAGAAAATAAATAAGCAATAAAAACTTAAGATAACTGAAAAGAAAAATAAAAATAAAAACAAACATACCAAATTACTAAACGAGAGGGTTTCTATGGGATCAAACCGTATGAATCTGACCAAGGAACCCTTTTCAGCTTCTGTTACTCATCCACGTCCAGGTGATTGCCAATATACTGATCCACTTTAAACTCTAACCCTTTTTCTTATTCAGGCTGTTTGTCACTTTATTATCTTTTAAAGTGCATTAATTATGAACAGCAAGTGGGTTTCAACAAATCTTAGGTACATGTTATTACACACTATCAATCACATAAATTCCCTACCACATATTTTCACAACCTGATCCAGAAGTTTGAAACTGAGCTCGAGACTTGGTTGAGAAGAGAAAGAATAGATCACATAGATTTTTGGGTATAATATACAAAGTCAACTGAATTTTTGAAACATTTTTAATAATGCTCTCATCAGTGACAAAGGCTGAGGGATTTGGACTCTTGAGGGTCTCTTTTCGTGTGCTCTTTGGCATCTTTTGAGGTGTATACATGCATTTTTTTTAATTTTTTTATTTTTAATTGCATATATTATTTATGATGATCTGTAAGCACGTATGTATGGACAACTCCAGGTCATTGCTCACGCAAAGCAGATGGAGAGCCTTACATACACTCGAAGCATCCCCAGGTCATTGCTCACGCAAAGCAGAGGGGACACCGACTTTTTGAGCTCAATTTCACACTCTTGGAGACAAGCGTGTGTATCGGGAACTTGAACATGCAGTCAAATAGAAATGCAATTAACCTAAGTGTTGTTACCCAACAAACTGCCATACGTTATCTTTAAGTGTGTAACGCATACCTTTTCAGATTTTAGAGCCGAGCCTACCAGCATATCACCATGGATCATGTCTTTCACATCTGCCTTACGCGTGTCAGCCATCTCCAAAACGGAAATTTATTTCACTTCCCACCTTCTCAAACACACAAACAAAAGATTAAAAATTAAAAAGCACAATTTAATTTTGAGGGGTCAACAATTACATCTTTTCTATTCTTCCCCTTGCTTTTTGATTTTTAATAACAACACACATTTTTTTTTTGATATTTTTTTTTTTTTTTGAGAAGAAACACTTTACTATTGATCTTGCTTGCCACACACTTGTCGAAATTCTCAAAGAGAATTTCGAGATCACAAAATCGCAAAACACCTTTTCAATCACCAACCCCAATTACAAGATTAAACTATCTATATATAGGGGAAGATTAGCTTGGAAAACAAGCTAATCTATCTTTGGTAACCCTAATTACCCACTAATTCCCGTTTTTGACCATATAGGCCCACTAAAACCCATCTAAACATTGTTTAATTGAGCCCAAACACATCTAAATTGGCCCAGTGACCCAATATGACCATAACCCAGCTAATCTCCACCTATTCTATCACATAGGTCTTCGAAATAGTCCGCCAAGTGATGATTTAATACACAAGCCACAAATCTATACCCTTACAATCTTCCCCTTGGCTTGTGATATTAAATGTCTTCTACTTTCAATCTTCAGACTTGCAGTCTTCTCCTTGGCTTGAGCATGAGTTGATGAAGATACTTTTCTTTAACAATCTTCAATGGGCAGCATATGGGATGTTAGATGGCTCTCTCTCTTTATCAGCATCAGCTTGAACTTCAGATGATAAACACGTGATGATAAACACGTAATATCACAAGCCAAGGGGAAGATTGTAAGGGAATAATTTGTGGCTTGTGTATTAAATCATCACTTGGCGGACTATTTCGAAGACCTATGTGATAGAATAGGTGGAGATTAGCTGGGTTATGGTCATATTGGGTCACTGGGCCAATTTAGATGTGTTTGGGCTCAATTAAACAATGTTTAGATGGGTTTTAGTGGGCCTATATGGTCAAAATCGAGAATTAGTGGGTAATTAGGGTCACCAAAGATAGATTAGCTTGTTTTCCAAGCTAATCTTCCCCTATATATAGATAGTTTAATCTTGTAATTGGGGTTGGTGATTGAAAAGGTGTTTTGCGATTTTGTGATCTCGAAATTCTCTTTGAGAATTTCGACAAGTGTGTGGCAAGCAAGATCAATAGTAAAGTGTTTCTTCTCAATCGGTTTGTGCTTTTTACGTTTATTGTTATCACTTTTCAATATAGTTCTCATTTCTTTTTGAATCACTCTAGTGTTTGGATTCCGCACATTCACTAGAGGTTGTGATATCGTGTTCGGGTTATTTCGATCCTTACAATTGGTATCAGAGCCAAGAAACGTGTGTTTTGTGGCTCACACGATATCGATTCAAGTGGTTCTAACGATTTCTGTGGAGTTTTAAAAGTTTTTGCAGGTTTTCGATCTTAATCTGGAAAGTTTCGATTCTGAAAATCATCGTCGATTATCATATTTTGATCAAGTTGAGCTTTTTGATCGAACTGGTTAGAAGTGTTGCAGAAGCAAGAAGCCCGTGTTCTATAAGCTATTCGATCAAAAATCTGTGGCTTGGACCCTTATTTCGATCGATTTTTTTGGCTTTTCGACCCTTTTGGACACTTTTCGATCGGAAAGTCCCCTCGTGACTTTCGATCGGAGAGTACTTCCCGGTTCCCCACTTTTCGATCGGAAAGTCCCCTCGTGACTTTTCGATCAGGTCCGTTTCGATCGGAAAGTCCCTTCGTGACTTTTCGATCAGCTCCGTTTCGATCGGAAAGTCCCTTCGTGACTTTTCGATCAGCTCACCCTTCGATCGGAAAGCCCCTTCGTGACTTTTCGATCTGCCTCGCCCTTCGATCGGAAAGTCCCTTCGTGACTTTTCGATCAGCTCGCATTTCGATCGGAAAGTCCCTTCGTGACTTTTCGATCTGCTTACACTTTCTTATCGAGCCGAAACTCTGCCCAATCGAAAAGCTGACTTTTCGATCCAGTTGAGACTTTTCGATCCATCCCTTTTCAATCCATTCAAGTCTTTCAGTTCGTATTTTATCCAGAAGTTCATCCAAAGACGACAATGACAAGTACTCAAGTTGCTTCTCCTCCTGTGAGTGATCAAACTCAGATATGTTCGAACTCGGCTTGCTCCGAATCAATCGAACATTATAAGCAACTGTTTCGAACTGAAGAAAGAGACCGTCTCAATGCAGAGTACAAACTAAAGAATCATCTCAAACAAGTCGAACCCTACAAAAAGAGGATAGAGTCTTTAGGTAACGAACTCAGTCAGGAGAAGTATCTTTTCCGGACATTCCGTGAAAAAGAGGAGGAAAAACGGAAGATCAATCGTGCTGATGGAACTTGGATCTGTAACTGCGAGGAATGCTCAAACCCCACGTGCTGTGCTTTGATTAAAGAATGGGAGAGCAAGTTTACAAATGAATGTCAAAATCATGCAATCACTGCTAGAGACCTTAGGGAGTCCAAAGGTAAGACTAAAATATTTAGAGAGAAACTTGAGGCCATTCAGGTAGATGTTAAGAAGCTTCAATCTCAGGTGAGTGATAAAAGCACATATCTTAGGCTAGCTAACGCTAAAGTAGAAGAGCTAACCAAGGAGGTTGAGGAACTAAGAACCAAATTTGACTCTTCCCAATCTGCCCTTGAGAAACATCAAGTTATTCAAAAGAAAATGATGGACTCTCATCGTACTTTATTCAAATCAGAGGAGCGACTCGAGCATGTAAAAGAAACATCTGGCCTCGGGGATGGAAATTTTCCTCCCCCATTACAACATGAATACATCAAAGTGCCCCAAACTGCAGAGGAATTGTTGAAGGAGTCCCTGAATGAAGCAACCATGGTATATGGGACTCAACCAGTGCAGAAAGATGAAAAGACAACCACTGAAGCAACTCAGTCTAATAACACTACTGAGTGTGCTGGTTCAAGCTCTAGTGAAGTGAACAGAGCTGATGAAGAAAAGTTGACTCCTTATCCAAAGATCGAGACTCCTTATTCGAAAGTGGTGGATGAGGTAAAGCGGGAACGTGTGGTGATGACTACAAGGCCCAATGGTAGGATATTCATGACATCTGGGTCTATGTTTGACCAAGAACCAAATGTTGGCTATGAACTACCATCCTTCTCCTCCAAGTTCAAAGGCTTGGGTCATGATGGCGGTTTATCATCTAACATTAAGAGCATGAGGCCCAAGATCACCATCAAGCCTCCAACTTCTGTTCCTATCAAGATTGAAAGGCCTAAAACTACTATCAAGTCTCCAAACTCATCAGTGGGCTCATGCAGTGGCAACACAACAGTCTCAAAGAAACCAGTGGGCCCAAAAGTTCAAATGTCTGGTTCTGCTCAGTTTTCAACAAACCAGAAAAAATTCAACAGAAATGCATCAAGGTCTGAAAGATCTGAGAATTGGAGACTTGGAGTCTCTCCGGACATGCAACCGAATCACAATCCCTTTCTATCAAAGATGCAAACAAAAGCAAATGGAGCTCCACCTCAGCAGCTAAAGACAAACGGTTACACGTCTGACTTCTATCTCAAGAAGCAGACTTGCTTTAATTGTGGCAATCCTGGTCACATTGCCCGAAATTGTCTCCATCGCCCCTATGAGCCATATTATCCACAAAGTCGGAGTGTTTCGTCTCGAGAATCAGTTAAGTCTAAGCCAATGAAGGTGCAACCACCTAAGGCGATGAAGACTGTTTCTCCTAAGATAAAACCCTCTGATCAACATTGGGGCGCTGCCAAAGAGCAAAGAAAAATTTCAAATCAAAAATATGTTTTTCCAAATTTTGAAAATTTTCATAAAAAGGTGAAGAAACCGATTTCAAAACAACACAAAGTTGACAAACCTAAAGTTACTCCTCCAAAGGTAACTAAAACTGTTTTGAAAAAGAAACCTGAAATGAAGAAGGTTGAAATACCTAAAGTCACTACTTCAAAGGTGACTAAAACAACTTTCAAATCATCTGGTATTTGGAAACCAAAATCAAAGGCAACTGCAACTCAAACTCCTGAGTTTTCAAAGGGCATGTGTTTAAAAGAAGTAACCTTCATTAATTCTTCAGGTATACCCAGAACCACAATGGCCTGGGTACCTATGGCTAACTGATCTCTCACCTTGTGCAGGAACAGTCAAGGAGGACTTTCATTAACCTTGTTTGTTTGTGATAGTGATTGTTCCAGGCACAGGATAGGAGGCATCTCTCTACCACATGACATGAAGATTTCAATGGAGGGTATGTTTCCTTGTGAGAGGTAAATCTGAGAAAATCAGCAGTAAAGGTAACACTGTCTGAATTGTTTGTTTCTTGGCTGATTTGATGTGAAGTATGGTTGTGCATGAAACAAAACCCATTTCTGAAAATTTTCAAAAGATAAACTTTGAAGGTTAGTTTGGCCAGTTTTTAGTACATATTTAGTATTGTGTCAGTGAGTGTTAAAAAAATATATCACAAAAAAAAAAATCAAAAAAAAAATCAAAAAAATCAAAAAAAAAAAATCAAAAAAAAATCAAAACAAAATGTGTGTTGTTATTAAAAATCAAAAAGCAAGGGGAAGAATAGAAAAGATGAAATTGTTGACCCCTCAAAATTAAATTGTGCTTTTTAATTTTTAATCTTTTGTTTGTGTGTTTGAGAAGGTGGGAAGTGAAATAAATTTCCGTTTTGGAGATGGCTGACACGCGTAAGGCAGATGTGAAAGACATGATCCATGGTGATATGCTGGTAGGCTCGGCTCTAAAATCTGAAAAGGTATGCGTTACACACTTAAAGATAACGTATGGCAGTTTGTTGGGTAACAGCACTTAGGTTAATTGCATTTCTATTTGACTGCATGTTCAAGTTCCCGATACACACGCTTGTCTCCAAGAGTGTGAAATTGAGCTCAAAAAGTCGGTGTCCCCTCTGCTTTGCGTGAGCAATGACCTGGGGATGCTTCGAGTGTATGTAAGGCTCTCCTCTGCTTTGCGTGAGCAATGACCTGGAGTTGTCCATACATACGTGCTTACAGATCATCATAAATAATATATGCAATTAAAAATAAAAAAATTAAAAAAAAATGCATGTATACACCTCAAAAGATGCCAAAGAGCACAAGAAAAGAGACCCTCAAGAGTCCAAATCCCTCAGCCTTTGTCACTGATGAGAGCATTATTAA
>JBCNJP010000027.1:97466128-97592314 GCA_039602395.1 Deinandra increscens subsp. villosa
GTTCTTTGCCAAAGATTTATCAGTTTTTTCTAACCCAAACCCAGATGTGTCTTTCCCAACTTGGCCGGTCACAACAGCATGTGACAGTTCCTTTCCAGCATCGAGCATTCGCTGATTTCTTTCCGGATTGCAATCATACTTGACCTGTAGCTCATCATATTTTTGCTGCAGTTCAGTTAATTTCTGTGTCAGCTCAGATATCTCAATCCTAGCCCAATCATGTAAAATAGTCTTCTCCACTGCTAGCTTTTGATATTTCTCAATGTCTAGTTTTTGGGCTTTTACTTTCGCTTCACTCTTTTGCCATCTACCCTTGAATGAACTCCTTTCGCATTTTATTTCAAACAGTTCTATCTCATAATTTTTACAAATTTGCCTAAGTCCAGGAATTAGACGTGCACAAGTAGGATTGGGGCATATCTTAGTTTCATCAACTTCAGCTGCGAAAGCATCCTTGTTCTCAACCAAATTCTTTTCTTCAACCTCTAAACTCATTTTCTTTCTTTAGATATGCAGCTTCTGAAAATTTTGAAAAATTGGCAAGAACGGCAAAATTACTATTCAAGGAATAGTGTCAAAAACTTAAAACTGAAAAACGGAGGCCTTCGGAGTGGAATTTGGGGGTCCAAACGAGCTTCCCTGGACATTAGTCCGGGGTAATTCTGGGGCTTGTTGTCACGAACGTCGTGTAAAAATTTGAGCTTCTAACTCCAAACGAGTCAAAAGTTACGCCCGTTTCCGTGAAAGTGTGAAATAGTGACTTTTTGCCGCAAAAGAAGAGTTTCCAATCATAAACCCCATTTCTGATTGTAAACACCAGATTCCGATAAAACTGAATCGTAAACCCGTTTCCGGTCCAATAAAATCGTAAACTCCCGATTCCTATCGAGTAGAATCGTAAACACCTGATTCCGATAAAACTGAATCGTAAACCCGTTTCCGGTCCAATAAAATCGTAAACTCCTGATTCCTATCGAGTAGAATCGTAAACACCTGATTCCGATAAAACTGAATCGTAAACTCGAATTTCTGGGTCGTAAACACTCAAAAATCAGTTCTTGAAGTCGTAAACACCAAAACGATGAAGAACACCAAGAACACCCACTCGTAAACACCTGAAATCACCCAGAAACTGATCGTAAACTCAAATCTGATGAAGAACACTGATCGTAAACTCCAAGAACAGCCCAGAAACTCAGAAAAACTCGATCGTAAACCTGAAAAACTCTAAGAAAAACTCACAAAAACTGTTAGATCTTCTTGAATCAATATCGTGAGAACCTCGAATCAGTGATTCTTGGCTCTGATACCAATTGTAGGTCCTAAAACAACAACCGTTCACGATATTATATCAATCACGAGTGCGGAATCCAAGTGATTGATTGATTCAAGATCAGAGATGAGAAGAATACTAGAAAACGATTAATATAAATGATAAAAACCTGATCTTTGCACACAAGACGAACTTGTCGGGTACAAGATAAGAAATCGTAAACTAGATCTCTCGGGTTTACGATCGTAATCAGCTCCCTCTTCTCTAGAATCGTAAACAGCCCCTAGAATCGTAAACCAGCAAGCCTTCAATGAGGAGGTCTAGTGGGGTTTATATAGGCACCCCAATGGGTTTACTATTGGGCCTCTTGAGTCATAAACCCAATAGTAAACTCAAGCCCAACCATAAACTAGCCTACATACAATAACCAAAACTAGTCTACTAAACTAATGAAACCCTCTAAGCCTAGCCCAACATATTTAATATTACAAGCCTCATAATCTAACCTCCACACCGGCCGTTTCCTGTGAGATTCATACACACCGATACCCTCGCAATGGATTTCCGACCACAAAATCCACAAAACCCCTTTTCAATCAACTGTTTCGTCGGTGTATTCTTAGATTTTGTGAGCTCGGTGATCTTCCTCCTTTTTCTTTGTGTTTTGTGAGAAATACTCGAAGATTAGAAGCAATTTTTGTGTTGATTGTTATTGAAAGGTAGTCTTTGAGGTTCATTTGCATTTTAATGTGTGTTGTATGTGTTTTCGAAGCTTTACAGGTTCGTCAATGGCGGATTAGCGTGTTTACGATCGTCGAGATGAAGAAGACGACCCTTCGGTGTTTCCGATCAGTGTTTACGATCGGTGTATATAATCAGTGTTTCCGATGCTTTTACGATCGGGCTCATTGTTTACGATTGAGCTAAATCTGGTTTCACTTGACTCTGATCGCAAACCCATATCCCAATCGTAAACCCAAAGTTCAATCGTAAACTCATTAAAAAGTTGGAATTAAAATCGTAAACACTTAATTTTAACACAAAATGATTTTACTATCTTATCAAACTTAATTATTTTAAGATAAAATTGAATGTGTTGTTTTTAGGAATGTGTGTTGTTAAAATTGTGATTCAAAATCAAATTCTTTCCTTTGAAGGATTCAATTGATGTTTTTGGAAATTAAAAGAATAATCTGATAATCAATTGAACTTCAAGATGATTTTAACAAACATGATTGCTCATTGATATGATTAAGCCAGATGCGTTTGTCTCGTTTTCACAGATGGCAGAAGAAATGATAGACGAAGAGATTCACTTTGAGAGGGATCACTGTATACCTGCCTATCTTGATGACCCTCCAGAGTGACATATGCAGTTATTCTACTAACTGGTTGCAGGGATGAACGTATGCAAAATTAATCATGCTCTCAGAACAAGCGTGCTGATTGATGAACAACTTGTCAAAGAATTATGGGGAACTGCAAGGGCAAGTGCAGATAAAACAAGGATCACTGCAACCGTTCAAAACCGCCAGATTGAGATTACTGAAGAAGACATTCGCCGGGGATTGAATATTAATGAAAAAGCTGAAGACACAATGGAATATTCAAAGACCATAGTGTTACAAGGTGCACAGTCTTTGGGGTATGAAGGTAAATTCCCTCCGATTTTCAAAAAGTTACCGCCGCACTACTAGAGGTGTCTGGCATACTACCTGCAAAAATCCTTCTTGGGCAAGAGAACAAGCTTTGATCAGGTGAACAAGGTGCATGGGACAGCATTTGTTGCACTAGCCTTGGACTGGGACTTTAATTTTTCAAAGATGATGCTATTGGATTGGTTGGCAATGCTGATTTGAGTGCTAGAGAGCAATTTCTTATGACACCAAGTGATGAACCACAAAATCACACCGTATGTAGATATGAGATTAGTGATTCAACTAGGAACAAGCTAATTAATGAAGAATAATAGATGAATCGATTGTTTTATTGATATCACTATATTTGAATACAATTGGGAAAAACACACAGTGAATGTGTAGTTTTCCAGAACTGAAAGTTACATTGTTAATGAACAAGTGAACTATTTATAGAGTTGCTAGAGTCGCATCTTCGTAGGTTGGTTGGATGCACTTGCGTCTTATCCATCCGCAACTGCATCACTTCCGACTTGTTCTTTATACGACACTTGCTCTTGAGGTCTTTATCCTCGGAAATGTAGCTGCTAGGCCATTTGCATGTCCGGCCTTGACCTATCCTCATCAAGTCCCCCTAGTCCATTGATTATTCGAGCAATAATTATTGGACTAGAAGTTAAAAGTACCTTGCACTTCCGATAAGTTTGGAAGACTTTATCGATCATCTTCATTAGGTCCACATGTGTTTTAGATTTGTTACCTCATTAAAAACCTTGTTCGGAAAAACCCTGTGGGAAAAAACCGATACTAAGGGAAAAAAGAGTGTAACACACATCTCTCCTTTGTGCAGATCATAGATTTCAAAGATCAAAAATTTTCTCAATTTTTAACGATTTCATAGATCTGGTCATCAAGTCCCCCTAGTCCTTATGTTGTTTTGTAGAAATGACTAAGGACTAAGTTACAAAGATCATAATAGGAAATGCTTGTGAAACAGGATCTAATAGATCATAAGACTTTACTTGTCTTTAAAACAGGTCGCTTCTGCAAATGTAGTCGTTACATCCTCATAAGAATATTAAAAGTATTATTGTAAAGAAACGCTTCTGCAAGTGTAGAGAATAACTGCCTTGTCAGGCGTGTCTTGCATGTTAAATCGTACTCGAGTACTTTTTATACCCGCCAGTACACGTGTCAGTTGGGGATCAATTGACGGGACAGTTTTCGGCTTTTTCGTTTTGAATTTTTTAAAAATTCGAACGGTTATTTTGGTCCCAAAATTCTTGCCCCATATAAATATACAATCTTCCCCAATTTTTCATTCTTCACTCCTTTCACCACCGTCGCTTTCCTTTTTCTCCTTCGAGCCCTAATTCTTTATCGAGATTTTACTCAAAGGTCAGTCGATTTTCCTTTTGCTTTTTATTGCATTTTTCATGGCATCTCCTTCGGTTAAAGTTGATGATGATTCAAGTAAGCACAATATGCACATCTCGTTTTCGTCTATGTCGCCTCGCGATCTAGATGAAGTTATTGAACGGTATAATATTCCGCTTTCGCTGAATCCGACCCTTCCTTTGCCAAAAACTCCAATTTCCCCTTTCCCGGAGGGTAAAATTGGGGTTTATGTTGATATGTTTAAGCTTGGGAACTATCGTCTCCCCTTTACCAAGTTTCTCATGAGAGTTTTGATGTTTTTTAAGATCCACATTTCACAGATGCATATTCAGGGGTTTTCTCGTTTAAGCCATTTTGAGGCTACTTGTAGGGCTGTGAATATATCCCCAAGTGTTACCCTTTTTAGGGCTTTCTATAGGATTACAATGGCTGGTGATTGGTACACCTTTGAGCGTAGGAGATCTGTTAAGAGAATTAGTACCCATCTTCCACCAAACCCCCGTTCTTGGAAATCAAAATTCTTTTATATTGATGATCGATGTGTTCCCCTTCAAATGGAATGGAGGGATGTAGAAGATGTGGTTCATGACCCAAATCCAGATGATGGTGATTATAGTCAGGAATCCTTTGATAAGTTAGTGTCTTGCGCAAGCCCTATTCGAGAACTTCCAGAAGCCATTCTTCTTCTTTGTAGAATGAGTAGGGCTTGGTTCACTCCTGAACTTTGGCCGATTCTGACGAATCATGGGAAGGGTAAGGAATTACCCTTTCATCATTTGCGATCCTGATTTTAAAATATCTTATTTTTGTTTTTAACAAATTCTTTTTCCATTTGTTGCAGAAATGGACCTCTTTGAAGCAATGCAGTTGAAGAGTTTTGATGATGTTGATCTTAGCGCTGAAATTATGGAGGACGGATCCATGCCGTTTCTTCGGCAAACTGCTAGTTCCTTTCTGGACTATCGCCCAGAAGAAACACATGCTGATCAGGTAGAATCGCAAGTGGATGCTACAGCCGGAAGTTGCTGTTTCTGACAAAATGCAGGAAACTGAATCTGGAAGTGGTGATGTTACTGATGTTGTAAAGATCACAAAAAGTAGCGCTGGCGGAAGTGGTGAGAGTACCCTCAAGGGTAAAAACAAGGAAATCGCTGACGGTCATGCTAATGTAATTTCAAAGGCATCATTACCACCCAAGGGAGGAAGCAGGATCAAGAGATCCTCCAAGGCAGTTGTTACCAAGGAAACAAGTGAACCCATAGTAACTAAAAGGAAGTCTCCCCGCTGGAACTTGCAGTCTTCTCCCCATCATTCCAAGGTAAACACTTCCGAAACCACTGAGATCACTTCCGAATCTACGGAGATTGTTGAAGTTAATGCACAACTGGGAGAGGGTGTGCAGACAGAAATTGATGCTGTGGTAACCCCTCCTCCTACTGATGATTTTGATATTGATGATTATTTATTGAATTCACCTGATATGTCACAAGATCCAGGTTTTTCTGACGTAAGTATTTTGCAGAAAGGTACCACCCCTTTGATCACTTTGGCCAATTTAGCTCATGCATCCTCTTCTTCGCAGAAGGATGCTCCTAGTTTTGCTGTTCCCACCTCTGAGTGGTTGAAGAAGGAAATAGATTTGGTCGCTCTTAGAAGCAATATTGGTAGAAGTTTAGATTCTGTTGATGCAAATGCAGCCTTTGTTCCTCAATGGGAAATTAAAAATGGTGACACTTGCACCGAAGGTCCAACTGCAAAGAAGATCACCCTTCTCGGAAGTACTCCCACTGATATTTTCAGCCTTCAGCAGATCCCTAATGAGGCCTTTTCAAATGAATTCATGCTTGCACAAGCAAAGCAGCAGAGCTTAGTAGCGGATGTGTATGGCCGGTGGATCATTGCTGAAGCGAGAGTGGAGGAGTTAACCAAGAAGCTGTTGGCACATAAGGCCTGCTTTGGTTCCATCAGCGATCAAGTGAAGATCAATGATTTACATGCAAAGATCGAGCTTCTTACGACCAAGAATCGAAAGCTGGTATTATTTGAGCAAGAAGCGAAAAGAGATCTCAAGCAAGCACAAGATGATGAGAAAACTTTCAAGAGCCCAGTTTTTGGAGCAGAAGAAAATTTTTGATGATCAAACTACCAAAATGCTAGAGATCACTTCTCAACATGATGCAAAAATTGAATCTGTCAACAAAGGTATAACTTGTATCCCTTTTATTTTTGCAATTTCCTACTTGCACTTGCACGCTTTTTACCATTATTAATATTTGTGCTTTCATTCCTTAAAGAAAATGTTGCCCTTGCTGAAACTGTTAAAGCGTTGACCGAAGAAAGGGAGCAAATGCAGAAGGAACTAGCATCTGTGAAAGAAAAGAGCAAGTGGTTGATTGAAGAAGGCCTCGATATGGTGGCCAAGCGTGTGCATTCTGAAATGATCCCCATGACCCTTAAAGTTAACTCTGCTGCCAATGCCATGGGCTACAATGAAGGGATCAAATGCGGATTAGCACATGCTGTGAAGGGTGAAGCCAACTTCCTGTCCTTCAAAGAATTTGATCAAAAAGCCAGTGAAAAGCTGTTGAAGCAGTTAGATGCCTTAAAATCAATGACGTTCAATTCCATTGATGAAGTTTCGAAGTTGAGCCTGGATGATATAGAAGTAATGAGGGACATGCTGAAACCTAGTTTCGCTACCGAAAGGTCCTGCTCCCCCAAAGGCTGATGCTCCTTCAACTTCAAAGGCAGATGCTTCTGATCCCACTGGTAATTGATCCTTTTCTCCATCATGATCTTTTGTTGAACAATCTAATCATTTCTCAAAGTCCACTTATGCTGTGGCATCAGACAATTTACTTTTGATCTTGCATTTAACACTTTCTAGTACTTTTAACTATGGATTTCATCGGAACTGCAACTGTATGCAGTTTCGATTATATTAGCATGTATAATGATGCATATGTATGTTTGCTTTATCTGCTTTCTTCCTTGCGCTTGAATATTTTATCTTCTTATGGTTCATAGGATACGAGTCATGTTTGATTATATTTGTGATATATCATTTGCGATCGAAGTGTATTGTTGTTTACACTTGCAGTTGCAAAATGATTGTGCACCACTTTTATGTTATGAATCGTTTGTATACTTTATCATTCGATTCTTCAAATTCCCTTTTGAACTTGCAAAATATTTTCTTACAAGCTTTTGAGCAACTTCATTAGTTCTCCTTCACAAGTACTTTGATAAGATTCTAATAAAATCATTAACTTTTTAAAGAAGGCTGTCACATGCGTTTCCCCCCTATCAGATGCGTCCACCTTCAAAGGGTTTTAACAACATGATGTCAATACCACTTTTTAAGTTAAGTATTTTTTATTTCGAATACAAATCTTTTCTTTATGGTATATAAAGTCCTTACATCTTTTGGTAAGGCTCAGTTGATCTTTTTTCTTTGAATGATCAACTCACAAGACCACTTCATAATATTAATTATTCAGCAGCACTTGTGACCCTCGGAGAGCTTAAGTTGGATCTTTTATTGATAATCATAGCATACCTTTATCCACTTAAGTTTGGCCATCTCTCTTTTGGGCTTTTGTTAGCAACCATTGTACTAACAAGGTGTCTAGCCTGATCACCTCTTCCCAACATGCACTCTCTAATTATCAATGAGACAGTTGGGGACAAGAAAAGCGTTTTTGCTTTATCTTGGGTTACCCTTTATAAATAAAGGAGTAACAGCGATACTGCATTAAGGTATTGGTATGTAATACTTTTTAAATGCACCCGCTAATGACTCATGAACCATATCATAGAAAGTGAATCATATCGCATGTGAATCTCTTATAATTTAAAGAGGTCACTTGTGTAGCATATGCATGTGTTTATATACACAGCATTTTGAAGCAAACGTTTATACTTAATATTTTGCATAAGAATGAACAAGCATTTGCATAGCCTTTTTCATATAGAGATGAAATGAGTATCTTCATAGATCTTTGTAAGTACTAGAAACAAAAGTATCTTATTCTTCATCAAACTTATTACAAGATCGTAAATGCAGAAACAAGAACATAAAGATCAACATTTTCTAACTTTCATCTAAAATTTGCATTTGCGGCTTCACATATAACATTTGCGAAGATGAACTCCATTCCAAGCTCGCACTAGTTCAGTTCCATCAAGCTGCTGGAGTATGTAAGACCCATTTCCGATCGCTTTTTTGATTATATAAGGTCCCTCCCATTTGGGAGACATCTTCCCAAGCGGAAGTGCTCTGCTCACCTCATTGCTCCTTAGCACATATTCTCCTTCCTTATACTGTTGGGTCTTGACTTTGGCGTTATAATATTTTGCCATTTCTTTTTTGTATCTGCTTTCACGTATAGCCGTGATTTCTCTTCGCTCTTCCAAAAGATCCAGATTGGTTCTTAATTCTTCATCATTATCTGTCACTTGTACTTGCAAACGGTGACTGGGTATTCCAATTTCAGCCGGAATGACGGCTTCAGTTCCATATACAAGACTGAATGGTGTTTCACCATTGCTAGTTTTAGGCATGGTTCGATGTGCCCACAAGACATGTGGCAATTCATCGACCCAACTACCCCCATACTTTTCCAGTCTCATTTTTATACCTTCAACAAGACTTCGATTTGCTCTTTCAACTTGGCCATTGGCCTGCGGATGTGCAACTGATGTAAAGATCTGATTTATATGAAGTTCCTCGCACCATTCCGCAAATGGGTTCCCAGCAAATTGCTGTCCATTATCAGTTATAATGTAGAGAGGTAAACCAAATCGACATACGATATGTTCCCATACGAACTTCTTGACTTGTTTACCAGAGATACAAGCAAGTGGTTTTGCTTCAATCCATTTTGTAAAATAATCAATCGCAACCAATAGAAACTTTACCCCTCCGCTTGCTGGTGGAAAAGGTCCAACTATGTCCATTCCCCACTTCTGGAAGGGCCATGCTGACGTAACAGGGATCAATTCATTTTTTGCTCGCATGCTCACCGGAGCATGTGCTTGACAAGCTTGGCATTTGCGAAGTTCTTCCCAAGTGCTTCGGTACATGCCTGGCCAAAAGTATCCAAGGCTCATGATTTTAACAACTACCATTTTTGCACCAGCATGAATGCCACATATGCCTTCATGTACCTCCTTAACGATCTTTTCGGCTTCACTTGGGGTTAAACATCTCAACAAAGGTCCCAAAAAGCTTCTTCTATACAAAACATTGTTTTGCATTTGGTACTGAAGCGAATTTACTCGTATCTGGCGGGCCTGTTCCTTATCATTTGGAAGTTTGCCCATGGTCAAATATTGAATAATTGGGGTCATCCAACTGTCTTCTTGCATTTGCACGTCCGCAGTCATTTTCAGATTGACAGTTGGAGCTTCTAACAATTCCACTCGAATCTCTTTAGCTAGATGTTCAAATGCTACAGAGGCTAGCTTGCTCAACGCATCTGCTTTTCTATTTTGAGCCCTAGAAATATGTAAGACTTCACACTTGCTGAAGATCTTAATTAATTCTTGAACTTGTTCCAAGTACAATGCCATGTATTTGCCTTTGGCCTCGTACGTTCCAGCGATTTGACTAGCGACTAACAACGAATCTACATAAGCGGTCACTTGCGTTGCACCCATCTTTTTTGCCAACCTTAAACCTGAAATAGATTTCGATGTTTAGGCCTTTTATCTTATCCATACTTTTATGGAGCAAGTGCATATGAACTTTGTTTATGTATATCACATGCATTCGTGGAGCAAATGCATGTGTACTCAGCACTTTTGGTCTTCATTACGTAGATCATAAACATTCATATCTATATATATCTACTATTTTTTTTATCGAAAAAACACAAAAACTTATAAAGTTTGAGTGTTCAGACCTGCTAACAATGCCTCATATTCTGCTTCATTATTAGAAGTTGAGAAATTGAAGCGGATTGCATATGTCAGCTCATCCCCTTCAGGACTTTTCAAGATCAAGCCTGCATTTGGCGTATATAAAATTTTCAATACTTTGAATTTCGATCACTGTTTCAAGGAAGAAATAATTTTATAATTGATCGAACCTGCTCCTGAGCCATCAGAGTTGGAAGAACCATCAGTATGTAAGATCCATACTTGTTCTTTGACTTCAGGAATAGTAATGGCATTTACACTTGTGCCAACTGGCACTTCCGCCAGGAAATCAGCTACCACTTGACCTTTTATTGAAACCCTTGGTTTAAATTGTATGTCAAATGGTCCCACTTCAATTGCCCACTTGATCAATCTCCCAGACATTTCCGGTTTTCTGAAGATCCCTTGAATAGGATATGAAGTGAGAACATTTACAGTATGGGCTTGAAAATAACGACGAAGTCTTCTTGTAGCTTGCACAAGTGCTAGGACAACTTTTTCGATCATAGGATACCTGGTCTCGTAGTCTTTTAGCATTTTGCTTATGTAGTAAATCGGAAGTTCTTTATCTTCCCTTTCGACCAGTAGCACAGCGCTTACTGCATTATCAGTTACCGCTAAATACATTATCAATTCTTCACCAACTTTCGGCGCGGTTAGAGTCGGAAGTGTAGCTAGAGCTGTTTTTAACTCTTCAAATGCTTGATTGGCCTCAGGAGTCCACTCAAAACTTCCTTTTAAACTTTCTTTCAAAACTCTCATGAATGGTGTGGCTCTTTCAGCTGCTTTTGATAAAAATCGATGCAAAGCCACCAAACGCCCATTTAAAGTTTGTATATCTTTAAGGGTTTTAGGCGGTTCCATTTCCATGACCGCTTTAACTTTTCTCGGATGCGCCTGGATCCCATCTTTATTGACCAGGACTCCCAAGAACTTACCTTCCTCCATCGCAAATGAACATTTCTTGGGGTTTAATTTCATATTGATACTCCGCAAGTTTTTAAAAGTCTCTTCAATGTCTTTAATCATATCTTCTTCATGGTAACTTTTAATGACCACGTCATCCACATAGGCTTCAAGATTTCTGCCCACCTGCGATTGAAAGGTCTTATCCATGAGACGCTGGTAAGTTGCACCAACGTTTTTTAATCCAAACGGCATTTTTTTATAACAGAATAAACCTTCATTTGTAATAAACGCAGTTTTGTCTTCATCTCCTTCAGCCATAAAGATCTGATGGTATCCTTTATATGCATCGAGAAAACACTTCCACCGATATCCCGCTAAAGAATCAACTTTTAGGTCAATTTCCGGAAGTGGATAACAATCCTTTGGACATGCTTTATTAATATCTTTAAAATCAATGCACATTCGCCAAGAATTATCAGGTTTTCGGACTAAAACAGGATTTGCGACCCATGTTTGATAAAGCACTTCTCGAAGGATCCCTGCTTCCACAAGCTTATCCACTTCCTCTTTAACCACGTTGTTTCGAACTTGATCATAAATTCTTCGCTTCTGCTGAATAGGCTTTACACCTGGATAAATATTTAGTTTATGCTCAGCGAAATGTCCAGGAACCCCCGTCATATCCGACGGTTCCCATGCGAAGATATCCACATTGTCTATTAATAGTTGAAACAACTTCTTCCTTGTTTCTCCTTGTAACTGTGATCCAATTTCGATTGTTTGATCCGGAAACTTCTCGTTTATGATCCATTTGTTTTTCTCTACAGTATCACTTTTTATATCCTTCAAGTCTTCTTCTGATATCAGTGGTTTTTCAACCAAGGCTACATGTGGATCTGCATCTGTTTTAACAGTTGCGATTCCTCTTGGAGTTGGGAATCAAACTAATCCATGTGTTGTTGAGACTATAGCACCTAAAACTTTAAGCCCAGGTCGACCAATAATGACATTGTGAGGAGAAGGAGTGGCCACCACAATAAAAGTCATCATTTCTTCTCGGAAGAATTTATCGTCACCAAAGATCACTGGTAGAGTTATCTCTCACATCGGATGTACCACTTCTCCAGAAAAACCAATAAGAGTGGAATTATGAGGCTTCAACCTTTGTTGCACATCTAATCCCATTTTTCGGAAGCAAGACTCATACATAATTTCCGATGCACTTCCAGTATCGAGATAGGTCCGTTTCACTAGAAACCCAGCAATACCGACAGTCACAATTACTGGATCCTCCCTGGACTCTTTCCCAATCAATGGTGGAAACGTAATCTCTTGACTTTTCCATTTTTCTTCTTCAAATTTTGTTTTAACACTACGATGCCAAACATTCGATCCTCTTCGTATCATTGCAATCACAGGTTGTTTAACAGCTGGAGGGCGTCCCTCCTTAATATTTTTGACCAGATGCGATAATTTTCCAGATTTGATGGCTTTTTCAATCTCACTTCGCAAGTGTCTACAATTGTCTGTGTCATGACCACGATCCTTGTGATAATCACAATATTTACCCATGTCACTTCCCAAAGGATTATAAGTCCTTTGAGGTTTTGAAAATTGGACATTCTCTGTTGCTAAGATTTCACTTGGGGTTTTTGTAAGTGATGAGAAATCATTGGATCTGGGCTCCCAAGCCTTTTTGTAACCTCCGTAATTACTTTCCCCCTACGATCATAAGGTTGAGGTCTAAATTTTTTCCATGATTGACTTCTTGTTGGTGCAGCAGAGACACTTGCATTTGCACTTCGGTAACTACCACTTTTTTTAGATGGTTTCTGGGTATTGACACCCTGAATGTTTCCAGAAGCACTTCTTCCCTTTACATAGGTCCTAACACGATCCATAGGCACTTCCATTGTCTGAGGTAGATCCTCGTGCAATTTTTCTACCAGGTGTGTATGTCGAACACCATGGTAAAAGCCTGATATACATAATTGATCCTGTGCGACAGATATTTTCATAGTTTCAGTGTTAAAGCGCATAACAAAGCTTTCAAGGCTTTCATCATTCCTTCTTCGGATGTTATGCACTTCCGTCACTTCCTTTGTGCACTTCCGTTGTTGGCTAAATTGCCTTAGGAATTTCGTCCTTAGATCTTCAAAGCCACTTATTTGCGCATTTGGAAGTGCATCAAACCATACTCTTGCAGGTCCAGTAAAGGTCTGTACCAACATGTGACACCATGTTTCTTCTGACCATCGTTCAAGCCTCCCAGCAGTGATAAAATCAAATATATGATCATCAGGATCTGTTAATCCACCATACTTTTTTATGGAAGTTGGCATTTTCAGCTTTCCTGGGAACTTAGCATTTGCGATCCAATTTTGAAACTTAGAATGCTCTTGCATCGAAGCAGGAAAGTATGGGACAAATACATCCTTGGTTCCTGATATCATAAAATCCATAGGTCAGAATAAGATCAATGCCTTTTTTTGAGAAATAAGGTCTTAATGTTATAATTCAATCATAGCAATTACAGCTTATTCAAAATTGCTCATATCCGCCTCTTATACGAGGTCTTTCAGGGTGACACTTCCAACGCAAGTGTAATTTGTCCGGAAGTGTTCACATAGTATCTACTTTTCAAGAGATCTCATTGTGTTACTTCCGATGCGCGTACGTCTTACTCGGAAGTCTTCAATTTAGTATCCACTTTTGAGAGACCATATCGATATTACTTCCAATGCACGTGTATCTTACTCGGAAGTGTATACTCGTATCTCTTTTTTTTTTTACAACTCATCATGTGAGTGTGCATCTGAAGTATCGCAGATTCAAATTTGAAGAAAATCTTTTCCCGCCTTAATTTTTGTTCTTATAGTTTTCCAGATTTTATAGGCAATCTTCATAGAATCCTCTTTGAATCTTCAAATCTTCATCCGGTATTCAATGAATTTCCAGATTTCGTGTTGCATCAAACCATCCTCAATTGTTTATCCATTTATAAGGATTTCACACAATCATTAAATCATTATCATATCATAGAGATCAAAATTCATCAAATTATCAAATCAACAATTGATCATTAGTTATTGAATTAACAAATTCAAATTAGCCATATCGATCCAAAATATGTGTATCGATCCAATGTTTTCAAAAACGAATTTCGCCACGTATTCAAAGTTTTAAATCGATACCTGATGATTTTGTCTGTTTTGCAGTTGTATGATCTTCATTTAGAAGATCATCTAGATCCTTTTGAGCATCAGTTTTTCCAGAATCCTTTTCCGGAGTAAATTTGAGAGTTGCGCGGACTTCCTGCAACCATTTCTCACGTTTTTCCTTATCCTGTAACTGTTTCAAAACCTGCAAATTTCTCATCAAAAAATCATGATCAAAGCCTCGTAAGGCAACTAAAGCATCATTCGGATCGACATTATCATCAGCATCATCATGATCTGAATACGGATTATCATCAGACCGATTCAGTAATGGAAACACCGAAACTTTTTCACTAATTTTTCCAGCTGATCCCTTCGAACTATGAATATTTTTGGTGATTCTCCTAGATAAAAAAAATTGATTTCTTCTTCACTGACTCATCCGATTGCTTCTCCATTTTTCACCAATTCCTGAGAATACGGATGGCGCCAATTGATGAACCACAAAATCACACCGTATGTAGATATAGCGATTCAACTAGGAACAAGCTAATTAATGAAGAATAATAGATGAATTGATTGTTTTATTGATATCACTATATTTGAATACAATTGGGAAAAACACACAGTGAATGTGTAGTTTTCCAGAACTGAAAGTTACATTGTTAATGAACAAGTGAACTATTTATAGGGTTGCTAGAGTCGCATCTTCGTAGGTTGGTTGGATGCACTTGCGTCTTATCCATCCGCAATTGCATCGCTTCCGACTTGTTCTTTATATGACACTTGCTCTTGAGGTCTTTATCCTCGGAAATGTAGCTGCTAGGCCATTTGCATGTCCGGCCTTGACCTATCCTCATCAGCGTCCACGAGGACTACAACTTGCATTTGCGCTTCTAGGTTCCATTCTATGTTTAAATAATGCAAGTGGTTCCATTCTATGTTTAACTAATGCAAGTGGTTCCATTCTACTAATAACCTTAACGTTAGAATACGTAGGGAAGCAAATAAACGAGTACAAGAAAGTTCAAAAACTAATACAAGGAACTGAAAACAAGTACAAGAAATAACATATGCTTAGTTCCTAAAATTCCCGAGGAATGATGAGAACCAATTTTTCTCCGCACGGACTACATTTCGGTCTCGAATTCTCCTCCTTTGCTCCCTCCTATGTAAAGCGGCTTCGCGAACTTGGGCTTCCCAAAGTTCTTCGCGTAGCCTTTGGTTTTCCAACATGGTGACGGCGGTGACATCATAAGGGTCGATACCATAAGTATAATAAGGCTCGTTAGGTATGGGGCGAAAGGTAAAACTTGCCCTTCCACAATCATATCCATGTGGATCTTCGTACCCAAACATGGGACCCATAAGAAAGCTTTGTCGGACTTCTTCTCCTTATGCTAGTTGTGTAGCGGTAATTGACCCAATGGTCGGACCTAATGCCGGGATGGACATTGGTTGAGGAATTGGTGGGATAGGCATCATAGCAGGTTGTGGAGGTTCCTCAAGCGGTTGTGGTATGGCGTGTAAACCACTGAGACGATCTTACTACAGCATGATTCGGTAATCGGATAACAACGAGAAAGTAAATAAAGCTCTGCTTTATTGATTCACTTAGAGAATACAATGTAGATAGAGAAAGCACCTTAAGAACAAACAGTTAAGAGATATAAAATGACAGAACTTCTAAACACTCTCTCTAACAAGCTATTTATAGTCACTTAGTAACAGGCCAGCGTACCAGCTGCGGACCATCTGGTCCGCCCGGATCACCTGGTCCGGCGGTGCATCTGGTACGGCCAGTGACTATAAAACTCACACAGATGCTCTAGATTAGATACAATACACGAGACACACGCTAGCATAGGAATATGCTCTAACAAACTCCCCCTTAACGTGTAGTGTATCTATATTCTAACTAAATTTCAATCTTCAATCTTCAACATTGCTGCATCCGATCTTTGACTTGAAATCTTGTCAGAAATAGAGCTTGCATGGCTGGATCAATCTTGAACAGACTTTGAACTTCAAGATCCACTTGCGAAAGATATAACATACTCCCCCTTTCACCATGCTTGAGTTTTACCACACAGAACCTGCAATTTCAGAAGACAGAAACGCGGCTTTCCTTTCTTTTGAAAAATTAATTTAATCTTGGTACAAAACTTCTCTTCGAGAATCCAAGATGTAGATTTGAAACTTTTAAATTCGCATCACATATCGATCGATCGAAAACAAATAAGAAACAAAATCTTTTTGACATTTTGAAATTTTATATCAAAACACTCTTTTTGAAAATATTCAGATATGAAATATAAATGCAATACAGAATCAGACACTATTTTTGTCTTTTGCGAGAAAGATCACAACTTGGGATCATATTGATCATGACATGCTGAACTACACTTCAATTTCAAATTATTTCAGCACACAAGTCATGTCGATTACCGGTATAATTTGTCCATCTTAAACTCAGGCACAATCATACTCATAACATCTGGATATGTTATTGATTGATTAGATTTGCGTTGACCAGTGTTCCCCACACTATCAGACATACTCAGATATGTTTTTGCTTTTCATATCACACTTTGTGATTTCATTTGTGAATTAATCACATAATGATTGTATTCATGATTTAGTCAACTGTGTTCCATGCAAAAAGAAATAAGAACGTTAAATCGTCTACCTTAAGATCGATCTTTCGATACGCAGATAAGGCCTCAGATTTAACAAAATAAGAAAATAAAACAAGTTGAAATTGTATAACCCAACAACAATCAGGTCGGTACTTCCGTAGACGCAGAGAAAGTCCGATGAGTTATACGAAACACCAAAGAAAATAAAGCAGAACGTCAAACGAACAACAATCAGGTCGGTCTTTCGACACGCAGAGAAAGTCCGAACGTTTGACAAAATAAAGAAAATCAAACAAGTTTAAATCTTTGCAAAATGAACACATGTATACACAGTGACTTCTCATTTTCTTTTTCACATATCTTTTCTTGATATATCATGAGATATGCATCAAGATGTTGTCCACTTCGTCAAGCATTAGTATTTAATGTGTTTATCACATCTGAATACTTTCTGATTTAATGCCGAGCCTACCAAGTACATCAAACAATGATCTTATGGCTTTTTCATCTATTTTATCCACGAGTCAGACATGTAAGCCAATGTACCATCATTTCCCAAATATGTTGGATACAATTTCTCATTTTTCCATGTTTTTGTATTTTCCTGTTTTTCAATGTTTTTGTATTTTTCCATTTTCTCCCCCTTAAAATGAAAACTCTATTTTTGGATTTTCATTTTAATCAAAAAACACAAACACACTATTTTTGGTTTTTCAATTTTCTCCCCCTAAACTACATACGGAATGTAAAAGAAAGAAAATTGACCAATCGATACTGATACCTTTTCAGTTTAAGCTTTTAGAAAAACTTTCAGTTTAGAAATATGAAGCATTCAATTTAAGTTAATTACGGAGAATACTCCTCCATCAGCAACTTTGCAATCACCAACGGGTCTTCTAGAAACACCTGCACACTGGTTTAAATGATTAGTATTCAAATGACTCGAAGCACACAGCTTTTGGTCGACCAGTGTCTTCCACAAAATCAGTTGCAGCTTTGCTGACCACCTTAGGTCGCCACTGCATTTTGACCTTTGCTGTATTTACTGAAACATCATCCTGTGATGAACCTTCAACACTTGAATCAAATTTAAAAAATTGTTTCTTTTTAGACTTAGTGTTAGACGGTGTGGACTCAGTAAAAATTCTGCCTGATTCATCAATAAACGTGGCAGATTTGTTTGAAAACGATCTTTTAGCAGTCTCAGGACAATCCTGTACCATGTGTCCCTTTCAGCGACATTGATAGCACAAACGATATGATCGTTGAGGTTGTGATTTGCCCTGAACTGATGAACACCTCTCAACGGGCTCAGAATTATTAGAAATATCATCAAAAATTTGAAATCGATTAGAATGTACCCATTTTGAAGTAGGACTTCGAGGAGTGGAATTTGATCCAGATGAAGACGAAACTTTCACTGTTTGAGCTTCACCAGAAGAACTTGTAGATGAAGCCTTCTTTTGAATCTTTCCATCGAATCCCTTTTCCATTGTAGACATGAAGACTTGAGCCAAATAATAAATTTGCTCCAAGCTTGTGTCTTTCTTGACTTTGAGAGCTTTCGTGGACATATTTTTCTTGATATTCTGTGCACCCTTCTTACCATTACTACCCAAACCACAACGTTTGTAACCCGGTAGCTTAGTTAAATCCACTTCAGAACACGAAGGACCCGCTTTAGCAACTTGATTAAAAGAAGCTTTAATATCCTTTAATTTGTTAGCTTCAACCAGTTGAGCAGCAAACTTTTCTTCATGCAACTGCTTGGCATCCTTCTCCACTTGATTTCCAACAGAATCAACTACCTCTTCTGAAATAAAACCACCTGAAATAAATTTTGTTGGGAAATTATCAACCAAACTCTCCTCTTGTTCCACTTTCATCTTTGACTTCTGTGATTTCTTCGAGTCAGACTTCTTTGCAACAAATTCAGAATAATCACCAGTTATAGCTGAAATTTGAATGTCAGCAAGGACATCAGATTCAATAACCGGATGCGGAATCTGATTATACTCCTCGCTTCCAAAAACCTTTTTAAAATTCTCGTCTTTGCATAAGTAACTGGTAAAAGAATGTGAATTCTTCAAATTAGTCAACTGCCTCTTAAGATCCAGCATCTCAACATTCAAATCAGATATTTTCTTTTGAGCTTCACCCAATGCTTTTTCAGAATCAATTAATTTCTCTGAAGTTGTATTAAACCGAAACTTTTCCTGTCGCATCTGATCATGAGCATCACACACTTCTTGAGTAATTTTCTTGACACGGCCTTCATGAATCGCAATATTTCGTTTCAACAATTGATTATCATGTGTCAAAGTTGTGACTTTATCAAGTAATTTTGAATGTTCCATTTGACGATCATTTTCCTTAGTAGTAATTGCATCAAACTCTTTCTTGAGATCATCATAAGCTTTCTTCAGCGAATCTACTCTTGCAGTTGATTTCTCAAATAAATTATCAAAATCATTAATCGCATCTTTTGCTTCATTTTCCCATTTCTCAACATTTTTAACCAACTCTTCATTCTCACTTTGCAACTTCAAAATTTGTTCTTCGTCGGCACTAATGAACTCATTCAATTTATCTTGAACTGCCATCAATTCGCCCTTCAAAACATTATTTTCGGCGATTAATTTCTTATTTATCTTGCAAATCTCATCAGAATTTTCAACTTTCTTCTTAAAATTTTCTAATTCTGTTTCCTTCAGTATTCTCTCAACCATTAACCCTTCCTTTTCTTGAACCAATTCACGAATTTTTCTATCCTTTTCTGCACAAAATTCACAAGTTGACTCATACCCACTAACTTCAGACTCACTTGTGTCAGATGTATACCCACTTGATTCAACTTCGACATTTGCCATTAAAGCCACATGTTGACCATTGATATAACAACATTCGTCTGAGTCGGCACACTTATCTTGAATAGCAGTCAAAGCAATAGGTGATTTGTCAAATTGTTTTGACCAATCATCAAATTATTTATCTGCTTGAGCTTGAGCCATCATAGCTTTTGCATCATTCTTATCAGATTTACTCTTATCAGGTGATGATTGAGAACACTCACGAGCAAAATGTCCAACCTTGGAACAATTGTAACACTTTACTTTAGATTTATCCAAACCCAATTTTCTATTTCCTGGAACAAAAGAATTCTTTCCATGTTTCTTGATAAATCGTCTTCCTTTTTCAACCATCATTGCAAATTGCCAATGCAGATCTAATTCAGCTAATTGATCATCATCCAGCTGTTCTAACTCAGTTCCACTTAAACCAGCCTCACTAACTTGACCAAAAATCGATCCAGACGATGAAGATATAAAAGCAGATAATAATGCAGCCAACTCTTCAGTTGATTGAGCAGGATGAAAATTGTTTGATGATTTATCTGGAATGGTAAAACGACATCCTGGAGAATAACTAGGATTTTCAGTATATCCAGCAAGAAAAGCTGTTACCGGCGGATTACTGCTAGAAATAGCATGTGACTTTGCCTTTGCATGAACAGTAGCATTATTTTCCCCAAAGTACAATTCAGGATTTTGAACTGTAGGATGTGTAGATTTCTTCACCAACAATTCCATCTCACGAGCTTGTAATTTGCTAGTTATTTGGTTGAATGTCCAATTTGAATAATTTGGATCATTTGTCAACATCATTACATAATTTTCCCATTTTTCTGGTAATGCTTCCAGAATTTTCTCTTTCAACTCATCACTATCTTTCTTGACGCCTACAACATCAAGTTTATTTATCAAATGTGAAAACCGAGCAATCAAATCTGGAATTTTCTCATTCTCGCAATGCCTGAAATTATCAAACTCTTTCTTCAAAACTTTCTTTCGAGTATTTTTGTATTGATCATTACCCGTACATCTCTCTTCAATAGCATCCCACAATTCCTTAGCCGTTGTATATTGCTTAAATTGATGCACTAGCTCTTTTGGTAAGGCCATTGTAAGATAACTATATGTTTTCTTTTCTCGAGAAAACAATTTCCGTTCATCAGCATCAAAACTACTAATCATCTTTGGTTTGTTGGGACTTATCATCGGATATTCATATTCTTTCTCAATTGGAATCCAACTCTCAATATCTTGCGAGTAAATGTAAGATTCAAACCGACTTCTCCAATTGTGATAATCTTCAAGCCTTAGCAATTTAGGAACTTTTTGAGTTGTTCCTATCTCATTATCATAGTTCAACATGGCTTGCATTGATGTTTGAGCAGCAGTCATTGCATAGAAATCACTCATTTTGATGTTAAACCTAAAACTCCAAAACTTTGAACTAAAAAACGAGGGTCTTCCAAGCGGATTTTGGGGGTCAAACTGGGGGTACAGACCTTTCAGGTTAGTACACGTCTAGATCTCGGAAAGACGAACGTTTTGACTGGTATTTGGTTCCGTAACTCCAAACGGTTTGCAAGTTACGTCAGTTTTAGTGAAGATATGTTTTCTGCCAGCGGACCAACACAAATTGGCGGATCAAAATACTACCAGCGGACCAGTTCCGGATCAAATTAGCTAGGCGGATCAGATTTGTACCAGCGGAACAGAATCCGGATCAAATTTCGTACGGCGGATCAGATTTTGATACAGCGGATCAAATTTGGTACGCTGTAACTGCTGCGGATCAGACTGATGAAAATTGTCGGGGCGGATCAAACGACGGACCAAATGTTCATCCGGCGGACCAGACTCAGTTCGAACTAAAATCGACTGATTCTCATGAATTCGACATTTTCGATCAAAAAATTGATTCAAATAGGTGCGAAAACACTCTAGAAACACTCAGAAATCAGTTTTTCATCACAGAAACACTCGGAATTAGAAGAATTTGATGAAAAATGATGAAAACCCAAACTTTCTCTCTCTAGAATTAGAAAACTTACCAAATCACAGCAGTAGAGAAACCTGGAATGCTCTGATACCACTTGTAAACCACTGAGACGATCTTACTACGGCATGATTCGGTAATCGGATAACAACGAGAAAGTAAATAAAGCTCTGCTTTATTGATTCACTTAGAGAATACAATGTAGATAGAGAAAGCACCTTAAGAACACACAGTTAAGAGATATAAAATGACAAAACTTCTAAACACTCTCTCTAACAAGCTATTTATAGTCACTTAGTAACAGGCCAGCGTACCAGCTGCGGACCATCTGGTCCGGCGGTGCATCTGGTACGGCCAGTGACTATAAAACTCACACAGATGCTCTAGATTAGATACAATACACGAGACATACGCTAGCATAGGAATATGCTCTAACATGGCGGTGATGATCGGGGTTAAACCTATCTGGTTTTGCCTCTCTCAAATTTGACCGTGTTCACGAGCGCCTTCCTATGAGATCAATGGACTTGTCAGTTATGATTTTCTTTCTTGAGTTATCACTGGGATAAAGTATGTGTCCATATCCAAATTCGATGGCCTGTTGTACCTAAACTTTTGAGTAGGGTCGTTTTCAATCTTAAAACCTGTAATTGTTGATGGTTTTTGTTCCATCCAATTAGAAGGACCTGCCTGGTATGGTAGTGGGATTTTACCTGAAGACATTATATAATACAAACAAAATTTTTAAATCTATCTTACTAAGCACGTAAATTTATCTAATTATTACAAAAATGTAAATTCTTATCTCAGGTCTTGGTCATCATCTTGGTCATGTGAATACCGTTGGCATCGTCTTTTGGGAAAGTCTTGTTTTGAAGAGTGTTTAGGTGACTCCTATATGTTTGACGTCTGGGCTCTGATACCAATCTGTCAGACCCCATTCGGGAAGTTCCTTTTGGAGTCAACCGATTGGTACACATGGTAACAATAATTTGAGGTACGAGTGCACGAAAAAATTATCAAACGACTATTTTAATTAAAAATTTTAAAGGTTATCACCCCGTGGGGTGATGATATTTTTGGCCACAATCGCCTTAAATACATTTTAATTGTTTCATCGGGGTACATTTCTCTGGAATACCAAAAGAAAGAAAATTAAATTGTTTTAAGACAAATTGAAAGCAGAAGAATGCCATTGTGATGGGATATGACTCTTTCATGCCCATGACGCGGACCTTGCTCCAATCTCCTCTGTTGATACATGCAGATGGCAAGATGCTCGATTAGACAGAAGATTACATATGAAAAGTTCACGTCTAAACCTAACTAGACGAACTGCATCCGAACCCTGGACGAACTGGCACCCGAACTACCAGTTTGGACAAAGTCCAGTTCGGGTGATCGGTTTCTTATATATAGTAGATTATGTTTAGATGAAAAAATTGAAAAACCGAGGTGGTGGGCAAATACCTTTGTGGCGGAAGCGGATCGAGTCTTTGTGTAACTCGTTTTTGTAGAAACAAATGAACACCCAGATATGAACACGATGGTGTTTGAGATGTGATGATGATGATGAGCAAAGCTAGCATAAACATGGATATGAAGAACAAGATAGATAGATAATAAACAACATGAAGAATAGATAATTAAAGATAACCGAATGATTACATTTTACCTACCCCACACATTCCCGGGTATCATGAACTTACTAGGTGAGTTCATGAACCCTCGACAAGCTTCAAAGAACCATGACTAACTCTCTCTCAAACATACACTCATCAAGTCTTTCACATGAGAAAGACTTACTATATATACTACAAAACTCACTAAGGGCATAATAGTAAAACTACCAACTAGTGACAATATTTAAACAATAAATAATATTCACTAGAGCCATCTTCTTTAGTTGAGTCTTGTGTCTTGAGTTGTCATGTTCTTCACCGTGTTGTCGGGACGGTAGACGTTAAGTGGCCGTTGAGTATTAAACACATCTATCCAAATCTTGTTGGCTCGGTATCTCGATTCCCAACAATCTCCCCCTATTTGGTAGATGGTATACTCAACAATTGTGACATTAGTTCTTTGTATTCTTGCATCTTGACTTCAAGAAAATCTTCATGTAGTTTCAAATCTTTTATTCTTCAATTCTCCTTTGTGAAGCTCCCCCTACAATAAACATTTTTCACATAAATCATTGAAATCTTTTTCAACATCCTATGCTTCAGCTTTCCATTTTTCAATTTCTTTAAGTAACTCATCCTTTTCCTCAATCAACTTTGCATTCTTTTCTTCACAATCCTTTTCATTCTTTTTAGATATTTCCAAGTCTTTCTTTACCAATTGAAGAACCTCAGTAAGCATCTTAACTTCATTAACCAATGCATCATTTTCTTTTAATAATTCTGCATTTTCCTTTAACAAACTTTCTATCTTAGATTCATAATTTTTATTGTCAGCAGAATCATAAGAACTTGTATCATAAATAATACTCATCTTGATCATGAGTGACCATCAAAGCAGACTTGTCAAGAAAAACTTTTCCCCAATTGTAAGAACTACGATCCTCATTTTGAGCAGTCAATGATGTTGTACTTGATAAAGCTTGAGAACCACTGGTAGTATTTGAATCAGATGTATTTGGTGATGATTGCTCACACTCCCTTTGAAAATGACCAAGTTTTGAATATTTGTAACATTTGACTTTTGATTTTTCAAAACCCAAATGCCCATCTTGAGTAATAGTTCTCCGACTAGTTCTCTTCATAAACCTTCTTGCTCTTTGAGACAACATTGGATACTCATACTCCTTTTCAATCGGAATCCAACAATCAACATCTTGAGAAAAAATGTAAGATTCAAATCATTTCTTCCAATTATGGTAATCTTCCAATCTTAGCAACTTGGGAACTTTCTGAGTTGTTCCTATTTCATTATCATAACTCATCATGAGTTGCATTGAAGTCAGAGCAGCTGTAAATGCTTGATTATCGCTCATTTTGAAGTTGAACAATCAAATATCAAAATTTCAAACTAAAAAACGAAGGTCATAGAGATGGAGTTTAGGGGTCAAAACGGAGGGTACTGGCCAATAGGCGAGTAAAAGTGTATATCTTATCGAAATGGTCGTTTTGGCTAGTATTGGGTTCCGTAATTCAAAACAGAACTCAAGTTACAGTAATTTAGTGAACGTCACTTTTCTTCCAGCTTACCAAAATGTCGATCTCCGTACCAATAACCCTCACCGGACAAACTACGTACCAGTTATCAACAGCGTACCAGTGAACTCAGAGTACCAAGGACCGGACCAAAACAAATCAGCGTATCAATTAATAGTAGCGTACCACCTTGGTACGGCGTAACTGCCTGCGGACCAAAAAATAACCGTTGCGTACCACAGATGAAGATTGTCTTCCGAACCAACGTCCAGTGTACCAAACCCTCTATGAAGATGTTCCTGCGTACCATTGTGTTCATCCGGCGTACCAGCAGCGTACCAAATTGAATTCGCCTAGGAATGATTTGGAATCGAGTTTGACATTAGAAAAACTCAGATTTGAGAAAAATTGATGAAAAATGATAAAAAAATCCAACTTTCTCTCACTAGAAATCCAAAAATGATGAAAACACAGCAGTAGAGCAACCTGGATTGCTCTAATACCACTTGTAAGTACACGGACGGATCTTATTACTGCATGATTCGATCAATACGATGAACACGAATGTAAATAAAGCTTTGCTTTATTGATTCACTAAGAGAGATTACAAGGAATCTAGAGACAGAGACACACTCAATTACACACAGTGAAGATGACATAAGTGATAGAACTAGCTAACTCCCTCTAACACGAACTATTTATAGTAACCACTTAGTCCAGTGTACCAACCAACGTACCATTTGTACGTTGGATTCGTACCAACTGTTACGGCCCATGGTACGTAGACCCTAAGACTCACACAATAGTGCTCTGATCTAGATACATTATACGAGACACATTGCAGCATAAGAATATGCTCTAACAAATCACTAGGATCTTCAAATCGGAGATCTTTTGTTGTGCTTCAGCCAATTCCTTCTCTGTAGCTATCAACCTCTTTGCAACTTTGTGAATTACAAATTCTGCAGTCAAGGATTATCTAACTCAGCAAAAAAATCTTTCTTCCATTTATATTCGTTTCTTTTATAAATTTCAAGATTTGCAGTTTGCACTTTATTCACGCTTACTAATTCTTTTTTTTTCATGTAAAAACTTCTCCATGTCAATCTAATATGTCCGAAGTTTAGCAGCATACTCATCAGAAGTGTTGGTAAGCATATTAAGCTTAACTTTTAACTTTTCAAATAAATCATTGAAATCTTTTTCAACATCCTATGCTTCAGCTTTCCATTTTTCAATTTCTTTAACTAACTCATCCTTTTCCTCAATCAACTTTGCATTCTTTTCTTCACAATCCTTTTCATTCTTTTTAGATATTTCCAAGTCTTTCTTTACCAATTGAAGAACCTCGGTAAGCATCTTAACTTCCTTAACCAATGCATCATTTTCTTTTAATAATCCTGCATTTTCCTTTAACAAACTTTCTATCTTAGATTCATAATTTTTATTGTCAGCAGAATCATAAGAACTTGTATCATAAATAATACTCATCTTGATCATGAGTGACCATCAAAGCAGACTTGTCAAGAAAAACTTTTCCCCAATTGTAAGAACTACGATCCTCATTTTGAGCAGTCAATGATGTTGTACTTGATAAAGCTTGAGAACCACTGGTAGTATTTGAATCAGATGTATTTGGTGATGATTGCTCACAATCCCTTTGAAAATGACCAAGTTTTGAACATTTGTAACATTTGACTTTTGATTTTTCAAAACCCAAATGCACATCTTGAGTAATAGTTCTCCGACCAGTTCTCTTCATAAACCTTCTTGCTCTTTGAGACAACATTGGATACTCATACTCCTTTTCTATCGGAATACAACAATCAACATCTTGAGAAAAAATGTATGATTCAAATCATTTCTTCCAATTATGGTAATCTTCCAATCTTAGCAGCTTGGGAACTTTCTGAGTTGTTCCTATTTCATTATCATAACTCGTCATGAGTTGCATTGAAGTCAGAGCAGCTGTAAATACTTGATAATCGCTCATTTTAAAGTTGAACAATCAAATATCAAAATTTCAAACTCAAAAACGAAGGTCTTAGAGATGGAGTTTGGGGGACAAAACGGAGGGTACTGGCCAATAGGCGAGTAAAAGTGTATATCTTGTCGAGATGGTCGTTTTTGGCTAGTATTGGGTTCCGTAATTCAAAACAGAACTCAAGTTACAGTAATTTAGTGAACGTCACTTTTCTTCCAGCGTACCAAAATGTCGATCTCCGTACCAATAACCCTCACCGGACAAACTACGTACCAGTTATCAACAGCGTACCAGTGAACTCAGAGTACCAAGGACCGGACCAAAACAAATCAGCGTATCAATGAATAGTAGCGTACCACCTTGGTACGGCGTAACTGCCTGCGGACCAAAAAATAACCGTTGCGTACCACAGATGAAGATTGTCTTCCGAGCCAACGTCCAGTGTACCAAACCCTCTATGAAGATGTTCCTGCGTACCATTGTGTTCATCCGGCGTACCAGCAGCGTACCAAATTGAATTCGCCTAGGAATGATTTGGAATCGAGTTTGACATTAGAAAAACTCAGATTTGAGAAAAATTGATGAAAAATGATAAAAAAATCCAACTTTCTCTCACTAGAAATCCAAAAATGATGAAAACACAGCAGTAGAGCAACCTGGATTGCTCTAATACCACTTGTAAGTACACGGACGGATCTTATTACTGCATGATTCGATCAATACGATGAACACGAATGTAAATAAAGCTTTGCTTTATTGATTCACTAAGAGAGATTACAAGGAATCTAGAGACAGAGACACACTCAATTACACACAGTGAAGATGACATAAGTGATAGAACTAGCTAACTCCCTCTAACACGAACTATTTATAGTAACCACTTAGTCCAGTGTACCAACCAACGTACCATTTGTACGTTGGATCCGTACCAACTGTTACGGTGCATGGTATGCAGACCCTAAGACTCACACAATAGTGCTCTGATCTAGATACAATATACGAGACACATTGCAGCATAAGAATATGCTCTAACAAATCACTAGGATCTTCAAATCGGAGATCTTTTGTTGTGCTTCAGCCAATTCCTTCTCTGTAGCTATCAACCTCTTTGCAACTTTGTGAATTACAAATTCTGCAGTCAAAGATTATCTAACTCAGCAAAAAAATCTTTCTTCCATTTATATTCGTTTCTTTTATAAATTTCAAGATTTGCAGTTTGCACTTTATTCACGCTTACTAATTCTTTTTTTTCATGTAAAAACTTCTCCATGTCAATCTAATATGTCCGAAGTTTAGAAGCATACTCATCAGAAGTGTTGGTAAGCATATTAAGCTTAACTTTTAACTTTTCAAATAAATCATTGAAATCTTTTTCAACATCCTATGCTTCAGCTTTCCATTTTTCAATTTCTTTAACTAACTCATCCTTTTCCTCAATCAACTTTGCATTCTTTTCTTCACAATCCTTTTCATTCTTTTTAGATATTTCCAAGTCTTTCTTTACCAATTGAAGAACCTCGGTAAGCATCTTAACTTCCTTAACCAATGCATCATTTTCTTTTAATAATCCTGCATTTTCCTTTAACAAACTTTCTATCTTAGATTCATAATTTTTATTGTCAGCAGAATCATAAGAACTTGTATCATAAATAATACTCATCTTGATCATGAGTGACCATCAAAGCAGACTTGTCAAGAAAAACTTTTCCCCAATTGTAAGAACTACGATCCTCATTTTGAGCAGTCAATGATGTTGTACTTGATAAAGCTTGAGAACCACTGGTAGTATCTGAATCAGATGTATTTGGTGATGATTGCTCACAATCCCTTTGAAAATGACCAAGTTTTGAACATTTGTAACATTTGACTTTTGATTTTTCAAAACCCAAATGCCCATCTTGAGTAATAGTTCTCCGACCAGTTCTCTTCATAAACCTTCTTGCTCTTTGAGACAACATTGGATACTCATACTCCTTTTCTATCGGAATACAACAATCAACATCTTGAGAAAAAATGTATGATTCAAATCATTTCTTCCAATTATGGTAATCTTCCAATCTTAGCAGCTTGGGAACTTTCTGAGTTGTTCCTATTTCATTATCATAACTCGTCATGAGTTGCATTGAAGTCAAAGCAGCTGTAAATACTTGATAATCGCTCATTTTTAAAGTTGAACAATCAAATATCAAAATTTCAAACTCAAAAACGAAGGTCTTAGAGATGGAGTTTGGAGGACAAAACGGAGGGTACTGGCCAATAGGCGAGTAAAAGTGTATATCTTGTCGAGATGGTCGTTTTGGCTAGTATTGGGTTCCGTAATTCAAAACAGAACTCAAGTTACAGCAATTTAGTGAACGTCACTTTTCTGCCAGCGTACCAAAATGTCGATCTTCGTACCAATAACCCTCACCGGACCTACTACGTACCAGTTATCAACAGCGTACCAGTGAACTCAGCGTACCAAGAACCGGACCAAAACAAATCAGCATACCAATGAACAGTAGCGTACGACCTTGGTACGGCGTAACTGCCTGCGGACCAAACAATAACCGTCGCGTACCACAGAAGAAGATTGTGTTCTGAACCAACGTCCAGTGTACCAAACCCTCTATGAAGATGTTCCTGCGTACCATTGTGTTCAACCGGCGTACAAGCAGCGTACCAAACTCACTTCGACTGATTTTTGCAATTATTGACAACTTGGACTCGAATAAGTAACAGTAAGTAACGAAAACACACTAGGAATGATTTGCAATCGAGTTTGACATTAGAAAAACTCAGATTTGAGAAAAATTGATGAAAAATGATCAAAAATCCAACTTTCTCTCACTAGAAACCCAAAAATGATGAAAACACAGTAGTAGAGCAACCTGGATTGCTCTGATACCACTTGTAAGTACACGGACGGATCTTACTACTGCATGATTCGATCAATACGATGAACACGAATGTAAATAAAGCTTTGCTTTATTGATTCACTAAGAGAGATTACAAGGAATCTAGAGAGAGAGACACACTCAATTACACACAGTGAAGATGACATAAGTGATAGAACTAGCTAACTCCCTCTAACACGAACTATTTATAGTAACGACTTAGTCCAGTGTACTAACCAACGTACCATTGGTACGTTGGATCCGTACCAACTGTTACGGCCCATGGTACGCAGACCCTAATACTCACACAATAGTGCTCTGATCTTGATACAATATACGAGACACATTGCAGCATAAGAATATGCTCTAACAAATCACTTGGATCTTCAAACCGGAGATCTTTTGTTGTGCTTCAGCCAATTCCTTCTCTGTAGCTATCAACCTCCTTGCAACTTTGTGAATTATAAATTTCTGCAGTCAAAGATTATCTAACTCAGCAAAAAAATCTTTCTTCCATTTATATTCGTTTCTTTTATGAATTTCAAAATTTGCAGCTTGCACTTTATTCACGCTTACTAATTCTCTCTTTTAATCTAAAAACTTCTCCATGTCAATCTAATAAGTCCGAAGTTTAGCAGCATACTCATTAGAAGTGTTGGTAAGCATATCTAGCTTAACTTTTAAGTTTTCAAATAAATCATTGAAATCTTTTTCAACATCCTATGCTTCAGCTTTCCATTTTTCAATTTCTTTAACTAACTCATCCTTTTCCTCAATCAACTTTGCATTCTTTTCTTCACAATCGTTTTCATTCTTTTTAGATATTTCCAAGTCTTTCTTTACCAATTGAAGAACCTCGGTAAGCATCTTAACTTCCTTAACCAATGCATCATTTTCTTTTAATAATCCTGCATTTTCCTTTAACAAACTTTCTATCTTAGATTCATAATTTTTATTGTCAGCAGAATCATAAGAACTTGTATCATAAATAATACTCATCTTGATCATGAGTGACCATCAAAGCAGACTTGTCAAGAAAAACTTTTCCCCAATTGTAAGAACTACGATCCTCATTTTGAGCAGTCAATGATGTTGTACTTGATAAAGCTTGAGAACCACTGGTAGTATTTGAATCAGATGTATTTGGTGATGATTGCTCACAATCCCTTTGAAAATGACCAAGTTTTGAACATTTGTAACATTTGACTTTTGATTTTTCAAAACCCAAATGCACATCTTGAGTAATAGTTCTCCGACCAGTTCTCTTCATAAACCTTCTTGCTCTTTGAGACAACATTGGATACTCATACTCCTTTTCTATCGGAATACAACAATCAACATCTTGAGAAAAAATGTATGATTCAAATCATTTCTTCCAATTATGGTAATCTTCCAATCTTAGCAGCTTGGGAACTTTCTGAGTTGTTCCTATTTCATTATCATAACTCGTCATGAGTTGCATTGAAGTCAGAGCAGCTGTAAATGCTTGATAATCGCTCATTTTAAAGTTGAACAATCAAATATCAAAATTTCAAACTCAAAAACGAAGGTCTTAGAGATGGAGTTTGGGGGACAAAACGGAGGGTACTGGCCAATAGGCGAGTAAAAGTGTATATCTTGTCGAGATGGTCGTTTTGGCTAGTATTGGGTTCCGTAATTCAAAACAGAACTCAAGTTACAGCAATTTAGTGAACGTCACTTTTCTGCCAGCGTACCTAAATGTCGATCTCCGTACCAATAACCCTCACCGGACCAACTACGTACTAGTTATCAACAATGTACCAGTGAACTCAGCGTACCAAGAACCGGACCAAAACAAATCAGCGTACCAATGAACAGTAGCGTACCACCTTGGTACGGCGTAACTACATGCGGACCAAAAAATAACCGTCGCGTACCACAGATGAAGATTGTCTTCTGAACCAACGTCCAGTGTACCAAACCCTCTATGAAGATGTTCCTGCGTACCATTGTGTTCGTCCGGCGTACAAGCAGCGTACCAAACTGACTTCGACTGATTTTTGCAATTATTGACAACTTGGACTAGAACTTGTAACAGTAAGTAACGAAAACACACTAGGAATAATTTGCAATCGAGTTTGACATTAGAAAAACTCAGATTTGAGAAAAATTGACGAAAAATGATCAAAAATCCAACTTTCTCTCACTAGAAATCCAAAAATGATGAAAACACAGCAGTAGAGCAACCTGGATTGCTCTGATACCACTTATAAGTACACGGACGGAACTTACTACCGCATGATTCGATCAATACGATGAACACGAATGTAAATAAAGCTTTGCTTTATTGATTCACTAAGAGAGATTACAAGGAATCTAGAGAGAGACACACACTCAATTACACACAGTTAAGATGACATAAGTGATAGAACTAGCTAACTCCCTCTAACACGAACTATTTATAGTAACCACTTAGTCCAGTGTACCAACCAACGTACCATTGGTACGTTAGATCCGTACCAACTGTTACGGCCCATGGTACGCAGACCCTAAGACTCACACAATAGTGCTCTGATCTAGATACAATATACGACACACATTGCAGCATAAGAATATGCTCTCACAAATCACTTGGATCTTCAAATTGGAGATCTTTTGTTGTGCTTCAGCCAATTCCTTCTCTGTAGCTATCAACCTCTTTGCAACTTTGTGAATTACAAATTTCTGCAATCAAAGATTATCTAACTCAGCAAAAAAAATCTTTCTTCCATTTATATTCGTTTCTTTTACGAATTTCAAGATTTGCAGCTTGCACTTTATTCACGCTTACTAATTCTCTCTTTTCATCTAAAAACTTCTCCATGTCAATCTAATAAGTCCGAAGTTTAGCAGCATACTCATCAGAAGTGTTGGTAAGCATATCAAGCTTAACCTTTAACTTTTCAAATAAATCATTGAAATCTTTTTCAACATCCTATGCTTCAACTTTCCATTTTTCAATTTCTTTAACTAACTCATCCTTTTCCTCAATCAACTTTGCATTATTTTCTTCACAATCCTTTTCATTCTTTTTAGATATTTCCAAGTCTTTCTTTACCAATTCAAAAACCTCGGTAAGCATCTTAAATTCCTTAACCAATGCATCATTTTCTTTTAATAATCCTGCATTTTCCTTTAACAAACTTTCTATCTTTGATATTTTTATTGTCAGCAGAATCATAAGAACTTGTATCATAAATAATACTCATCTTGATCATGAGTGACCATCAAAGCAGACTTGTCAAGAAATTTTTTTTTCCCAATTGTAAGAAATAGGATCCTTATTTTGAGCAGTTAATGATGTTGTACTTGATAAAGCTTGAGAACCACTGGTAGTATTTGAATCAGATGTATTTGGTAATGATTGCTCACAATCCCTTTGAAAATGACCAAGTTTTGAACATTTGTAACATTTGACTTTTGATTTTTCAAAACCCAAATGCCCATCTTGAGTAATAGTTCTCCGACCAGTTCTCTTCATAAACCTTCTTGCTCTTTGAGACCACATTGGGTACTCATACTCCTTTTCAATCGGAATACAACAATCAACATCTTGAGAAAAAATGTAAGATTCAAATCATTTCTTCCAATTATGGTAATCTTCCAATCTTAGCAACGTGGGAACTTTCTGAGTTGTTCCTATTTCATTATCATAACTCATCATTAGTTGCATTGAAGTCAGAGCAGCTGTAAATGCTTGATAATCGCTCATTTTGAAGTTGAACAATCAAATATCAAAATTTCAAGGAAAAATGGAATTAAATAATCCAAGTTATTGGGTATTGGCGGATAATAATCCGAGTTCCAATATTGGCCTACAATAATCCCAATTATTTGGGTCTTGGAATTCATTGGGCTGCCGTTAATTTTTCACTAACTCCGCTAGTACTTGCTGACGTGGCAAGTGATGTGGCATCATTTTGCTGACGTGGCAGGTGATGTGGCATCATACTTGCCGACGTGGCATGTGCCACGTCAGCACACAACTAACGGAGTTAGTGAAAAATTAACTGCGACCCAATGAATTCCAAGACCCAAATAATTGGGATTATTGTAGGCCAATACTGGAACTCGGATTAGTATTCGCCAATACCCAATAACTTGGATTATTTAATTCCAATTTTGGGGGTCAAATTGGAGGGTACTGGCCAATAGGCTAGTAAAAGTGTACATCTTGTCGAGATGGTCGTTTTGGCTAGTATTGGGTTCCTGTAATTCAAAACAGAACTGAAGTTACAGCAATTTAGTGAACGTCACTTTTCTGCCAGCGTACCAAAATGTCGATCTCCATACCAATAACCCTCACCGAACCGGACCAAAACAAATCAGCGTACGAATGAACAGTAGGGTACCACCTTGGTACGGCGTAACTGCCTGCGGACCAAACAATACCTGTCGCGTACCACAGATGAAGATTGTGTTCTGAACCAACGTCCAGTGTACCAAACCCTCTATGAGGATGTTCCTGCGTACCATTGTGTTCGTCCGGCATACCAGCAGCGTACCAAACTGACTTCGACTGATTTTTGCCATTTTTCACAACTTGGACTCGAATTTGTAACAGTAAGTAACGAAAACACACTAGGAATGATTTGCAATCGAGTTTGACATTAGAAAAACTCAGATTTAAGAAAAATTGATGAAAAATGATCAAAAATCCAACTTTCTCTCACTAGAAATCCAAAAATGATGAAAACACAGCACTAGAGCAACCTAGATTGCTCTGATACCACTTGTAAGTACACGGACGGATCTTACTACTGCATGATTTGATCAATACAATGAACACGAATGTAAATAAAGCTTTGCTTTATTGATTCACTAATAGAGATTACAAGGAATCTAGAGAGAGAGACACACTCAATTACACACAGTTAAGATGACATAAGTGATAGAACTAGCTAACTCCCTCTAACACGAACTATTTATAGTAACCACTTAGTCCAGTGTACCAACCAACGTACCATTGGTACGTTGGATCCGTACCAACTGTTACGGCCCATGGTACGCAGACCCTAAGACTCACACAATAGTGCTCTGATCTAGATACAATATACGAGACACATTGCAGCATAAGAATATGCTCTAACAAATCACTTGGGTCTTCAAATCGGAGATCTTTTGTTGTGCTTCAGCCAAATCCTTCTCTGTAGCTATCAACCTCTTTGCAACTTTGTGAATTACAAATTTCTGCAGTCAAAGATTATCTAACTTAGCAAAAATAATCTTTCTTCCATTTATATTCGTTTCTTTTATGAAGTTCAAGATTTGCAGCTTGCACTTTATTCACGCTTACTAATTCTCTCTTTTCATCTAAAAACTTCTCCATGTCAATCTAATAAGTCCGAAGTTTAGCAGCATATTCATCAGAAGTGTTGGTAAGCATATCAAGCTTAACTTTTAACTTCTACCTTTTCAAATAAATCATTGAAATCTTTTTCAACATCCTATGCTTCAGCTTTCCATTTATCAATTTCTTTAACGTAACTCATCCTTTTCCTCAATCAACTTTGCATTCTTTTCTTCACAAGCCTTTTCATTCTTTTTAGAATATTTCCAAGTCTTTCTTTACCAATTTAAGAACCTCGGTAAGCATCTTAACTTCCTTAACCAATGCATCATTTTCTTTTAATAATCCTGCATTTTCCTTTAACAAACTTTCTATCTTAGATTCATAATTTTTATTGTCAGCAGAATCATAAGAACTTGTATCATAAATAATACTCATCTTGATCATGAGTGACCATCAAAGCAGACTTGTCAAGAAAAACTTTTCCCCAATTGTAAGAACTACGATCCTCATTTTGAGCAGTCAATGATGTTGTACTTGATAAAGCTTGAGAACCACTGGTAGTATTTGAATCAGATGTATTTGGGGATGATTGCTCACACTCCCTTTGAAAATGACCAAGTTTTGAACATTCGTAACATTTGACTTTTGATTTTTCAAAACCCAAATGCCCATCTTGAGTAATAGTTCTCCGACCAGTTCTCTTCATAAACCTTCTTGCTCTTTGAGACAACATTGGATACTCAAACTCCTTTTCAATCGGAATCCAACAATCAACATCTTGAGAAAAAATGTAAGATTCAAATCATTTCTTCCAATTATGGTAATCTTCCAATCTTAGCAACTTGGGAACTTTCTGAGTTGTTCCTATTTCATTATCATAACTCATCATGAGTTGCATTGAAGTCAGAGTAGCTGTAAATGCTTGATAATCGCTCATTTTGAAGTTGAACAATCAAATATCAAAATTTCAAACTCAAAAACGAAGATCTTAGAGATGGAGTTTGGGGGTCCAAACGGAGGGTACTGGCCAATAGGCGAGTAAAAGTGTATATCTTGTCGAGATGGTCGTTTTGGCTAGTATTGGGTTCCGTAATTCAAAACAGAACTCAAGTTACAGCAATTTAGTCAACGCCACTTTTCTGCCAGCGTACCAAAATGTTGATCTCCGTACCAATAACCCTCACCGGACCAACTACGTAGCAGTTATCAACAGCGTACCAGTGAACTCAGCGTACCAAGAACAGGACCAAAACAAATCAGCGTACGAATGAACAGTAGCGTACCACCTTGGTACGGCGTAACTGCCTGCGGACCAAACAATAACCGTCGCGTACCACAGATGAAGATTGTGTTCCGAACCAACGTCCAGTGTACCAAACCCTCTATGAAGATGTTCCTGCGTACCATTGTGTTCGTCCGGCGTACCAGCAGCGTACCAAACTAACTTTGACTGATTTTTGCAATTTTTGACAACTTGGACTCGAATTTGTAACAGTAAGTAACGAAAACACACTAGGAATGATTTGCAATCGAGTTTGACATTAGAAAAACTCAGATTTGAGAAAAAATTGATGAAAAATGATCAAAAATCCAACTTTCTCTCACTAGAAATCCAAAAATGATGAAAACACAGCAGTAGAGCAACCTGGATTGCTCTGATACCACTTGTAAGTACACGGACGGATCTTACTACTGCATGATTCGATCAATACGATGAACACGAATGTACAATAAAGCTTTGCTTTATTGATTCACTAAGAGAGATTACAAGGAATCTAGAGAGAGAGACACACTCAATTACACACAGTGAAGATGACATAAGTGATAGAACTAGCTAACTCCCTCTAACACGAACTATTTATAGTAACCACTTAGTCCAGTGTACCAACCAACGTACCATTGGTACGTTGGATCCGTACCAACTGTTACGGCCCATGGTACGCAGACCCTAAGACTCACACAATAGTGCTCTGATCTAGATACAATATACGAGACACATTGCAGCATAAGAATATGCTCTAACAAATCACTTGGATCTTCAAATCGGAGATCTTTTGTTGTGCTTCAGCCAATTCCTTCTCTGTAGCTATCAACCTCTTTGCAACTTTGTGAATTACAAATTTCTGCAGTCAAAGATTATCTAACTCAGCAAAAAAAATCTTTCTTCCATTTATATTCGTTTCTTTTATGAATTTCAAGATTTGCAGCTTGCACTTTATTCACGCTTACTAATTCTCTCTTTTCATCTAAAAACTTCTCCATGTCAATCTAATAAGTCCGAAGTTTAGCAGCATACTCATCAGAAGTGTTGGTAAGCATATCAAGCTTAACTTTTAACTTTTCAAATAAATCATTGAAATCTTTTTCAACATCCTATGCTTCAGCTTTCCATTTTTCAATTTCTTTAACTAACTCATCCTTTTCCTCAATCAACTTTGCATTCTTTTCTTCACAATCCTTTTCATTCTTTTTAGATATTTCCAAGTCTTTCTTTACCAATTGAAGAACCTCGGTAAGCATCTTAACTTCCTTAACCAATGCATCATTTTCTTTTAATAATCCTGCATTTTCCTTTAACAAACTTTCTATCTTAGATTCATAATTTTTATTGTCAGCAGAATCATAAGAACTTGTATCATAAATAATACTCATCTTGATCATGAGTGACCATCAAAGCAGACTTGTCAAGAAAACACTTTTCCCCAATTGTAAGAACTACGATCCTCATTTTGAGCAGTCAATGATGTTGTACTTGATAAAGCTTGAGAACCACTGGTAGTATTTGAATCAGATGTATTTGGTGATGATTGCTCACAATCCCTTTGAAAATGACCAAGTTTTGAACATTTGTAACATTTGACTTTTGATTTTTCAAAACCCAAATGCCCATCTTGAGTAATAGTTCTCCGACCAGTTCTCTTCATAAACCTTCTTGCTCTTTGAGACAACATTGGATACTCATACTCCTTTTCAATCGGAATACAACAATCAACATCTTGAGAAAAAATGTAAGATTCAAATCATTTCTTCCAATTATGGTAATCTTCCAATCTTAGCAACTTGGGAACTTTCTGAGTTGTTCCTATTTCATTTTCATAACTCATCATGAGTTGCATTGAAGTCAGAGCAGCTGTAAATGCTTGATAATCGCTCATTTTGAAGTTGAACAATCAAATATCAAAATTTCAAACTAAGAAATGAAGGTCTTAGAGATGGAGTTTGGGGGTCAAAACGGAGGGTACTGGCCAATAGGTGAGTAAAAGTGTATATCTTGTCGAGATGGTCGTTTTGGCTAGTACTGGGTTCCGTAATTCAGAACAGAACTCAAGTTACAGCAATTTAGAGAGCGTCACTTTTCTGCCAACGTACCAAAATGTCGATATCCGTACCAATAACCCTCACCGGACCAACTACGTACCAGTTATCAACAGCGTACCCGTGAACTCAGCGTACCAAGAACCGGACCAAAACAAATCAGCGTACCAATGAACAGTAGCGTACCACCTTGGTACGACGTAACTGCCTGCGGACCAAACAATAACCGTCGCGTACCACAGATGAAGTTTGTCTTCCGAACCAACGTCCAGTGTACCAAACCCTCTATGAAGATGTTCCTGCGTACCATTGTGTTCGTCCGACGTACCAGCAGCGTACCAAACTGACTTCGACTGATTTTTGCAATTTTTGACAACTTGGACTCGAACTTGTAACAGTAAGTAACGAAAACACACTAGGAATGATTTGCAATCGAGTTTGACATTAGAAAAACTCAGATTTGAGAAAAATTGATGAAAAATGATCAAAAATCCAACTTTCTCTCAATAGAAATCCAAAAATGATGAAAACACAGCAGTAGAGCAACCTGGATTGCTCTGATACCACTTGTAAGTACACGGACGGATCTTACTACTGCATGATTCGATCAATTCGATGAACACGAATGTAAATAAAGCTTTGCTTTATTGATTAACTAAGAGAGATTACAAGGAATCTAGAGAGAGAGACACACTCAATTACACACAGTTAAGATGACATAAGTGATAGAACTAGCTAACTCCCTCTAACACGAACTATTTATAGTAACCACTTAGTCCAGTGTACCAACCAACGTACCATTGGTACGTTGGATCCGTACCAACTGTTTCGGTGCATGGTATGCAGACCCTAAGACTCACACAATAGTGCTCTGATCTAGATACAATATACGAGACACATTGCAGCATAAGAATATGCTCTAACAAATCACATGGATCTTCAAATCGGAGATCTTTTGTTGTGCGTCAGCCAATTCCTTCTCTGTAGTTATCAACCTCTTTGCAACTTTGTGAATTACAAATTTCTGCAGTCAAAGATTATCTAACTCAGCAAAAAAAAATCTTTCTTCCATTTATATTCGTTTCTTTTATGAATTTCAAGATTTGCAGCTTGCACTTTATTCACGCTTACTAATTCTCTCTTTTCATCTAAAAACTTCTCCATGTAAATCTAGTTTAGAAAACAGAAATAAGTAAAAGGGGCCATGAAACTCACTTGATATGAAGATGGACTGACAAGTATGAATGGTTGAACTTAGCCTAGCAAACGTCTACAAGATAATGTTATGACGTATTAGGGTTTGGCTATTTTGGGTTAGTGAATACGTCATCCAATGTTCAAGGTTAAGTCTCGACCGTTATTACCCGATGACAATGATGGAAATCCTAGGATATTATTTATTGGCTAATAAATAATATTGAAGTTGATGAAATTTATTATCTATTTGAATAAATAAATAATAATTAGATTTTCGCGTTTGAAAAATAAATATTGAAGAATATGGATTATTTTTCATTAAACGTTAGGAATATTTATAAATATTTAATTCATTAAATATTTGTAAGGTTTTGAACCCTTTTGATAAATAAATAAATTCTTTCATTTATTTACGTTCGAACGCGCGTATTATACCGCGTGTCAATACACGGTACTTGTCGTGTTTTACGAATTGAATTTTGACACTTAAAAATATATTCCATTAGTATGAAGAAATGTTTCCAAAAATATATGAAGGAAAACGCATTCCGGATCTAATGGAAGCATCGGTTTCGCCTGATTCGCAACATATTTGACAGATCTGAAAAAACACACACTTGACGGTGTTTGTGCGTGTTCTTCATGTTCTTGGTTATTTTCCAGATTTTTGTAGCTGATTCGATCTGAATTACTGCTGTTTATGGATTGTTTGTGGCCAGAACATTGTCATGAATAGCTAATCTTCATGAATCGTTCACGAATCTGTGGTCTAATCTCATTTTGGGACATCGCATCGCATCAGATTTGTCTGTGTTCATAAATTTTCTGGGTTATGTTGAAGATGTTCATGGCGATCTGAAAAGGCTTGAAGATTGCCTTGGCGATCTCGACTGGTCCTTGGCGATCTTGAATAAGCCTTGGCGTTTTCAATAAAGGTTGGCGATCTGGGCTTGGCGACCTCGTATGGGACTTGGCGACTTCGTATATGGCTTTGCGACCTCAATAAGTTTGGCGATCTCGCCTAAACTTGACATCTGGGTTTTTCATTCAAACAATTTTCAGACATTTTTGAACGTCCAGGGTTGTAGAGGATCGAGCCACGAGTCCAACGGTATAAGATTCGCAAATTTTCGTTAAGTATTTTGGGAGATATGGTCTGAATAAGATTTTCCGGCGAGATACGCTTTCCCGGTGGTCTGGTCCGACGCTAATTAGGGTTTACGATGGTTGAAGATGATGCATGGGGAAAACTGTCTGATGTGGCGTGCATTCGTTGGCAGCAAGAGAATTATCTTCTCTTTCTATTGTCGGATACCTAGCAAACCCCTAATTCGCTATCTTATTCTCATTGGAAGAAAAGAATGTCGCTGGGTCCCACCCCCTTTCTCTTAATGCACCGTTGAATACAATGTGAGAGAGAGAACATTTTCGCTGTCTACTTTTGATTGGTGGAGAAGGAATGGCGTGGGCCCAGGATAGAAAGAGGATCCGTGAATGCTCTCGGTCTGTCGAATTCCTATTGGTTGGAACATGCTAGTGGGACCAGCTTCTCAAAAGGAATACATTGACAGAATTCACTGTCTTCTCCTATTGGCTGGATTAAATTCAGGTGGGACCCGCCACTCTTGACAACCGTTGGAGGGGCTGGGCTGTGTCGCCCTCTGATTGGGCAGATGCTATTCACATGGATTGGCCTATTGTACCGTTAGATTCATTCTTTCTGAGCCGTTAGATGAGATTTATAGCTCATTTTGATTGGCCAATTCATGAGCACAAGGATTCTGGTCTTCTAGAGCTTAAATCTGATTGGTGGATTTATTTTTACTAGGATCATGGTTTTTCTATGGGGATTTAATTCCATTAATTTATTTTCAGTATTTTTCGCTAAATGCGCGGTTTTTTCTCATTGGTTTTTTACAAGAATAACGGAGATGACGCCTATCGGAATTGCTGAAAATGTTTTATTGGTTTTGGACTTATTCCGTCATATTTCGACCGGGTTTCGAGTTTTTGTTGACGTCAAGACCACGTTAGCTAACGACCACTGACGGACTAGTTTCGCTTCTCGGTTAAGTTTGTGACTATTTCGTTATGTCTCACTCCAAGTTGTTTAGCTGATGCAGCGCTGATGTCATCTAACCGAATTGACTGAAATCTCAGTTAAATATTGGAATATTCTGTTAAATCTCTAACGGAAGGCCGTTACTTGAATAAAATTTACGGTCTTCTCAGTTTCATTCCAAATTGCACCGTTTAACTCAGATATCTTCACGGAATATTTTTCCGGGCTCAGTTTTCAAGACCAAAATTACGAAGACTCTGGTTATGAATAAATTTTGCGTTTATGCTCGGGATCTCAGTTTTTCGCTGATTTGACACTTTATTTTCGCATCCAACCCAGTCACGCGTAACAAGTTCAGTATTCATGGATCATTCACAACTGTCAGCACCCGGCTTCCGGTTTTTCGCAAGATTGTCCGATTTCAGGATTTTAACACCGTTTTCTCTTCGGAACTGAGCGGAACGGTTCCACTCTTTGCATCTGATTTTCCGCTTCCGCATCGGATGTTTTCAGAGGGATCTAGAGAAAAGGGGGAACAATAATTGAACTGGATTATCGGGTCGATTATCAGAAGTTGGAGCATTTTCAGTGATTGATTGGTTTGTCTGATTCGGTTTGTTGTGATTTTGACTCCAACGTTTAGCATTCTTAGTATTGTACCCGACCGTGTGAACCGAGTGAACTGCAGCACTTGGATCTCAACTGGAGCAACAAGAACAGAAGAAGCTTATTCAAAGGGGGAATCTTTACAACAGAAAGATTCAGGTTTATCAGTTATTCTTCGAAGATGTACGACAGAGCGGTTCTTCACCAGTATGACAGATTTGACAGCGTCAGTCAAGGGGGAATTGTTGGAACTTTTAATAAGTGTGACTGACGCCATCAAATCTTTTCTCGAATAATTCGGTTGAAGAATCCATTGTGATTTGATTCAGAGACGCGGGTTGTGATGCTCGAGGCTTACAGGATTGGACCGAAGACCGTTTTCTGGAAAAGTCAACCGTTCGGGTCAACGGTCAACGTAAAAGTCAACGGAAGATCGGTTCGAGCGAGTCAAGCTTCATATTAATTAAATCAACTTTGATTTAATTAATAATTTACTTTAGTTGTTTATTTGTAATTTTGCTCATTGTTTTTGTGTTTTACTAGTTAGTGGGCTAGTGAGCACATGGGCTCTCTATATATAGGGGTGATAGCTTCATTTGAGAATAAGAGAGAATAATGGATGAATAATAGATGAATAATGAGTGATGTGAGCTACCATTCTAGAGAGAGAGAGTCACACATTGGGTTTGAGCTCAACCCAATGTGACCATGGATTTCCTATGACGAGTTTGTAATCATTCGGTTCGTTGTAATTATTCAGCAATAATCAATGAATCGTTTGATCTTTCATTTCTTGTTATAGATTATCTTTGATTCTCTTCCTCCCGTCTCCTTCATCTAATCTTCGTTCTTGCTCAAGATCGGGATTCTCGATGTGAAATCGGTCCTGACATATATATAGAGGCATGAACATTAGATGTGGGCTTTCTGATTATTGGGCTTTGATAGATTACGATTTTGGCCATGTGGGCCGGTTTTATATTAGTTTACGATTTGGGCTTATGGGTTTATGATCCATTTTAGGGCTTTGTGTAGATGCAAGGAGCGATGGATCGTTTGCTAATCACGTGATAACGAGATGAAGATGAGATCAAACAAGTAAATACAAATGAAATTTGTATTAATAAGTCTTGAGAGCACACACACAGAAACACACACAGAAGTGTAGAATATGGCCAGAAGTTTTTGACTCTCTATACATGCTACCTTTTTATAGGTACGACTAAATGAGCTACGGACCACATCCGGATCATCTGGTCCGGGCGGACCATTTGGTACGCAGGACCAACTGGTCCGCTGCCCTCATAGTCACACACACATATGCTCTAATATAGATACAATACACGAGACACAACGTAGCATAAGGATATGCTTCTACAAACTCCCCCTTAACGTGTAGTGTATCTTTTCTAACTAAATCTCTAGTCTTCAATCTTCAACAATGTTGCGTCCGATCGTCAACTTGAAATCTTGTCAGAAATAGAGCTTGCATGGCTGGATCATTCTTGAATAAATCTTTGACCTTCAAGATCCACTTGTGAAAGATATAACAAACTCCCCCTTTCACCATGCTTGAGTCTTGACACACAAAAACCTGCAACTTTAGAAGACAAAAGTGCGGATTTTCTTTGAATTTCCAAAAATAATTTAATCTTGGTGCAAAACTTCTCTTTGACAATCCAAGATTGATTTTGAAATTTTGATTTTGTATCAAGTGTTGATCAATCGAAAACAACTAAGAAATAAAATCTTTTTGGCTTTTAGAAACTTTAGATCAAAACACACCTAAAATCTTTTTGATTTTTCAAAGTTATGCTAAAAGACACCAAAAAAAATTTTGAATTTTACTAAAATGGAAATATAAATGCAATACAAAATTACACTCTATTTTTTGGTATTTTGCGAGAAAGATCACGACACAAGATCATATCAGACATAACGCATCTAGAACATTTCAATTTCGGTCTTAATCAGCATGCAAGCCAAGATAATCGCAAATACAACATTTATGTTTATTTCAGCATGCACCAATCATTTTTATCGTTTTCCACTCTATCAGAAATACTGGCAAATCATCATATTTATCATATAAAACCAACTTTCTTAGAGATTTAATCATCCTTGATGAGTCATGCAAAAATAAAGCAGAACCCTAAACAAACAACAATCAGGTCGGCCTTGTGAGCACGTAGAGAAAGTCTGATTGTTTAGGAAAATAAGAAATATAAAAATAAAGCAGAAATTGTATAATCCAACAACAATCAGGTCGGTACTCCCGTACACGCAGAGAAAATCCAATGGATTATACGAAACACCAAAGAAATAAAGCAGAACGTCAAACGCACACCAATCAGGTCGATCTTTCGATACGCAGAGAAAGGCCGATCGTTTGACAAAATAAAGAAAATCAAACAAGTTGAAATTTTTGCAAAATGAAAACATGCATTCATCAAGATATCTCTTTATTCTATTTTTGGAATCATCACACAGCATTCATCAAGAAGCAAATAACCAAAGATAATCAGGCAAGATATATGTTTATATCTTACTTGCAGATATCAGATTAGTCATGCACATTCACAGATTATGCAAGTACCTACAGCCTTTAGACTTAATCTATCCATGGCAGATAACATATATGCTGATGTACCATCATTTCTCGCTTTTGTCGGATCAATTTCTCAATTTTCCATTTTTTTATTTTTCCAATTTATCCCCCTAAAATTCAAACAAACACTATTTTTTTGAATTTTCAATTTTCTCCCCCTAAAAATGTAAGCATATGAACAAGAAAGAAAATTGATCGACCAACACTGACACTTTGCAGTTTTAGTTTTGGAAAAATCGGTTGAAAAACATTTGAAAATGATATGTCGTTGAAACTCTAAATTAAGCAAGTTCTTCACTACTAGCAACACACGCATAATAGGTCTTCTTGCAGAAACCTGCAGACACCATATAAAACGTTAGTGATTTTGGGATCAGCCCGAGTCAACAGCCTCGGGTCGCCCGGTGTCTTCAACATGGTCTTTTACACCCAGGGAAACAACTCGGGGTTTCCAGATCTTGGGCGATTGAAAATTTGTCAATGAATCCACAAAATTATCAACTTGCGTCTTTGCCCAAGACGGCTTACTAGCTGATTGGGACCTGAATGATTGTGGTTCATCAAAAATTTGACCATTTAAATCCACATATTTAGCAGTTTTGTGCACATAGGAGTGAATGCTCGCATTCGTAGGACATTGTGCAGCAAGATGCCCTGGTTTACGACATGCATAACACTTCCTTTGACAAACATTAAGGGAACTGCTACCCAGATTTGATTCAAAAATTTGTTTTTTATCAACAAAATTCTTTAGATTTCTCTTGTCCTGTTTGAACACATCATGATAACCAAAAATATTTTCTGAACTGAATGAATCAAAGAAATCATCAGAAGTATCATACCTTGGAGATGGACTTCGTTGAGAAGAACCAGAACTATAAGAAGACCCTCCAGAATAGTAATCAACATCCTTTGATTTGAAGACATTCTTTTTCTGCTGGTTGAATTTGTTCTTTTGATTTGAACCAGCAACATTCTTTGCTTGTTGTGGTCGAAGAACTGATTCTTCCTTAACATCATAACCAAGACCTTTATGCTTGTACCCCTGAACTTTTGAAGAATTTAAAAAAGACTCTGTAACTTTTCTTCCTTTAGCTTCGCTAGTAAATTTATCTTTAATAGCCTTCAATTTGTTATTCTTAATCAAAGCTTTTTCTTCTTCATGGGCTGAAGAAGAAACAGAATCAACTTTCTCACAAATCTTTTCCTCTGCCAAAACTTTGGAAGTTGAAACAAACTTTGGAGCTTCACCCAATTTCTCCTCCTTTTTCTTAGATTTGTTTTTCTTCTTCGTTGTTGGAGTTGCAAATTTAGAATAATCTTGCAATTCAGCTCTTGGATCAAGTGACACAGATGGAGGATTTAATATAACCACTGGAGCTGGAACAGAATGGAATTCCTTTTCTTTCACACTTTCGTCACTATTTTCCTGATTGTAAATGTAATTCAGTAATGTAGGAGACATAGCTGAATTCTTTACTTGCTTTTGAAGAGCGAGAATCTCAACTTTTAACTCAGATATTTTGACTTGAGCAGCCAACAAATCTTTCTGAGTACCAATAAAGTCATCTGATAATTCATTGTATTCAGCCTTCAGTTGCCTTTTGGTATCACATAACTCCATTAGCTCAGCATGAACCTTCTCCCACTTCTTAGTAAAATAAGCAACATCTTTTGGTAAATGTCATTCTTTTCACGCATCTGAACATTTTCATCTTGAAGCTTTGAAAGTTGTTCTTGAAGTTCTAAAACTTTATATGCAGCTTCAACAGCAATCACATTTGCTTTTTCATACCTTTGTTGAACAGGATAACTCTTTTCAAATAGATTCTCAAAATCTTGAACTGCATCAAGATGAGCAGCCTTTTCTTTCTCAAAGTCAGCAATCCATTTATCCTTTTCTGTTACCAACTCTGAATTAACTTTTTCTAAATCATCACATCTTTGTTGTAAACACTCCAAAGCAACTTTCACAACTATGAATTCTTTAGTTAGCAAACTGTTATCGTTTAGCAAAGATTCAAATTTATCATTGGCAACACCATAAGCTTCATATTTCCCTTGTAAATCTTTTGTAAGTTCAGCAACTCCATCTTCCAGTACTGTTTCACATGAACTTGTTTCTGAATTAGAATCACTTACCTCCTTCCTTACAACTTCGGCAAGAAATGCAGATTCATCAGGATACCACTCGACATACTTATTTAGAGAACTATCATAAACCAAAGCAGGTTTGGAAAGAGAAGCTGAATTAGAATCAGACTTAAAAATGGAGCTTTCTGAATTTTGAATTGCATTTAATGCCAACTATTTCTGTCTCTCTTCAATAATTGCCATATCCTTTTCCCAATCATATCCTTTAACATTTTGTGAAATCAATGCTTGTGAATTTGAATTGTTTGTTGAGGACGAAGATACGGATGTTTTTGGATTTTTACATTCACGAGCAAAATGTCCAATTTGTGAACATTTGAAACACCTAACTTTGGATTTATCCAATCCAAGTTTTCCTCCTGGAAGAAAAGATTGTTTACCATGTTTCTTCATGTATCTCTTACCTCTTTCAACAGTCATAGCAAATTGCCAATGTAAATCTAACTCATTCAAATGATCATCATCCAACTCACTTAAGTCATTTGCAACCAAATCAACTTCTCCCAGTTTCCCAAAAATCAAACCATTTGACGATGATATAAAGGCAGATAGCAATGAAGCTAAATCCTCAGATGCCTTGTCAGAAATTGTAGGCTTTGATGATTGATTTGGACTTGTAAAAGTACAACCTGGAGAATAACCATAACTCTCAGTTTTTCCAGCAAGAAATGCAGTAGGAGGACCTTCACTGAAAATGTTTGACTTTTTAGCATTTATGGTAGAATCATTTTCACCACGATATGCAGCTGGATTCTGTACTTGCGTAGGCATGGATTTGTTGACACTCAACTCCATATCTCTTGCTTGTATCTGCTCAATCAAATTAATGAATGACAACCCTGAAAATTCTTTATCATGAGTAATCATCATTACATAGTTTTCCCATTTTTCAGGTAATGCCTCTAGTATCTTCTCTTTCAGATCAGCTTCTTCCTTTTTGATGCCAACTAAAGCCATTTCACTTAATAAATGTGAAAACCGAGTAATAAGCTTTGAAATATTCTCATTTAGATAATGCTTGAAATTGTCGAACTCTTTTCTTAGAACCTTTTGTTTGCTTTTCTTGAATTGATCATTACCCTCACATCGTTTCTGAATTGCATCCCACAACTCTTTTGCAGAAGTATACGTAGAAAATTGATGTAATAAGTCGGAAGGTAGTGCCATTGTTAAAGCACCATAAGCTTTTTGTTCTGCTTGATATGCCTTCTTTTGCTCACCAGTAAGACTTTGTTGCAAAACTGGCCTTCCATTTGTTCCTGTTGGATACTCGTATAGATTATTGTAAGATATCCAAAAATCAACATCATTCGCACCAACATATGCATTGAATCGCTTCACCCAACTATGATAATCTTCCAATCTGAGCAATTTCGGAACTTTCTGACTTGTTCCTATTTCATTATCATAGTTAATGATAGCTTGCATCGTGTTTTGAATCGCGGAAAACGCTTGAAAATCCGACATATTTTCCGAAATATGACACCTCAAAAACTTCAAACTCAAAAACGGAGGTCTTCTAAGCGGATTTAGTGGGTCAAAACTGGACGGTACTAGCCGTAGGCGGGTACAAGTCCTAGATCTCGTCGAGACGAACGTTTTGACTGGTATTGGGTTCCGTAACTCTTTACGGTTCTCAAGTTACGTCAGTTTTAGTGATGAACACTTTTCTGCCAGCGGACCAAAACACTTTCAGCGGACCAAAATACTACCAGCGGATCAGATTTGTACCTGCGGACCAAATCCGGATCAGATTTCGTCCGGCGGACCAGATTTCGTACGGCGGACCAGGTGATACGCTGAAATAACTGCCGCGAATCAGATGGTACGCTGAAACTGCCACGAATAAAAAATATGAAGATTGCCTACGCGGATCAGATTAGCGGACCAGAATGCTGATGAAGATACACGGGCGGACCAACCAGCGGACCAGAAAATTCATCCGGCGGACCAGAAATTCGTCCGGCGGACCAACTGATTTCGAGGCTGATTTCACTGATTTTCATGAATTTTGACGTTTGGAGCTGAAAATTGCTTTAGTATGATGCGAAAACACTCCAGCAACACTCAGAAATCATTTTCCATCGTTGAAACACTCGGAATTGCAGAAATTTGATGAAAAATGAAGAAAAGCCAAACTTTCTCTCTCTAAAAATGTCACACCCCGAGAATGGCTAAATGTGGGCATGTGACTGATTTGGCATCATGGTCATGGTTATGAATGATTGACATCTAAGTGAACGTTTAGAAAAGTCATTTGTCTTTTAAAAACATAAGTCTTAAACATTTATCTAAATATTTAAAATAGTGGCAGCGGAAAATAGTAGTGGAAGTACATGTTAAGTTTCAAAAGACAACTTTATGAGATTTTAAATCATGACAACCCTAAGGTGTAATGTGACTAAATCTCCCAAGTGAAATGCATGAACACGCGGCAAGCAGACCATGATATGAGACAAGCAGGATCTATGCAGAAAGACATTGAATTTCATCCTTAATCACCTGAGAATTCAAGAAATTTAAAAAGTCAACAGAATTGTTGGTGAGTTCACAGGTTTGATGACACATGAAAATGTTTGAACAGTGTTTGAATCAATGTTTGAAACGATGTTTGAAATGTTTGGCCGTCATGATATTATTTTTGTTGATTCTGATGTTGTAAAGATTAAGCATGAACCTTGAATTCAAAACTAACTGTTTACCCACTCCTGGTGTCCAACCCCATGTACACCGAATGACTAGAATAACTAATGTACCCCTTGACTATTTCCGTGGAGTCAGGACTGGAGCGACCAAGTCGGGACAGGGTCGTCAACCCAAATAGATCTATTCACAAGCTATCGTTTCGAATGAACTAATTGAATTCAATTAATAGTGGGACTTAGGCATATAACATGAATCAACATGAATACACAGATTGGGGTTTATGAAAAGAACATGCAATCAGTACGTCTTACAGAAATCATAATATCAGACAAAATGAAATTTGAAAGGCATTCATTGAATTCTCCCCCATAGTTTAGAAAACAGAAATAAGTAAAAGGGGCCATGAAACTCACTTGATATGAAGATGGACTGACAAGTATGAATGGTTGAACTTAGCCTAGCAAACGTCTACAAGATAATGTTATGACGTATTAGGGTTTGGCTATTTTGGGTTAGTGAATACGTCATCCAATGTTCAAGGTTAAGTCTCGACCGTTATTACCCGATGACAATGATGGAAATCCTAGGATATTATTTATTGGCTAATAAATAATATTGAAGTTGATGAAATTTATTATCTATTTGAATAAATAAATAATAATTAGATTTTCGCGTTTGAAAAATAAATATTGAAGAATATGGATTATTTTTCATTAAACGTTAGGAATATTTATAAATATTTAATTCATTAAATATTTGTAAGGTTTTGAACCCTTTTGATAAATAAATAAATTCTTTCATTTATTTACGTTCGAACGCGCGTATTATACCGCGTGTCAATACACGGTACTTGTCGTGTTTTACGAATTGAATTTTGACACTTAAAAATATATTCCATTAGTATGAAGAAATGTTTCCAAAAATATATGAAGTTATATTTTGATAAAAATTAAGTGTCGGTTCGTCCGGTAGTTAGCCGGTTTCACCGGTTTGACCGATTCGACTTGTTTATGACTTCTTAAGTTTCCTTAACAATTGAGATTTGTTAACATGCTTGTTTTAATGTGGTTTAGGGTCTTAAGTTGCCAAGTGTGCCGGTGGAAGTTTAACTTGTAAAAATTGACATTTTCGAGTTATCGAAAGTTACAGTTTTGGTCCGGTTCAGTTCTAAAACATGTTTTTCCATTTTTGAACTTTAGGAAACATTTTTACATGTCAAAATAAGCATATTTAATGTTCTGGACCAGATTCAATTCTTGTTCAAAAATATGTTATATTTTCCGTTGCAAAGTCGTATTACGGTATCCGATTGTTCCGTTTTCAAGTGTTTGACTTCCCGAATCACTTTGTAAGTTTAGAAAATAATCTTGGCAGCCCTAAATCATATGTTACAAATCCTAAGTGGTCACAAGTTTGTCACAAGGCTTCATACTCCATTCTTCATGAAAATAAATGGTATTTTTATCACAAAAATTTCATGTTTACGTTTCTTCAAAGTTTCATGGTTGGGTCTTTGATAAACACTTTTATGGGCTCAAAATCATCCTTAGATAACTTTGGTTTTAGTTTTGGAGTCAAAACTATAAGTGTTTGAAAGATTGAAATATATATATATATATATATATATATATATATATATATATATATTATTTTCTAAAGTGACAGCAGTTTTATGACACGCAGAATTGTATGTCATCTTCTGGTCAGTTTTGTTCATTATATTTTCCAAAATGACAACAGTTTTATGACACGCAGAATCGTGTGTCATTTCTGGTCAGTTTTTACAAAATATATATTTTCCATGAAATTCGATTTTTAACATTTTGTTTATGTATTTTCACCAAATTAAACACACTAGTTCACTCAAAACTTATGATGTGTTATAATTTATAAACTTTGTCGACATTTATGAAACTTTTAACATAAATATACATGTTATGTTATTAGTTTCTAAGAAACTTGTTTCAAACAATATTATAGTTTTCCATCAAAGAACATATTGTTACTAACATACAAGTTTGCTAGCAATCATCTAACAACACAATCAAGACTTAGTCAAGAACATGAGTTGGTGACATTTTTTTGAATAAATCATGGAATAAGTTAAGAAAAGAAAGAGGTTCCTCACTTAAAAACTTAAACCGGATCGGTAAAGACTTGATGGGTTGTTGATTAAGCTTCCGGTTATGCTCCTAAACCCACCCTTGATCTTGAATGATGAATATGATGATGAAAGAAAGAAGGAAACGACATGGTCATAATGAAAATAAGAAGGTTAGAATGAAAGAACTTGGTGAACATAAGTAGAAATGATAAGGGAATGACGAGAAATGGAGATGAATTCAAGTTACCTTAAGTTTAGATATGAAATGGAAGCAAGAAGAAGCTTGGATTTGAGTGTTAGATGATGAGTAACAAAGGTGGTGGTGGCGGTTTTTGTCTAGGCCGAGAGGGAGATGAGAAAGAATAAGGAGAATGTGTTTGAGAAATGGTTAAGGGTTTAGGAATTTAAGCAAGTGAGATGGCCTTAAGTGGCTTGGTTGGTTCGGTTTATATGAACCGAATAGATGTTTGGTTTTGCTTGGTTGAGCCGAAAGAAAAGAAGAAAGAGGGTGGAGTCTTGAGCCTAGCTTCAACCAACTTGAATCTTGGTTTGAAAGTGACTAAATATGAGTGTTCTAAAGCTAAAAAACGTCCAAATGGGAAAGGGGGACAAGGAGGCAAATTGGTGGCTAAGGAGACAAGGTTGTCTCATGTGTAGGTGGTTACAAGTATTACCCAAAGGGTTCTAAGTTTGGTTGTGTACTTTTGAGACAATTTTGTCTCAAATCTCCTAGGCATGAATGGAGTTATAGGGACATTAGAATTAGGCATGTGGACATTGGTAACACAAATCAAATGGAAAAGTTAGGAATTAGTTAAGATTGAACAAGAGAAATGGAGAAGGATAGAAAAGGAAATCGTGGAGAAGGAAGAGAAGAGGGAAAGAAGTTGACTCGGGTCGATGGCCCAATCGAGAAAGAAGAAAGGAAAAGGGCCGGATGGGCCTGTGGGCCGCAGGAAAAGAATCGGGCCGGAAAAAGGAATGGGCCAAGGGTTTGGGCCGAAAGGAAGGGAAAAAAAAGGAGAAATGGGCCGGTAGGCCCATTGGGCTCACTGGGCTGAACCGGGTCTCGGGTCGGGTCGGGTTGAGTCCGGGTCGATCCAACGAGTCCAACGACACTTCGTTTGAGTCAAAACGATAAACGGATAAAAAAAGTCGGTTTTTGGCTCGAGAACGGATGATTTATATATATAAATATAAATCAATAAAAATAAATGAATAAGTGTCGTGTTTAATTTTGAATGAACGGGAATGTCACATGTCTTGATTATTTGTCGTTTTGATTATGCACAATGACGTACTAATAGTTTAGAAATAAAAACTTCGCTCGACATGAGCGTTTTATTGTTTGGAATTTCGGTGACAATGTTTTGTGTTTTTAGATGAAAATAATGTTCGGACTTTTTGAAATAGTTTTAGGAATAAAACTAATTATTGTTTGAACTAGATTATCGTTTTGAATAATTGAATTCGTCGTTTGAAACAACGACTCGTGTTGAACACGTTACGACGTAACGTAATGTTATGAAAAATATAAAATGAATATTTTATATATTTATTATTGAAGTTCTTTCTTGAATAATCACAGAACTTTAAGTTGATTTCCACTACGGGTAAATGTTGTCGGACCTATGTTGTCTATGTTTGCACGTAAAGTCACCTAATTTGGGCAAATTAAGTCTAATGCACATATATAATCAGATAATTGCACGTTAATATAATATTAAAGTTAACCTGGAATATACGGGTTGTCACAAAAAATCTCCAAAATCACAGAATATGATCAGCAAATGGAACCAGATAGCTCTGATATCACTTGTAGATGCAAGGAGCGATGGATCGTTTGCTAATCACGTGATAACGAGATGAAGATGAGATCAAACAAGTAAATACAAATGAAATTTGTATTAATAAGTCTTGAGAGCACACACACAGAAACACACACAGAAGTGTAGAATATGGCCAGAAGTTTTTGACTCTCTATACATGCTACCTTTTTATAGGTACGACTAAATGAGCTACGGACCACATCCGGATCATCTGGTCCGGGCGGACCATTTGGTACGCAGGACCAACTGGTCTGCTGCCCTCATAGTCACACACACATATGCTCTAATATAGATACAATACACGAGACACAACGTAGCATAAGAAAATGCTTCTACACTTTGTAATGGGTACTATATAAACCCTTAGTGTTTATGATTCTCTAAGCTTTTGGATTACGATTACTATCACTCTTATCAGTTTACGATCAGATTCATTTGCTCAAGAAAGTGTTTGTGTTTCATTCAAGATTTGATCTTTATTGTTTATCAAATCTCTTTCATCTACTTTCTTCTCGAATCAATCACTTACGAGGATTCCGCACTCGTTTGTGATATCAATATTGTGATTTGGTAGATTTTCTGGACCTACAAACCTGAATCAATTGAAGAACCTCCAGAATAATAATGAGCATTCTTTGATTTGAACACAAACTGTTTCTAATGTTTTGGCTCCTTCATCTTTTTCTTCTATGTAAGCTGCACATGTTCGTCCTTAACCATATAACCAAGTCCTTTATGTTTGAAACCTTGAACCTTAGACGACCCAGAGTGAGAGCTAGAAACACTCTTATTTTTAGCTGTTTGAGTGAACTTAGCTTTGATATCCTTCAGCTTGTTCTCAACAATCAATGATTTGGCTTTTTCTGTTTCAGATGAAGTACTAACAGATTTTTCAACTTTAACAAAAATCTTCTCATCCTCCAAAAATGATGATCCAGAATCAAATTTTGGAGCATTGCTAGCTGCAAACTGTTTCTTGCCAGGCTTAGATTTCTTCTTCTTTGTTGGAACATAAGTTGCAAACTTTGAGTAATCATACATTTCATCATTTGGGTCAATCTTTGAAAATGAAGAATTTGAAATGTCAACTGGTGCAGGAACATTGTGTAAATCTTCGCCTTTCACACTAGCCTCACTCTTCTCCTGTCTATAAATATAATTCAAAAATGTAGGAGACAAGTTGCAGTTCTTCACCTGTTTTTGTAACTCAAGAATTTCAACTTTCAATTCTGAGATCTGTACCTTAGCGGCCAAGAACTCTTTCTGAGTAGCAATGAATTGATCTGAAAGATCATTGTATTCAAAATTTTGTTGTCTTTTTAGATCACATACTTCTAATAATTCTGCAGTAACCTTCTCCCATTTCTTCTTAAAAGACTTAACATCTTTTGTTAAAATTTCATTCTTCTCCCTAACAAGAACATTGTCATCTCGTAGTTTGGAAAGTTCTTCCTGAAAACTTATAATTTTGTCTACAGTTTCAACAGCCATCTGATTAGCCTTCTCATAGTTCTGTTGAACAGGATAACTTATGTCAAACAAAGCTTCAAAGTCTGCAGCAGCTTCTTTAGCTTCAGATGTAGCTTTCTCACATTCTTCCAACAAATATTTCTTCTCTTTCATTAAAACCTCATTGAGTTTTTCTAAATCAGCATATCTTTGTTGTGAACATTCTAAGTCAGCTTTCACAACTTTGAGTTCTTCAGTTATGAGATCATTACTCCTCAACAATAATTCAATTTTCCCATTTGCAACACCACAAGCTTGACACTTAACACACGCTCCCTTTTGTTCTTGTATAACTGCTTCATCTTCCACAATAGTTTCACACGAACTTGTTTCAGAATCAGAATCAGTTACTTCTTCATTATTAGAAACAAAATGAACCATAAAAGCAGATTCATCAGGAAAATCTGCAGCCCAATCATAACCTTCAGTGGATGATAGTCTATTCTCTTCAGCAACAATAGCAGTTAAGGCAATTGAAGGAGAATTAGAAGATTGTCCCCAATTATATTGTTTATCGGCTTGCGAAACCATGTTGTTGGAGTAGAAGTATCAGCTTCCTTCTTATTGTTACATTCTCGAGCAAAATGGCCAAATTTTGAACATTTGAAACACTTAGCCTTGGATTTATCCAAGCCAAGTTTGCCATTTGGATTAAGTTCCTTTTTCCCAGTCTTGTGGAAAATCTTCTAGCTCTTTCAGCTAACATAGCAATTTGCCAACCCATATCTAATTCATTTAGATGATCCTCATCAAGCTGTTTCAAATCATCTTTATACAACTCAACATCACCAATGTTACTAATTATGAAACCATACGACGATGCTATTAAAGCATATATTAATGCAGCATGTTCATCAACTGATTTAGCAAAAAACGCAGTCTGAGGTGATTGATTTGGAATTGTAAAATTACAACCTGGAGAATAACCATAAATCTCAGACTTTCTAGCAAGAAATGCAGTAGTAGGACATTCACTGACAATGTTTGCCTTTTTAGCATTCATTGTTGACTCATTTTCACCATGATATGCAACTGGATCCTGTATTTGTGCAGGCATGGACCTACTCACATTCAATTCCATATCTCTTGCTAAAATCTTTTCAATCAAACTATTGAACGACAATGTTGAAAATTCTTTGTCATTAGTGATCATCATCACATAATTTTCCCATCTTTCAGGTAAAGCTTCCAACAACTTCTCTTTCAACCCAGCTTCTTCCTTTTTGATACTTACTAATCTTATTTCACTCAGCAAATATGAAAACCTAATAATAAGCTTTGAAATATCTTCATTTAGAAAATGATTGAAATTGTCGAACTCTTTCTTTGGAACCTTTTGCTTACCTTTCTTAACTGATCATTACCCTCACATTGTTTCTGTATGGCATCCCACAATTCTTTCGATGTAGTATAAGCAGAAAACCGATGTAACAGATCTTTGGGTAATGCCATGGTTAATGTTCCGTAAGGTTTTTGTTCAGCTTGATATGCTTTCTTTTGTTCAACAGTCAGACTTCGTTGCAAAGTTGGCCTTCCAGTAGTACCAGTTAGATATTCATATTGATCAGAATAAGCCAACCAAAGATCGACATCATTCGTACCAACGTATGCTTCAAACCGTTTCACCCAACTTATGATAATCTTCTAATTTGAGCAACTTCGGAACTTTCTGACTTGTTCCTATTTCATTATCATAGTTAATAATAGCTTGCATTGTGTTTTGAATCGCGAAAAACGCTTGATAATCGCTCATTTGAAATTACGATACCGAATGCAGAAACTTTAAACTAAAAAACGGGCGTCTTAAAAGTGGAATTTGGGTACCAAAACAGAAGATACTGGCTGTTAGGCGTGTATAAGTGTAGATCATTCTGAGACGGTCGTTTTGGCTGGTATTGGGTTCCGTAACTCCAAATAGAACTCAAGTTACGTCAGTTTTAGTGAACGTCACTTTTCTGCGAGCGGACCAATCCACGGACCAAAAGAACCAGCGTACCAATGAACTTCAGCGTACCAAAGAACTTCAGCGGACCACTCAGCATACCAACCAATCAGCGTACCAGATCAGATCAGCGTACCAGCGGCGGACCACAATGGTACAGCGTAAATGCCTCCGGACCACCTAGTAACCGTCGCGTACCAGACTTGAAGATTGCCTTCCGTACCACTGATCAACGTACCACCGAGCTGATGAAGATAGGGATGCGTACCAAAATGTTCTTCGAGCGTACCAGAAAACTCATTCAGCGTACCAACGACATACCAACATAATCTCGACTGATTTTTATGAATTTAGACGTATTGGACTGTAATTTGCAGCAGTATGCTTTGAAAACACTCTAGGAACGTTTTGAAATCAGTTTTGACATCGAAAACACTTGGATATGAGAAAATTTGATGAAAAATAACTAAATACCCACTTTCTCTCTCTAGAAACTCAAAAATCACAGAATTCGATCAACAAATGGAACCGGATAGCTCTGATACTACTTGTAAAAGCGTGGAGCGACCGGATCGTTTGCTAATCTAGTGATATCGAGATAGAGAAGAGATCAAAAGTAAATACAAATGAGATTTGTATTGATAAAGCTTGAGAGAATTACACACAGAAATGTAGGATATGACCAGAAGTTTTTACAAGCTAACCAAGTCAACCTATTTATAGGTAACTTAAACTGTCGAGCGTACCATCCTCCGTACCATTGGTACGGGCATACCATTTGGTACGGCGGACCAACTGGTACGCTGCCCTTAGACTCATACAAATGCTCTTCATATAGATACAATACACGAGACACACTCTAGCATATGAATATACTCTAACACTTATAATACCACAATCTACCTTGCTAAATTCTTTAAGATGAAAAAAAAATCATATGCTACACGACTATACCTATTACACCACCAACTTATATGTTAAAATGTTCGAGCTCGAATGGAAAACGAAAAAAGAAAAACCAAAAACACAAACCATTACTTTAGCAAATAATAAGAAAAGAAAAAAAAAGGACTAAAAAAACTTGATGTAAAGGGAAAAAACCCAAAAAAAATCACTTAAACAAATAATAAGTAAAAGAAAAAATAAAGAAAGAAAGTACTGTAGCAGTATAGAAAGAAAAAAAAAACGCCACATGTTTATAAAAAAAATCCATGTGTTAAAACGCAATTGGCCGTTATAAGAAATCAAGAAAAGATCCCATGAGTTCTTCCTACTTGTTAGTGTTATCTCCCACTTGTTTTCTAAGATTTAATATTTTCTTCAACAATCACCCTCTAGTTCTAAATTCGACCCACGCAACTAGAGGTGCAAAAACCAGTTTGGTTCTCAAACCAGTTTTGACCAAAATCGGTTTTGGTCAAAACTGGTTTGGGGCCAAACCGGTTCGGTTACCAAATCGGTTTTGAGCATGACATGTTGAAATCGATGAAACCGGTTCCGGCTAGAAACCGAACCGGTTTGGGAACTCAAACCGGTTTGAACCGGTTTGGTCTATTTTTTTAAACTTTATAAAAACTAAAAAAACATACTTTTTATTGAATAAAAACATAAAGCATTACAAAAGACAAAAATTTCACACCTAAACGATTACACTAGTAGCTAATTTTAAAAGAAAATACAAATATTTTAACTAGATTAAACATTATTGTTCAGACCATCTACACCAACTTGAGTTTGATCACTACTTGGGTTATTCTTCTTCATTTTGCAATAAAGTTTCAAATGGTTCTTAAGATTCGAGTTCGAATCTCCTTTCACTAGCAAACCACAATAATGACACCGAGCCTTTTGCCAATCATTTCTCAACTCAACCAAGTCGAAATGCGGACCGAACAAATGCGGAGCCCTCTTTGTTGCAAGAATCTTCACAATCGAGTATTCGTCGTCGCCACTACCACTACCATTAGCATGAACATTGAATGTGGTGTTGCTTTGAGCACTTGAAGAAACCATTTTTTGAGTTAATGAGTCATAATCTTTGTTAATTTAAGAGTTTTTTTAGAGATTGAGAAGTGGGGTAATGTTTATAACACATCAAATGGGTATATATACCAATTTTTAGGCTCAAACCCCCTCCAAACGGTAAAAAAACTGTTATAATACCGTTCCAACGGTTATATAACTGCTATAAAAAAGTTGTATAAAAAAGTGAAGAAACCGGTTTGGGCCAAACCGGTTTGAAAACCAGTTTCTTCACTAAACCTCCTAACCGACTGAAACCGGTTTGGGAACCATATTGGTCAAAACCGGTTTTGACCGGTTTGGGATTTGCACCTCTAGACGCAACTCTTGTTTCTTACCTAAAAACTCCTCTTAATTGGTGGTTGTGTCGTTTCGAATTCTCTGTTTATAGTCATAACGGGTTAAACAATATAGAAAACAAGGTCTCTTCGGGTGTACATGTTTAATAAAACGAGTTACATATCCTCATGTTAACACAAAGCAGGTTTAATCGGAGAGGAAGCTATCCATTCTCTCTCATAGATTGGTCTCCCACCCGAACCCGATTCCCCCAAAATCCGTTCGGACTCTTTTCTCTTTACCTGACCGAAACCTGTTTGAAAAAAAAGCTCTACTTGTGTTGTGCATCTTTATTTTAAAGCAGTTGGTGGCCCTTTAACTATCAAATGGGCCTACCCGTCATGAACTTTGGGTTTATAAGTTAACAGAAAGCCCATTAGCTCAAAACTTAATAATGTCTGCCCAGAGCCCAAGACGAACCTAAATAGTTAAATTAGCAAATTCCTCCCAAACCCTAACTGAAATCATCCTTCTCGATCACTAGGGCAAACATGGCGGCAGCTCCTCCGAATTCTGTACAATGCTTTGGCCGGAAGAAGACAGCGGTGGCGGTCACCCACTGCAAGGCTGGCCGTGGCCTCATCAAAATCAACGGTGTCCCGATCGAGCTGGTTCAGCCTGAGATCCTCCGTTACAAGGCGTTTGAGCCTATACTTCTTCTCGGCCGCCATAAGTTCGCCGGCGTCGACATGAGGATCCGCGTCAAAGGTGGAGGTCACACTTCTCAGATCTACGCAATCCGTCAGAGTATCGCCAAAGCGCTCGTTGCTTACTACCAGAAGTTTGTTGACGAAGAACAGAAGAAGGAGATTAAGGACATTCTCGTCAGGTATGACCGGACTCTGCTCGTTGCCGATCCGAGAAGATGCGAGCCGAAGAAGTTTGGAGGTCGTGGTGCTCGTGCTAGGTTTCAGAAATCGTACCGTTAAACTCCGAGTAATATTATTGCTTCTCGTCAAACTATATTTGATTTCCTTTTTGTTGCTTTTCTCAGAGTAATTTGCGACTTGATGATGTTTAATTTTGTTCGACTCTTGTTCTGATTTTCTATGGATGTCAATTTCGTTTCATACGAAACCTATTAGTTTAAACTTTTATTATGGCTGATAATGTTGCTGTTGATTAAAGCTTTTCTATAGGCATACATAGTAGCTGTTTATCAAAATCGTTTGAACGTAGAATTTTTGAGAACTTCATTTATATAATGTCAAGACAGGATCTTGCTTTCTTCTCAGCCATATAACTGAGATCGATCATACAGCATTTAAACAATGAGCAATAGTGGCTGAAGTAGATCTGTAACCATCTTAAGTCTAGTCAAACTCAAGCTACTTGGTTAGTAGTATTGTTTTTTAGCCTTATCTAGCTTGTGGTTTGGTCCAGATTTTGTTGGACTTCTTGTGACCTGCTTGTCTTGATTACAGCCCTACCATGATAGTTGCTACATCATATAGCATAAATTCATTAAATCTTAACAAGAACGGCTTAAGATGTAAGTGGATGATGGGGAAGATTTGGAACCATCTTAAATCTAGCTAAACTCAATCCCCTTAAGTATACTTGTGAGTCGATAATAATCATTGTGAGCCTTATCAAGCTTATGGGGCTTAATATTAATTTGTGTTTATGTAGTTATATCATCTAGTGAAACTGATTTAGCCTCAAATGTATCACGAAAAATGATAATCTTGTCGTGCTTACCTCAAAAGTATGCTTAAGCTTGACAACGAGGTTTGGTCCCGATTTTGTCGTACTCTTTGTTGCCGACATGTCTTGATTACATCTCTAGCATGATAGTTGCTATACCCTGTAGTATAGATTCATTGATTTTTGCAATGATGGCTTAAGATGTAAGGAGATGATGAATATATAAACTGTTAAAAATTGTAAATCGGGTTTGATTGTTCAGTTTTGTTTGTTTGCCGAGAACTTGTTAGGAAAAACTCATGGGATCTTGTCTTGATGCCCTGGTAAGCAATTCAAGATCGCGTAAAACCTTCACATGCCCATGTCGGCTTCTAGGGGCTTTTTTATTGCAGAAAACCATTTAGAGTCTGAATTTTTTTGTAACACAGTCTGTGTTCTATTCATTCACTTGCATAGAAGATTCTTACTATTATCTTGCAAAAATGCAAAATTAGGTACCAGTTATTTTGGCCTCACAAATAACAGGTTGCAAAGTTAGTTACCAGCTATGTAGGAGATGGAATCATTCTGTTCTTGGTCAAGACAACGATATTGCAGCTCCCTCTGCATTTCATTTTCAAATACATATTAAAGTGAGGTCAACCACTTATATGTGCCTACAACACTTTAATAAATTGTAAAATATGATAAGTCAAGCTTATGCAATTTGTATTTATTAATTTTTAATATTTTAAATCTCCATCTTAAATTCTATCTTCAAGCATTCATCAATGGCTGTCTTCATCTTCAAAGTGATATGCTGCACCATGACCGTGCTATTAAGCCTCATTTCTTGTTTACTTTGCAAAGTCAGCGCCTGGATTGTTGTGATGACAATCAAAGCCTTAAAAGCCCCAGGAGTAGCCCTGCAATCTGCATTAGAGCAAGTTGGTGGTCTTGTTAAATGCTGCCTTGAGCGTGTTTTGGTGTTGTTTCTGAAGAATATTTTGATGGCAACAAAAAAGGTCGTTGATTTGTTTGTAGTTCTTGTCGTACAAGTTATTTATAGATTGATGGCGGCCGCCGGTAAGAGTGTCGGCTGTCAGTTGGTGGAGAAGATGAAGTTGTGGTTGAAGGAACTGAAGGTTAGTCTTTTGAAGATGATTTTGAAAAACATTAGAGCGATTATCATTTTATTCTTAAATCTTGTGGTAGATGTCGCTTCTAGGTTGCCTATCGCTGTGATGGCCGTGGCTGGTGAGTTGGTGAAGATGATGACATCAGGTTTTCATGAGTTGGTGAAAGTAATGGTGTATTGTTTGGAGATTATGTTGGATGTAATTGAGAAGCTTGTTTTATTCTATGATCTTGTGTTAGAGGTTCTTCCTAGGTGGTTGGTGGCCGTTGGAAAGTTCATAGATCAGATGACGATGGCTTTTCATGAGTTGATGCAACTAATGCAGCATGTGGCGAAGATTGTTGGGGGTCTCATCGAGACGCTGTCTCCGGTGATTAAGGATATGATAAAGAAGGTGGTTAGTTTATTATATGAGCGTGTGGTCGATTATATGGTAGAGCATGTTAAAGAGATTGTTTTTGGGTATGTTTTTGGTGCGGTGTTGATGTCGGAGTATCATCAGTTGATACAACAGATCTTTGAGAGCGTGGTGAGGAGTATGGTGGAGAAGTTTATGGCAATTGTGATGTATCTTCTTAGTAGGAAAACTGTATCAATCGAGAGATAAATATTTTATTTTTAATCCATGTTTGTAAAATTATTCATTTATTATTAAGAGCATTTATAGAATTATTCATTATTATTTAGCTTCCAAGATGCATTTATTGTACCCTATGTGTGTTCTTAGAGCACATATTAGAAAACCCCTTTAAAGAAAACTTTAAAAATCCATCAAAATCGCTCCTCCATTCTCTATATATATATATATGATGGGCAAACTCCGTATCATTAGACTAAAAAGCTATTTTTATTCATTAAACTAGGTTTTATCTTCATAATTTATATAAGTTTGACGAAGAGAGATGAGAAAGGTAAAGCTACCAATCCGTGTATATCCCATAAACTTGTAAGGATGGTTTTTCTTTTAGAGCATTTATAATCAATTCTTTATCCTTATTCTTATAATTTGATTACGAATCATCTTTTTTTATAAATATAACTCTCATTTTCTAAATCCTCTTAGAGCATTCACAACCATTCCCTAATTTTTGTGTGTGTATAGTCTCTAAAATTTGAGGTTTGATTGTGAGTGGTTTTTAGCAGGGGAGAACGAAAAAGTTACTGTTAATCATTATATTTGAGGAAACACTGTAGGTTCTCTGTTTTTTTTCAAAGTGGTTGTGAGTGAAAAATAAAATATGTAATGGTAAAGGTATACAAAAATATTATTTAACTTAAAAGGAGAAAGAAAAGGTAGTGTTATTCACTTAATTTATAGGGATAAAAATAGAGAATGGTTATAAGAGCATTCGCAGCAGGATCTTTATCCTTATTCTTACAGTTTACCAAAAAACTCTCATTTCTTAAATTTAACTTTCACTTTATAAAAACTCATACATTAGAGCATTCACAGCAAAAACTTTAAACTCATTTTTATCTTTAAATTTTACTTTTTTTTTTGTATTTTTATCATTGCATCAAGATCTTTATCTTTATCCCGTATCTTTATATTTTATAAATTTACTAAATAAATCCCTATATTCACCAAATCCTTATATGGAGAGAAGGATAAAGAACCTAATGTATGAGTTTATATAAAGTGGAAATTAAATTTAGAAAATGAGAGATTTTAGGTAAATTATTAGGATAAGGATAAAGATCCTGCTATGAATGCTCTTAGGTTCTTATCCTTATCACCATATAAAGATTTGGTAAATATAAGGATTTATTTAGTAGATTGGTAAAATATAAAGATAATGGGTAAGGATAAATATCTTGATGTAATGATAAAAATACAAAAAAAGTTAAAGAGTAAATTACGGTTTTCATCCCTGTGGTTTGACCCAAATAACGGTTTTTGTCCAAATTTTCAATTGTAACAATGTTTTCCTTGTTGTTTTCAATTTGTTCCAATCAAGTCCAAAAACCTAACACCATTTAAATATTCTATTAAATTTTGATGAAATGACTAAAATGCCCTTAACCTTTAATTCTCATTTAAATTTAAAAAACCAATAAAACCTAAATAACTAAATCTTGTTCAACGAACCCCACCCCCAAACATCCTCCCCCTCTCCGGCGAAACCACCGCCTCCATCTCCGGCACTTGAACCAGAAAATTCAACCACGTCACTGGCCAACTCCATCCCTTCCAGACCAACTCAACACCACCACCACCACTCGTAACAGAAGCTCTAACATCAGTTCAATCTCGATTCAAACCACCGTCAATCGGAAGACCGGAAAATCATTTCAAGCTCGCCGTCGTTTTGTATTGGTAAATATTTCCAATCTGTAATTAACTCTTTGTACTATTTTCAATCCAATTTGTGATTATTGTTGATGATAAAAAAATTGATCTGGGTTTTTCGACATGTACTTTCGATTTGTGATTATCCAATTTGATAGAAAAAAAAAATAGATCTGGGTTTTTATATTTGCAACCACCATAATTGGGTCACACTTCTACGGTGGTTTAGATCGAACATTTCTAATCGGTGGCTTCAATTTTCAGTTGCTACTTTTTGAAACAAAAGAGTTATTTTTTATCATCGAACACCACCGCACAACCATCACTCAAATCCCCTGTTCCCGAATCGATCTATCCCAAGTTCGATTTCAAGGGTTTGATTTTCCTGATTCAATCGAACCAAATTCACTCAAATTTCTTGTTCCCGAATTGATTTGCTCACGCCGATCACGACAACGGAGGTGGTGCGTTTGCCGGTAGTGCGATTGCAAATAGAGGGGGGTGGGGTGGGGTGGCGGTGGTGGTCCCATATCATGACATGAAGATGAAGATCTGAAAAACTCTCACTCCAGATCTGAAAACCCAACTCCAGAGATGAAGACGAAGACTTAAAAACGAGACCCAGATCACGACTTACACACCATAATTTGATGGTGGCAGTGGTTTGGCAGGTGGTGGTTGCCGGAGGGTGATGGCAGGTATTAGGATGCAAGTAGGGTGAGAGAGACTTAGAGAAGGCTTTGAGAATATAGAGTTTTTGGGTTTTTATAACAAAAGATAGTTTGGTCTTTTTCTCAAAAACTAACAGAATATATAAACGGTGTTAGGTTTTTGGACTTAATTGGGACAAATTGAAAACCACAAGGAAAACATTATTACAATTGAAAATTTTGGACTAAAAGCGTTATTTGAGCCCTACCAACACAATCCGTGTCCACCCCCCCCCCCAGAAAACGGACCCCTATGCATAGAGACACACCCCCATGTGATGTACTTGCTGAGACACACAAGATCACCTGACTGGCACGTGGCATATCTCACCCAATGGGTCGTGTCACCCGTACAGTTCTGGTCTATAAATACCGGCCTCCTCCCTCATTCCAACTTGCTCAATTCTTCCCTCTTTTCTCATACTTTTCATTTTTGAGTCATTCTCTTTATAGTTTTGGTTCTTTTAATCAAGATTGTAAGACTTTAACTTATATCAAATTTGTTTATGTTTGTCTATGAAATCTTCATCCTTGATTAAGAAAATCATTAAAGCCATGCTTGACTAAGCCTTATAGTCACTTGGGGGAAACAACCATTGGTAGGTTGGTAACATGATCTATAAACTAACCTTAAGGTGTGTAACAATGACTTCGAGTTTAAATCTTTATATTGAAAGTTTATTATTGGTTCATAAAAACAGAATTTCCTTGTGTATCTTGGATCATTGTGCCCTCCAAAGCATGTTAATTGATAAGTGACAATCCGTTAGGGGGTGAAGTATTGACAACACTAAATACCTTCATGGTCTGGGATGCATTCGTGTTCTTATGTCTATGTAAACAACACGTTCTTCATGTGAGGAGCTATTTATAGGTATAGGTGGATTCTGGGTTGGTAATATTTGGACACTTCGTATGCACGAGAGCGGTGTGATTGTGGACTTGGTTCCGTTACAACTAACCGTGTGCGCGTGAGAGTGATGTGTGGAAGGAAACATACCATGACTCCTTATAAAGATTTTAGTTAATAATATAATCCGGTGCGTGGGTTGTTCCTTTGCTGGTTCATGACAATGTATCCGAGCGTAATGACACTTTGACCATAAGGTCCTACGAGTAAATGGCATTGGTTACACGCTATATTTGTTTTCTTCAACAGACACTCCTCCCGGGAGTTATCCCTACTAGTAAAAATGGGAGGAACGTCTGATGGGGTAACCTGAGCAGGAGCCCTTTCTATTTTCGTATAACAATATCTTAGAAGGATTATAGATAACAAGGTTACCAATCACACCATTGGCAAGTCATCCCAAGTGACATTATCCTTTATTAAAATTAGCCAATACTCATTTATCTTTATTTTTATTTTATTATTAAACTTAAAATTTATCAACCTTAGGATCAGGCTGGATGTTGAAGAAGGTCCAACATTAAGAGCTCTTGTGCCCTTGGACGGCCTCAGTATCTTACCTTACGTCAACGATGGGTTCACATTCCCTAATGTGTGGTGTATGGTGATTGTTAGATATCGTGTTTTATAAACTTAAAATCTGCACACCAATGCTCTTTTATGACCCATTATTGTCATATTTTTATATACACCACACGCACATCAAGTTTTTTATGCCGATGCGAAAGGTCCCATACCGTGTGGTGTAAATTCTGCGGTGGTCCTCTAAAAGTGCGTGGAATGGATTGTTTCTAGGTAGATAGAGATAAGAGACGGAAGTTTAGTCATTAATCGGTGTCGAATGGTTACATAAACCGAAGGAATATACATTGTTTAAGCTCTGGGGAAGGTCGGACAGAAAGTCCCCTCTCATACACACAGATCAGAATACAAATGATACAAAACTTAGCTTAAATCACTAAACCAATACTATTTATACTCTAGCTGTCCAATGAACTGGAGAGACTCACGAACTCACAATTTGTTGTAAAGAACTCACAGTTCGTTACCTGCGAACCTCCAGTTCGTTGTTGACGTGTGCTAAGGTGTACTTAAAATATGACAATATTTTTCAAACCTATTTTAGCAGTTGTAAGCTTTTAAATTTATAAAACCTGATTTTCTTGACAACTACTATTCACAACATTACACGGGCAAGTATACCCATCGTGGTGCAGTATAGTAATGGTAAGTTGAATCGGGGTCGTTTAGGACACAATAGAAAATGAGAGCTCTGGATACTCAGTCTGCTATTATCATCTAGCCAGGTCTAAGGTTAGTTTAAAAGAAAATACCTTTAAAAGAAAAGAAAATAAAAGAAAACAAAAGAAAAGAAATAAGATGGTATTTAAGAGTTATGTAAATCAGAGTTAGTGTTACTTGGGAGAACTTACTAGTGGTTAAGGTTGGTGAATCAGGACTCTTAGTCTTGCTTAAGATCGTTTACTAGCAGAAGACCAACCACCTTTCGGAATCTTAGGCTGATTGACCATCTCCACGATCAACCGTCTAAGAGGAGTACGAACGCCATAGGAAGGTGCTGCTAGTAACCGAACAAAGTGGTACAACGCCATTTAGTTACGGGGCCCCTCAAACCGGCGACTTACCGTACTCGACACACCGTCATGAACCAGCTGGGGAACAACCCTGCGTGCCAGATTATTTTATTATGAAAATGATCTTTTTAAGGGACTCTGGTCCGTTTCATTCGCACCTAGCTGTCATACCCCGAGAATGGCTGAATGTGGGCATGTGACTGATTTGGCATCACGGTCATGGTTATGAATGATTGACATCTAAGTGAATGTTTAGATAAGTCATTTGTCTTTCGAAAACATAAGTCTTAAACATTTATTTAAATATTTAAAATAGTGGCAACGGAAAATAGTAGTGGAAGTACATGTTAAGTTTCAAAAGACAACGTTATGAGATTTTAAATCATGACAACCCTAAGGTGTAATGTGACTAAATCTCTCAAGTGAAATGCATGAACATGCGGCAAGCAGACCATGATATGAGACAAGCAGTATCTATGCAGAAAGACATTGAATTGCATCCTTAATCACCTGAGAATTCAAGAAATTTAAAAAGTCAACAGAATTGTTGGTGAGTTCACAGGGTTGATAACACATGGAAATGTTTGAACAATGTTTGAGTCAGAGTTTGAAACAATGTTTGAAATGTTTGGCCGTCATGATATTATTTTTGTTGACTCTGATGTTGTAAAGATCAAGCATGAACCTTGAATTCAAAACTAACTGTTTACCCACTCCTGGTGTCCAACCCCATGTACACCGAATGACTAGAATAACTAATGTACCCCTTGACTATTTCCGTGGAGTCAGGACTGGAGCGACCAAGTCGGGGCAGGGTCGTCAACCCAAATAGATCTATTCACAAGCTATCGTTTCGAATGAACTAATTGAATTCAATTAATAGTGGGACTTAGGCATATAACATTAATCAACATGAATACACAGATTGGGGTTTATGAAAAGAACATGCAATCAGTACGTCTTACAGAAATCATAATATCAGACAAAATGAAATTGAAAGGCATTCATTGAATTCTCCCCCATAATTTGAAAACAGAAAAGTAAAAGGGGCCGTGAAACTCACTTGATATGAAGATGGACTGACAGATATAAACGGTTGAACTTAGCCTAGCAAACGTCTACAAGATAATGTTATGACGTATTAGGGTTTGGCTATTTTGGGTTAGTGAATATGTCACCCAACCCAATGTTCGATGCTAAGTCTTGACAGAAATTACCCGATGACATCGATGGAAATCTTGAATTATTATTTGTTGGAAAACAAATAATATAAGGTTATGAAAACTAATTATTTATTTGAATAAATAAATAATATTTTGGTTTTTCGCGTTAAGAAAATATTATATTGAATAATATATTTATTTTCACGAAATGACACGAAAATATAAATATTAAATTTTGTCAAATATTTATAAGGTTTTGAACCCCTTGAAATTATAAATAAATTCTTTCATTTATTAATGTTCGAACACGCGTTATCTACCGCGCGTCAATACACGGTAATTATCGCGTTTTATGAAAATATCATTTGGAAAATGAAAATATATTTATTTTTATGAAATAATGATTCCAAAATATAAGAATTTATATTTTGTAAAATTTGACCGTCGGTTTGTTCGGTAGTAAGCCGGTTTCACCAGTTTAACCGTTATGACCAGTTTTATGATGCTTTAAGTTTCCTAAACCCTTAGGAAAAGTTTATGGGTCTGTTTTGGTGTGTTTTATAGTTTCAAGTTACCAAGTGTGTTGGTGGGAGTTTAACTTGTGAAAATTGACGTTTTCGTGTTACCGAAAGTCATAGTTTTTGTCCGGTTTGCCTCTAAAACGTTATTTTCCAATTTTGAACTTCATGAAACATTTTTATATATGAAAATGATTCCGTTTAAGGTTCTGCACCAGAATCTTATTTTGTTCAAAAACAATAAAATATTTTAGTTCGAACAGTCACGTTACGGGTTTCGAATATTCCGTTTTTGAACGTTTAACAGCTTGGGTTTAAATGTGACTTTGAAAGCTGATTTGGTAACTTTTAAACATCCATTTTATAGGTCTCAAACACATCATAAAATTAGTCATATTTATCTTTATCAAAAATCCATAACTCATGATTTTTAAGTCATAAAAATCATTATTGAGAAATCTTTTCATGTTTAGTAATTCTTTTAACAAAATAGTATTTTATGTTTTATAAAATGACTATCATTATTTTGTTTTGTCAAAATACTAAACAAATGATACTTTATGATGTTTTATATGGATTTTTGCAACACAAATTTTATAACACACATTATAAGTGTCATGTTTATCAAGCCTTAGCACTATGCATATATTTTATAAAAATATATTTCTAGGCTAATTAACATAACATTTTTCACTTAAAAATACACACTAGCATATTTAGATGTCCATGGTTTTTAGTGATTTATATAGTATTCTCATAACATAATGTTATTTGTTTTAAGACATAATCATAAAAACAATCATTTTTCAAATACCACAAGTGTAACCATGATCTAATTCCATCAAAGTGAACATATAATAACTAACAACATGGTTTGCTAGTATATCATCAAACAATAACATCAAGACTTGGATCATGAACATGAATTTGTGACATATTAAGGATGATAATCATGAAATCTAGAGGAAGAGTTAAGGTTTTCTCACTTAAGTTTCCACACGATCGGTTTTTGACATAAGTGGGTGTTGATATGCTTCCGGGTTAAGCTCCAAACCCACCCTTGATCTTGAATTAGGAGGATGATGATGAAAGAGTGAAAGGATGGTTATGATCATGATGAAAGAATCAAGAAATTAGTAAAAGAAAGTGAAAGATTAGAAAGAAAGCATAGAAGGATGATGATGAAATGAAGTTACTCATTGAATTACCTTGAATATATATGAAGATTAGGATCAAGAGAAGCTTGAAATTGTGTTTAGAATAATGAGAATCAATGGTGGTGATGGCGGTTTAGGGTGGTCCGAATGGTAGAAAGAAGAGAGAGATGAGAAAGAGTGTTTGTGTTGAAATGTGTTCAAGTGTGGAAGGATGTAGGTTAAGTTTATAAGATGGTTTGAGGGCTTGGGTTTACGGTTTATATGAGCCGATTGGGGCTCGGTTTTGCTGTGGGCCGAACCAAAGAAAAGAAGGAAAAAGGGGAAGGGTTGAACCACTTTGCATTCTCTTTATTACTTGGATCCAAAACAAATCAAAGTGTGGTGTGGAGGGTTGCATAAACCGGTTGAAAGAGAGGGAAATAGGAGGTTAAGGGGGACAATTTTTGTCTTGCTTGAATGGGTATTTCTATTACCCAAAGGTTCTTGGAAGTGGTTGTGTACAATTGAGACATTTATGTCTCATATCTTGAATACATGTATAGGAATCTAGGAACAAAGATGTATTGGACATGTGATTTATAGGTGACAAAATCTAATGAGAGTTTAGATGGTTTGGTTCAAATCAAACAAGATAGATGAGAGGGTGTTGGGAACCATATAGAAAAGAAAAGAAAAGAAAAGAAAAAGAAAAAGAAATGGAAGTGAAGGGGGGATCGAACCGGCTGGAAAAGAAAAGAATGAGGGGAGAAGGGGTCGAACTCGGGAAAACCGAGAGCAAGGAAAGAAGTGGCTCGGGCCGGGCTGGGCCTGTGGGCCGAGTAAAAGAAAAGGAAATGGCTCGATGGCCCTGGGCCGGATCGGGCCGGAAAATAAAGCGGGTCAGGAAATGGGCCGAAGGGAAAGAAAAGAGAAGGAATGGGCCGGTTGGCCCATTGGGCTTATCGGGCCGAATTGGGTCTCGGGTCGGGTCGGGTTGAGTACGGGTTGATCCAACGAGTCCATACGACACTTCGTTTGAGTCAAAATGATAACCGGGTGAAAAGTTGGTTTTTGGCTCGACGACGAATGATTTATAAGTAATCAATAAAAAAAAAACGAATAAGCGTCGCGTTTAATTTTTGAATGAACGGGAATGTCACAAGTCTTGATGTTTGACGATTTGTAAATGTCACTTTGATGTTTTGAATTGATTGAAATAAGTTTTGTTCGACACAATCATTAATTGTTTTGAATTTTGACATCTTAAGTCTAAACGAACATGTAGATTGTTTTTTTAGTTGAACTAAATAATTATTTGAATGAAACGAATAAATTTTACGAATGTAAACTTTTGTTTTGACGACATGAATTGTGTCGTTTGAATAAACGGTTGAATTTGAATGTTTAAATCTAAACGAATATTTAGATTATTAAGTGAGAATAAAGTGTTGTTTGAATAAAATGACTAAGTTTTTATGAATATAAAACTTTGTTTTTTTTAAATGAACTTGTCGTTTGAATAAACGACTTGTTTTGAACACGTTACGACGTAACGTAATGTTATGAAAAATATAAAATGAATATTTTATACTTTTGTTATTGAAGTTCCATCTTGAATAGTTTCGGAACTTTAGGTTGATTTCCACCACGGGTAAATGTTGTCGGACCTATGTTGTCTATGTTTGACATGTAAAGTTCACCTAATTTGGGCAAATTAAGTCTAATGCACATAGATAATCAGATAATTGCACGTTAATATAATATTAAAGTAAACCTGGAATATACGGGTTGTCACATACTCCCCCGGTTAGAGAAATTTCGTCCCGAAATTTAGTATTGAACATCGGAGTTAGTCATCATTGGCAAAGAGATGCAGATACCTTTTAACGCATTTGATATTCTCGTTCCCATGTGAATTCGTGACCTCGACGTGTGTCCAATGAGCTTTCACAATAGGATTTCCGACGTTGCTTTAATCGCTTAACCTTACGGTCCCAGATCTCAGTAGGAGTCTCGATACAATGAAGACAATTGTTGATCTCAATCTCGTCCATGGGAATGACAGCAGATTAGTCAGATAGACACTTTTTCAAATTGCTGTCATGAAATGCATCGTGAACTTTTCTAAGTTCAGGCGGCAACTGAAGATGTTATGCTACTGGTCCAATCTGTTCAATGATTTCAAAGAGACCAATATAGCGAGGGTTTAACTTATCACGTTTCCATGGTGCGACTTCTGGAAGCGGATAACACCTTTCAAGGATCGCATGATCCGAGGATTGCCACGGGTATACGAATGAAAGTGGAGTTGATAGGCCATCAAGAATGGTTCTTTATGAAGATGAGCGTTAGTCATTCAGATGTATAGAATTCTGAATTAGAAGTTCTAGGCTTGGCATAATCACTCACAATATGTTCTACCAGGATTTTCATGCAGTTCAGATTACAATTATGTGTGCACCCACAATTGTGATTTGCCTTGCATGAGCAGCCTAGGTTTCACCTATTCTGAGTTTTCCGCTCTTGTTAGAACATGGAATGTGTCGGAGGACACTGTTAAGCTCATGAGGTAGCTTAGGCCGATTAGCTATTGGTCAGATTCTCACTAGCATCTCGCAAGTTCCAGATCATATTAGTGACAGGAATGCGGCTTTGAAATTTTTAGTGTGATAGCTCGTTATTATAAGATAAGCTTAGCTAATGATAGATGGTCATCCAAACCATTACCAAAATCAATCACACAGGCACAAAACTGTGTCCTAAAGGGTTTGAATCGTTCTCTCGCTTTGACCATCCGTTTGTGGATGATAGGCTGTACTCGTGTCGATACGAGTACCCAAAGCTTTCTGAAGAGATTTCCAAAATCTAGCGGTAACACGAATATCTCGATCAGCGATGATAGAGACAGGCACTCCGTGGCGAGATACCATTTCCTTCATGTGGATTTTGGCAAGTTGCTCGGCGGTACAAGATTTCTGGATAGGTAGGAAGTGAGTAGACTTAGTCAAGCGGTCTATGATTATCCATATCGCATTATTTTTGGATTGGGTCCTTGGCAATTTGGTAATGAAATCCATGGAGATTTCTTCCCATTTCTATTACGGGGTTTTGGGTTGAATGAGTAAACCAGAGGGCTTTTGGTATTAAGCTTTGACCTTTAGCGCAAGTCAGACACTTACCAACGTATGTGGTAATTTCAAGCCTTCGTGTTAGGCCACCAATACAACTCTTTCAAACCATAATCCCTCTTATCAGGACTGGGGTGAATAGAATACCTAGACCTATGGGCTTCATCTAGGACCAATTTCTTTATAGAACCGAAATTTGGCATCCAGAGTCTATCCCTGGAGTAGAATGCTCTGTCGGGCTTTCTGACTAAGAGAGGTGAGGTTGGATTGAATGGTCAATCTAGAGGGCACGAACGCGAAGAGGTTTTAACTCGATCTTTCGTGCTAAATGTGTCGGCGACTACATTAGCTTTAACAGGCATGGTAACGGATTTCACAATCATAATCGTTGTGTAGTTCTACCCAATGACGTTATCTCATGTTAAGCTCTTTTTAATTGAATGTGTGCTGAAGACTTTTGCGGTCAGTGTATATCGTACACTTTGTACCATAAAGGTAATGTCTCCAAATCTTTAGAGCAAAAACAACAGTTTCGAGTTCGAGATTGTGAGTCGAGTAATTTCCTTTCATTAGGTTTCAAATGATGGGAGACATACACGATGACTTTATCTTGTTGCATAAGCACACATTCTAAGTCTTTGGAGAGATGAGTTGTAGTTTACTACAAAATCATTCGTTCCTTCAGGAAAGGGACAGAATTGGTGCATTACGCAACTTCTGCTTTAACCATTGAAAGGCAGACTCAACTTTAGAATCCAAGACAAACTTCTTGTCTCTTAGGGTGAGAGCAGCCAACGGTTGAGCTATCATTGAAAAGTTTTCGATAAACCTTCGATAGCAACTAGCAAGACCTAAGTATTGACGGATTTTCGATGGAGTGGATCAAGGTGTCGTCGATGAACACAATAACAAACTTGTCCAAGTATGGCTTGCACACCCAATTCATCAAGTCCATGAATACGGCTGGTGCGTTTGTCAAGCCAAACGGCATCTTTAAAACTCTTAGTGACAATAACGGTTTCTGAAAGTAGTCCTCGCAATGTCTTCTTCACGAACTCTCAACTGATGGTAACCGGACCGCAGATCAATCCTTGAAGCCGGTCGAACGGGTCGCCGATCCTTAAAAGCGGGTAATGGTTCTTCACAGTCAACTTGTTCAGCTCGCGATAGTCGGTACACATGCGAAAGATCCATCTTTCTTTTTAACGAAAAGAACAGGAGAACCCAGGGGAACAACTGTTTCGAATGAATCCTTTATCCAGCAATTCTTGCAACTGAATGGATAATTCTTGCATTTCAAAAGGGTAAGGCGATAGGGAGAACGGGCTACAGGGGCAGCACCTAGAACAAGATAGATTAGAAACTTTACTTGCCTAGCCGGCGACAGGCCTGGCAAGTCTTCGGGGAATACTTCAGGAATTTCGCGGGCGATGCGGACATCCTTCAGTGACTTCTCTTTTGATTCCTTCTTGGCGACGTGTGCCAAGATGGCATGACCTCCCTTACGAAGATATCTACGAGTTCTCACACAAGATACAATATCTAGCTTGGCTCCACTCTTTTCACCTTGTATGACTAGAGTTTCACCATTTTCTAATGGGATCTTGACTTGATCTGTGACAACAAATCATTTGCACGGTTCCTTGACAACCAATCCATGCCGATTACGATGTCATAATTCCCCAAGTCAATGGGCCACAAGTCAATGCTAAACGAATAATCGGAAAGACGCAAAGAGCAATTTTTGGGTAAACCTTGTCGGTTTCGATTAAACTACCATCTGCTAGTTCTACGGAGTACTTAGTGTCTAACGCACTTGGGGTGATTTTAAAGGCAAAACTCAGTGGACACAAAGCTTTTCTTGGATCTAGTATCAAACAAAACAGAGGCATAATAATCGTTGAGGATGAATATACCAGTGACAGTGTTTGGGTCCTGTCAGGCTTCTCCAGCATTCATCACAAAGGCTCTTCCACGGGCAATTCCAACAGTCTTGATTTTTCTTTGGACAATCGATTCTTCATATGTCCAAGAGCTCCACAACCGTAACAGGTTTTGGAAGGGCAGTCTCTGGCCATGTGGCCTTTCGCCTTGCAGTTGTTGCGGTACACGAGACTGCAATCCTGGGCATGGTGAAAGTTACATTTTGAACACAGTGGCAGGTTCCCTGTGTAGCCAGATTTCTTCGTTTCTTGAACAGAAGCAAAGACAACAAAAGTCCTTGATTGGTTCAAGGGCTTTTTCAGGTTGCTTCTCTGGTCGTTTCTCAAAACATTTCTTGCCATGAAGACTGCGCTTTCGTTTACAGTCGAATTTCTTTCTAGGAGAAGGAGAGGAAGAAGAACAAACATCAACAACAAGCTTTGAATCAGAAGTCTTCCTAGCAAAGGATGCACCTTGGCGTGTAGCCTGGTAAGTCAGACTATGTGCCAAACGAACGACGCTTTGCAGAGTGGTTCGGTCGGAAGACATCACATCCACTTGAATATTGGGAGTCCTAATGCGCAAATTTTCTTGTACAATGGTATCACCATTGTAAGATAGGGATGAGCGAGTTCATGAAACGCTTAGTGTAGCTAGCAATGTTAGATCAGTTCCAACAGATCTAGCATGTGAATTCCACCATGTGAGAGCAATGTTCATGAATGTGCAAGCGGAAAATTTAGCAGTGGAATGATCAGGGCAAATGCTGACGCGAAAAACAGATTTAGTCCTTATAAACCATGAATAAGGTCTATGGCACCCTCAGTACCCTTGAAGTTGATAGACTTACTGTTCATAAAGTCCTTGTAGTACATTTTCGGGCACCTGAAATGTTAGACGTAACCTTGAAAACAATTCTTGGTAATCATTTTCTCGGGTTTCCAACATTTATCGGGGGAAATCTTACCACTAGGAGAACCCTCGTGGTGTCCTCCAGCGGCACGGGCAGCTTCGTTAGAGGCTATAGCATCAGCAATGCGCTGGGTGACTAGAACCTCGATTTGTAGCGTTCAAAGGGACAGGTGGAGGTGAGGGAGCTCGATTGTTCAACGGTGAACAACAGAATGGTCTCCTCCACAGCTAGCATGCGTCTCTCAAAAGACTTCATCGTTAGCATACATGTAGTGACAGCACTGAAGACATCAGTCATGTTGGCGTGCAACGAATCTATAGTGTAGCCATCAGCAGTAGATTGTTCCTCGATCGCAGAGAGTCGTGACTCGAGAGTCTGAATAGTATCGTATGCCAGCAAGGAACGAAGTCTCGGAAATCACACGACGAATGGCGTCATAGTGATCGGTCAAACGAGACTGAATCGAAACAAGATCAGGCAGAAGAACGGGAATGACATCTAGAATAGTGGAAGTGCGAGCAGTAACAGAGGCGAAGGACTCTCCGACCTCGTGAATGGAAGGAACAACCGGTGGACTAGGATACGCATTGCCCTTTTGGGGCAGGCTCGTCAACAGGGGTTGAAGTCACAGGACGACGACGAATAACAGACCTCCTTGGCGTGAACTTAAGCCTAGGACCTATTGGACTAGAACGGTACAAACGGTGCCGAGTCAGAAGAAGAATGTCAATGACACGGACAGACGAAATAGGATCAGGAATGTTAGGAATGGAAACAATGGTGTCAGGAACAGACATAATGGCTATAAGAGGGAAGAATGTAGCAGGAACAGGCTCAACAGGGCCGTCATTGATCTCGTCGTCAGACGTGATAGGATCCCACATGCTCCTGGGCGAAGGTAGACGAGATGAGTGCTCCTGAACTGGTGCCTGAGACAGGATTCGACGGTGTATATGCCGGTGAATCAGGTACATAGTCAGATGAAGATGGTGCGTAATCGGGCTCTGGCTCAGGGTCCGATGGTATCACGATAATCTTCTTGTTTGCCATGATGTGACGATTCCAAGTTTATATCAATAATATATAATAATATATTAGGCAATTATCTTAGACAGTAAGGCATAACAGTTTGCAAGTTAGCACACATACAAGGCAATGCATGAATGCACACACACAAATGAATGATGCAGGGCTTAAGTTATAGACTAGGTGCAGACAGATGCATCCTAATTCACTATAACCATGGCTCTGATACCACGCCTGTCACACCCCGAGAATGGCTGAATGTGGGCATGTGACTGATTTGGCATCACGGTCATGGTTATGAATGATTGACATCTAAGTGAATGTTTAGAAAAGTCATTTGTCTTTCGAAAACATAAGTCTTAAACATTTATTTAAATATTTAAAATAGTGGCAACGAGAAATAGTAGTGGAAGTACATGTTAAGTTTCAAAAGACAACGTTATGAGATTTTAAATCATGACAACCCTAAGGTGTAATGTGACTAAATCTCCCAAGTGAAATGCATGAACATGCGGCAAGCAGACCATGATATGAGACAAGCAGGATCTATGCAGAAAGACATTGAATTGCATCCTTAATCACCTGAGAATTCAAGAAATTTAAAAAGTCAACAGAATTGTTGGTGAGTTCACAGGTTTGATAACACATGGAAATGTTTGAACAGTGTTTGAGTCAGATGTTTGAAACAATGTTTGAAATGTTTGGCCGTCATGATATTATTTTTGTTGACTCTGATGTTGTAAAGATCAAGCATGAACCTTGAATTCAAAACTAACTGTTTACCCACTCCTGGTGTCCAACCCCATGTACACCGAATGACTAGAATAACTAATGTACCCCTTGACTATTTCCGTGGAGTCAGGACTGGAGCGACCAAGTCGGGGCAGGGTCGTCAACCCAAATAGATCTATTCACAAGCTATCGTTTCGAATGAACTAATTGAATTCAATTAATAGTGGGACTTAGGCATATAACATGAATCAACATGAATACACAGATTGGGGTTTATGAAAAGAACATGCAATCAGTACGTCTTACAGAAATCATAATATCAGACAAAATGAAATTTGAAAGGCATTCATTGAATTCTCCCCCATAATTTGAAAACAGAAAAGTAAAAGGGGCCGTGAAACTCACTTGATATGAAGATGGACTGACAGATATGAATGGTTGAACTTAGCCTAGCAAACGTCTACAAGATAATGTTATGACGTATTAGGGTTTGGCTATTTTGGGTTAGTGAATATGTCACCCAACCCAATGTTCGATGCTAAGTCTTGACAGAAATTACCCGATGACATCGATGGAAATCTTGAATTATTATTTGTTGGAAAACAAATAATATAAGGTTATGAAAATTAATTATTTATTTGAATAAATAAATAATATTTTGGTTTTTCGCGTTAAGAAAATATTATATTGAATAATATATTTATTTTCACGAAATGACACGAAAATATAAATATTAAATTTTGTCAAATATTTATAAGGTTTTGAACCCCTTGAAAGTATAAATAAATTCTTTCATTTATTAAGGTTCGAACACGCGTTTTCTACCGCGCGTCAATACACGGTAATTATCGCGTTTTATGAAAATATCATTTGGAAAATGAAAATATATTTATTTTTATGAAATAATGATTCCAAAATATAAGAATTTATATTTTGTAAAATTTGACCGTCGGTTTGTTCGGTAGTAAGCCGGTTTCACCAGTTTAACCGATATGACCAGTTTTATGATGCTTTAAGTTTCCTAAACCCTTAGGAAAAAGCTTATGGGTCTGTTTTGGTGTGTTTTATAGTTTCAAGTTACCAAGTGTGTTGGTGGGAGTTTAACTTGTGAAAATTGACGTTTTCGTGTTACCGAAAGTCACAGTTTTTGTCCGGTTTGCCTCTAAAACATTATTTTCCAATTTTGAACTTCATGAAACATTTTTATATATGAAAATGATTCCGTTTAAGGTTCTGGACCAGAATCTTATTTTGTTCAAAAACAATAAATATTTTAGTTCGAAAAGTCACGTTACGGGTTTCGAATATTCCGTTTTTGTAACGTTTAACGGCTTGGGTTTAAATGTGACTTTGAAAGCTGATTTGGTAACTTTTAAACATCCATTTTATAGGTCTCAAACACATCATAAAATTAGTCATATTTATCTTTATTAAAAATCCATAACTCATGATTTTTAAGTCATAAAAATCATTATTGAGAAATCTTTTCATGTTTAGTAATTCTTTTAACAAAATAGTATTTTGTGTTTTATAAAATGACTATCATTATTTTGTTTTGTCAAAATACTAAACAAATGATACTTTATGATGTTTTATATGGATTTTTGCAACACAAATTTTATAACACACATTATAAGTGTCATGTTTATCAAGCCTTAGCACTATGCATATATTTTATAAAAATATATTTCTAGGCTAATTAACATAACATTTTTCACTTAAAAATACACACTAGCATATTTAGATGTCCATGGTTTTTAGTGATTTATATAGTATTCTCATAACATAATGTTATTTGTTTTAAGACATAATCATAAAAACAATCATTTTTCAAATACCACAAGTGTAACCATGATCTAATTCCATCAAAGTGAACATATAATAACTAACAACATGGTTTGCTAGTATATCATCAAACAATAACATCAAGACTTGGATCATGAACATGAATTTGTGACATATTAAGGATGATAATCATGAAATCTAGAGGAAGAGTTAAGGTTTTCTCACTTAAGTTTCCACACGATCGGTTTTTGACATAAGTGGGTGTTGATATGCTTCCGGGTTAAGCTCCAAACCCACCCTTGATCTTGAATTAGGAGGATGATGATGAAAGAATGAAAGGATGGTTATGATCATGATGAAAGAATCAAGAAATTAGTAAAAGAAAGTGAAAGATTAGAAAGAAAGCATAGAAGGATGATGATGAAATGAAGTTACTCATTGAATTACCTTGAATATATATGAAGATTAGGATCAAGAGAAGCTTGAAATTGTGTTTAGAATAATGAGAATCAATGGTGGTGATGGCGGTTTAGGGTGGTCCGAATGGTAGAAAGAAGAGAGAGATGAGAAAGAGTGTTTGTGTTGAAATGTGTTCAAGTGTGGAAGGATGTAGGTTAAGATTATAAGATGGTTTGAGGGCTTGGGTTTACGGTTTATATGAGCCGATTGGGGCTCGGTTTTGCTATGGGCCGAACCAAAGAAAAGAAGGAAAAAGGGGAAGGGTTGAACCACTTTGCATTCTCTCTATTACGTGGATCCAAAACAAATCAAAGTGTGGTGTGGAGGGTTGCATAAACCGGTTGAAAGAGAGGGAAATAGGAGGTTAAGGGGGACAATTTTTGTCTTGCTTGAATGGGTATTTCTATTACCCAAAGGTTCTTGGAAGTGGTTGTGTACAATTGAGACATTTATGTCTCATATCTTGAATACATGTATAGGAATCTAGGAACAAAGATGTATTGGACATGTGATTTATAGGTGACAAAATCTAATAAGAGTTTAGATGGTTTGGTTCAAATCAAACAAGATAGATGAGAGGGTGTTGGGAACCATATAGAAAAGAAAAGTAAAAGAAAAGAAAAAGAAAAAGAAATGGAAGTGAAGGGGGGATCGAACCGGCTGGAAAAGAAAAGAATGAGGGGAGAAGGGGTCGAACTCGGGAAAACCGAGAGCAAGGAAAGAAGTGGCTCGGGCCGGGCTGGGCCTATGGGCCGAGTAAAAGAAAAGGAAATGGCTCGATGGCCCTGGGCCGGATCGGGCCGGAAAATAAAGCGGGTCAGGAAATGGGCCGAAGGGAAAGAAAAGAGAAGGAATGGGCCGGTTGGCCCATTGGGCTTATCGGGCCGAATCGGGTCTTGGGTCGGGTCGGGTTGAGTACGGGTTGATCCAACGAGTCCAACGACACTTCGTTTGAGTCAAAATGATAACCGGGTGAAAAGTTGGTTTTTGGCTCGACGACGAATGATTTATAAGTAATCAATAAAAAAAAACGAATAAGCGTCGCGTTTAATTTTTGAATGAACGGGAATGTCACAAGTCTTGATGTTTGACGATTTGTAAATGTCACTTTGATGTTTTGAATTGATTGAAATAAGTTTTGTTCGACACAATCATTAATTGTTTTGAATTTTGACATCTTAAATCTAAACGAATATTTAGATTATTAAGTGAGAATAAAGTGTTGTTTGAATAATATGACTAAGTTTTTATGAATATAAAACTTTGTTTTTTTTTTTTAATTGAACTTGTCGTTTGAATAAACGACTTGTTTTGAACACAAAACGACGTAACGTAATGTTATGAAAAATATAAAATGAATATTTTATACTTTTGTTATTGAATTCCATCTTGAATAGTTTCGGAACTTTAGGTTGATTTCCACCACGGGTAAATGTTGTCGGACCTATGTTGTCTATGTTTGAACGTAAAGTCACCTAATTTGGGCAAATTAAGTCTAATGCACATAGATAATCAGATAATTGCACGTTAATATAATATTAAAGTTAACCTGGAATATACGGGTTGTCACACTAGCTCTCCGCATGTGTACGTCCGACGTAACCAGGTCTAAGTTCACAAACGCATACCATCTCGGCTTCCGTGAAGTGATAAAATATTATCAACCCCCATTCCCAAACATATACTTTCAGCTCGCGCCTGCATGGTCAGTCGAGTTTGCTTACATAGACATAAGGACCTCGATCGCATCATGTAGCATGGGACGCGAGTCACCTTTCGGACCATGCATCGTCCCCCGACCAGGTGTCACAAGTCCGGCCTTTGGGATTTCGAATCCCCAAATGGTCTGTGATACGAAGAGCACGTTTGGTTCAGAAAATCAATAATAAAATTTCAATAAAAAGGGTTTTCATAAGTCGTTAGACACACCTTAAGCAAGCTTAGGAGGTCATTACCCAACCCACCAGAGGTTCGTCACCTCCCAAGTAAGTATAAGAATTTAGCCAAGCATGGCTTTAAATATTTGCTTAGATTTCATAGACAAATACTTACAAGATCTTGCTTAAGTTAGAGTTCTTATAAAGTCGATTACAAGACTCGAAAACACCAAATGACTCATGACCGTAAGAGAGAAAGAAAAGACTTGAGCAAGTTGCAAATGAGGATGAGCCCTCTATTTATAGGCTGAAATATGACATGGCACGGGGCGTGCCACATGGCACACGGGCCGTGCTGACTCAGCACCAAGATTCGGTATCTTCCTTCTGACAAGGCACGGGTCGTGTTAGCTTGGGCACGGGCTGTGTTGTGTCAGGTGACATGGCTTGCTATCAGAGACACGGGGTGTGCGATCAAGACTCTTGTCGGGAGGATCTTCGGGTGTGGCACGGGGCGTGCTAGCTTGGGCACGAGGCGTGGCAAGCTTGGAAAATCTAGAACTTTGATATTTTTCTTCATTTTTTGATCATAATCAGTTCCTTTTGTATTTTCACACTCTTAAACCTGAAAAAGTAAAAAGAAAACAAAAGAGACTTGTTTTGATGTTAGTGACTCAGATTTGTGTTGTTTTGTGAGAGATATTTGTTATAAAAATATGTATAATTTGAGGTTTATCAGTTGTTCAGTTCGTGACCCAGTTCGTGACCCTACGAACCTCTCCTGAACTCTAGTATGTTTGACAATTCGAACAGTAACGGCCACACAAGGTTCATGCTCTAACATCCTCATTACTCTAAGGATTGTTACATTTAAGCGGAAGCACCATCATTCATGCAAGTAAACGAGACACCACTGGTAGAAGGTCCTAGCCACTTTTCTCATTTTCTACAACTTCACACCCGACCGAGGACAATACATATTGTCATAGATGTGATGTCTTCCATAGAGAACATTGCATATATATGAACAAGAAGACATAAGAATGCTGGTTGGGGATGAGAATATTGCACCTTCATCTTCATCTGTATGAACACATGGTTCTACATTCTTTTGTGAATGGTGTAGCAAGAACGAGTATCCCAACAATTACAAATCATTAACACTAGAATCACCTTCTTCCCCACCTTAAAGCGACCTAGAATAAACAACCGAAAGGATGATTTCTCATATCAAGGTGACAAAAGATTACTTCAAAAGAAGGTGGCCATAAGAAGAAGAAGCTTGGAAAAACATGGAAGTTACAAGAAAAGTGACCATTAGGGACTAAAAGTTTAGGGACTGAATATTTAGTCCTTGATACGAAGTATCTGAGGCTGATAGATCAGTTCCTAATATTATCAGAGACTGATACGTTCGTGGCCCGTGACAGTGACTAGTAATTAGTCCCAAAAAACTTGACTGATTATTTAAGAATAGATTTTAGTTGTAGATGTTGTTTAAAAAGTAAAATATTTTGGAAGGGAAAACGTTGGTTACTGAATTTCAGTCCCAGTTAAGGGTCCTAGTTAAAGTAAAATAGTGTAATTGTATTAACAACTGATATTCAGTTCCTAATAAACAAGGGATATATTAGGGTTTAATTTAGTTGTTAAAAATATTAAACCATGTCAAATTTGGTATAGAAAATCAGTTCTAAATGTGTTTTATGTAAGCAAGGAATTAGTGAGTGATTAATAATGTTTAATTATCTAAATGAAATTATTCTCGTTTATGAATTGTGTCAAAGACTAAAAATCAGTCTTAAAGATCTTATAAATGACCCACTTCTTTCACATGTGTTTCCACAAAGCCATTATTCAAAACGTGGTTAATTGAGATTTATTTTATGAACTATTCATGTACCTAAAGGCCTCATATCTTGAGTAGTAGAACCAAATGACTTCTTAAAGCCAGTATTACAAGATAGGGGTGTTCACGGTTTGGTTTCAAACCGCGAAACCGTCCAAACTGGTCATCGGTTCAGTTTCGCGATCGGTTTTTTTTAACTACTATCGGTCGGTCGGTTTCAAAAGTCCTAGGCCGTAGTGAATGGTTTGGTTTACGGCTTATACAGAAAACCGATAATAAAAACCGGACCCGACCGTGTATAATATATATATATATATATATATATATATATATATTATAACTAAATGAGTTATTAATTATGAATGAATTTTCACTTTTAGTTTAGCCCATTCAAATAAATTTTAGGAATGCGTCATTAAAAAAATTCATAGGGTTGCCATTTAAAAAATTCATCACTTTAAAGTGAACCAAAAAAAGAAAAATACATAAATAGAAAGAAAATAAAATCATAGAGGAGCCATTGTAATCTTGTTTTTTAGCTGTTATGGATAGCTTTTTTATGTTTTGGCAGCTTGTTTTTTGTTTTTTTTTTGTAGCTTATTTCTAACCTTGTTTTGGATAGTTTTTTCAATGATTTTTTTACAATTCGTATAAAGGCGTAAACCGTGGAACCAAACCGGAATCAAACCTTAAAAATGGTTCGGTTTTAATTTTCGACGGTTCGGTTTTGGTTTTACTGATAAAAAACCATTTCTAACGGTTTGGTTTTGGTTTGACCTAGAAATCGTAAAAAACCGGACCGTGAACACCCCTACTATAAGATAAATCATATGTTGATGAACTTGAAAAAGAAACCATATTACAAGGTAAATCAGATGATGTTAGACACCTGTTGTCAATATTAAAAAAACAACCGTTGAAGAACTATTATGCAATTTTTATACATGTCTGTGCTTAATGCTAGAGAATTCACCAAATACCCAGGACCATGTATTTCAGAATATTATAGTATTATTGAAATAATATGATTATATAATTATGTTAGACGTCATTACTTATGAAAATTTCAAATATTTTGGACATTTAATATGATTATTATGACCCACATAGAGAAGATATCCATTTTGACCTGTTAGTCAACAAGCCCAGACCGAAAGTAATTACCTAGTAACTCTTTCAACAATGCAGTCATCAGCATAAATTCCACAGACTTGTATTGATGTCATTCGCCTTCCATTCCCCCTTTTTTGAAATTTGCAACCACTGCTGCCAGAAAATACAGCAGGGGCTGTAATGCTTTCTTTTTTGTTGGAAAACTGTTTTGGTCATATTTTTCTCATGCGGACTCCAATTAAGGTGATTCGAAAGCCCACGAACTTGAATCCATGTCCTTTACCATATCATGTAGCTAACTGGGTCGAAAGCAGCTACTAAAGTTATCAAAAATCATAGTTGTAACCTGACAGGTGCGTTTTGACCCGTTAAGCTTGTTTTGGTCATATCTTTCTCATGCGGACATCAATTGAGGTGATTCGAAAGCCCACGAACTCATTTCCATGTCCTTTACCATATAATCTAGCTAAATGGGTTAAAAACAGCGGCTAAAGTTGTCATAAATCACAGTTGTAACCTGACAGGTGCGTCTTGACCCGTTAAGCTTGTTTTGGTCATATCTTCTCATGCGGACTCCAATTGAGGTGATTCGAAAGCACACGAACTCGTCTTCATGTCCTTTACCATATGATCTAGCTAAATAGGTCGAAGACAGCTGCTAAAATTGTCAGAAATCACAGCTGTAACCTGCCAGGTGCGTTTTGACCCGTTAAGCTTGTTTTGGTCATATCTATCTCATGCGGACTCCAATTGAGGTGATTCGAAAGCCCACGAACTCATATCCATGTCCTTTACCATATCCTAAAGCTAAATGGGTAGAAATAACTACTAAAGTTGTCAGAAATCACAGCTGTAACCTGACAGGTGCGTCTTGAGTACTAAGTCGCCGATTTTGAATTCTAGGGGTTTGCGTCGTTTATCAGCGTAGCTCTTATGACGACTCCTAGCTGCGAGTAGATTCTCACGGATTTAAAGGATCTTGTCAATAGTTTCTTGAATTAACTCAGGACCAGTGATTTGGACTTCACCAATTTCATTCCAACAAATAGGTGAGCGACACTTACGACCATAGAGTGCCTCGAAAGGTGCCATTTCGATACTTGTATGGTAGTTGTTATTATAAGAGAACTCGAGCAAAGGTAAGTGTGAATACCAATGGCCAGTGAAATCAATGACACAAGACCTAAGCATATCCATGAGTGTCTGGATAGTTCGTTCAGATTGAGCATCGGTTTGAGGATGATAAGCGGTGATAAGGTCTAGTCAAGTACCGAAAGCTGATTGAAGAGATTGCCAAAAGTGGGAGATAAAATGACCATCACGATCAAATATAATACTCAAAGGCACACCGTGACAGCAGGCAATTTCTTTAATGTAGATTCGAGATAATTTTCTAACTCTATACTTTTATCTAATAGGAATGAAATGAGCTGATTTGGTCAATCGGTCAATGATTACCCAAATGCTATCGTGACCATCTGAAGTGCGTGGAAGTTTGGTGATGAAATCCATGGCTATGTTCTCCCATTTCCACACCAGAATCTATGGTTGTTCAAGAAAGCTAGAAGGCCGTTGATGTTCGGCTTTGACTTTAGAGCAAGTGAGACATTTAGCCATGAAGAGGGAAATGTCTTTTTTCATACTGGGCCACCAATAATGACAATAAAGATCCTGATACATTTTGTCTGCACCGGGATGAATAGAATAGCGGGACTTGTGAGCTTCATTCATGATAAAAGTACGAAGATCGATGCGGTTAGGAATCCAAAGACGATTTAAGAAATATAGAAGACCATTAGGTTTGGTTTCCAATTAGAGTTCAGCAGCACATGACATTTCTTCATACATGTTACCCTCGGTGACTGAGGCATGTTGTGCTTCAAAGATGCGAAGTTGATTATAGGTTTGAATACGAATACTTTGAAGGTGCATAGACTTGGCGTGGTCCTTATGATGAAGGGCGTCAGCTACAACATTTGCTTTGCCAGGATGACAACGAATTTCGCAGTCATAGTCGTTTAGTAATTCGACCCAACGTCGTTGTCTCATGTTGAGTTCCTTTTTATCGAAGATGTGTTGGAGGCCCGTGTGGTCGATGAAAATCACACATTTAGTACCGTATAGGTAATGCCTTCAGACTTTCAAAGCAAAGACGACCGCACCAAGCTCGAGATCATGCGTCGTGTAGTTTTTCTCGTGGATTTTGAGTTATCTTGATGCATAAGCGATAACTTTTCCTCGTTGCATGAGAACGCAACCAAGACCTTGGTTTGATGCATCACAATAGACGACAAAATCTTCGTTACCATTAGGAAGAGTTAGGATAGGAGTGTCACATAACATTTGCTTAAGTGTCTGGAATGCTTGCTCTTGCTTAGGACCCCACTCGTATGGTTTGCCTTTATGGGTTAAGGCAGTGAGTGGTGAAGCAATCCTGGAGAAGTTAGAAATGAAAAGCCATAGACATGCGTTTAAGTCCTTTCGATGGTTTTGGTGCATGACATGAGTTTAAGTCCTTTAACGGTAGGAGTAGTAGGAATACTCTAATTTTTAACGGTTTCGATCTTAGCGGGATCTCATGGATACCCTTATCATTGAGATGTGTCCCAAAAATTGAACTTCCTTAAGCCAAAATTCACATTTCGAGAATTTAGCGTATAGTTATTCTTTCTCTAAGATTTCCAAAATTAGGTGTAGGTGTTGCTCGTGATCAGACTTTGATTTGGAGTAAATTAAGATGTCATCAATGAAGACAATCACAAATTTATCCAAGTAGGGCTTGCAAACGCGATTCATCAGATCCATGAATACTGCAGGTGCGTTTGTAAAGCCAAAAGGCATAAATGTGAACTCGAAGTGACCATACCTAGTACGAAAGGCAGTCTTTGGGACATCATCATTATGAACACGAAGTTGATGGTATCCAGAACAAAGGTCGATTTTGGAGAAACAATTGGAACCTTGAAGTTGATCGAATAGATCGTCGATTCTCGGTAATGGGTATCGATTTTTTATGGTAAGCTTATTAAGTTCACGATAATCGATGCACATTCGAAATGATCCATCCTTCCTTTCCACGAATAAAACAGGTGCTCCCCAAGTGAGGAACTTGGGTGGATAAAGCCTTTTTCGAAAAGCTCTTGGAGCTAATTAGACAACTCTTGCATTTCAGAAAGTGCGAGACGATATGGAGACTTGGCCACTAGAGTTGCACCGACTACAAGATCAATGCGGAAATCAATTTGTCGAATAGGCAGAATGCCAGATACATCTTCAGGAAAGACTTCAGGAAAATCCTGAACGATAGGAATGTCTTGTATCTTCTTCTCCTTAGCATCTATCTCCACAATATGAGCATGGAGTGCCATGTAGTCCTTGCGTAAGTATTTTCGGGCTTTGGTGCATGACATGAGTTTAAGTCCTTTAGATGGTTTTTCGCCATAGACAACCAAAACTTGACGATCTGCGCGAGAAATTTGAATAGCCTTCTCGAAACAGGCGATTTCGGCATGATTTTGAGTTAGCCAATCCATGCTTACTATGATGTTAAAACTACCATGTTCATGGGTATGAGTTCGATAGGGAGATTGTGCTCATTAAAGTTAAGTGTGCAATTGCGAATAATAGAGTCAATGGTGATGGGTTTTCCATCCGCCACTTCAACCGTGAAAGGTTTCTCAAAGGTTTCTCTAAGGTAGTTTGAGGGGTAGCAAGTAAGGGCTCGAAATCCATTGAAACAAAACTCTTATCGGCACTAGTATGAAATAAAACTGAGGCATAACGGTTATTAACAAGGAATGTAACGTTAACCACTTCGTTGTTGGCTTGAGCTTGATTGGCATTGATGGTGAATGCGCGACCACGCGTACCCTGGTTGATTGGGTTGGCTTGAGCTTTGTTCACGATTGTCAACTTGGGACATGTGTTGCGAAAATGCATAGGGTCACCACACTGAAAGCAAGCAGGCCTGGTTTTCACCACACTGCAGAGTCTCAATGGCCAGGGAAGGAGTTTCGACGAAACGAGGGATCAACATGGAAAGTTCATCAAATCGGTCATTGAAGGCCTGGTTTTCCCCACTGTTTTGCCTGAGAGCCCAAAAATCTTCTTCCAATGTTCGAAGTTCACTACGAGGGCAGAACTTCCGAATCATTAGTTCTTTGACTTTATTCTAGAGTAGGGCTAATGCAGTCCCTGTCCCTCGGGTACGCTTCTCACCATTCCACCATGAAAGTGCCTTTTTGAGGAAGACACATGTGGCATGATGAAATTTCAGTTCCTCGGGACAATCACTGTTGATGAAGGTGTTCTCCATGCCCTCGAACCACTAAAGTAGCCTGGTGGCACCTGCGGACCCAGTGAACTTAGGTGGATTGCAGGTGTTGAAGTGTTTGAAGGTGAATTTGGAAATATTTGCACCATTTTGGTTTCCCAGAGCAGTATTGTGGTTCTGTTAGATTCGAACCATCATTTTAGGGATAACTTTAGCCATTTGCTTGGCTATTTAGGTAGCCATCTTGCGTCCAGAGTTTCCGGATCATCGACCCTTAAAATGCACAGACATGTTGAAGCAAAGTGAAAGAGATTGTGAGACCAAGGATGACAATGGGTTGATAGGTGATAAGCATGGGAGAGAAAATATGAGAACCATGAAACATAGATTAAAATGTTGTAAGTCGATAGAATAACATGTGAAACCTACAGTTTAAATTTGAAATAAATTATGATACAAGAAAAGTAAAACATGTTGAATTGTAAAATGAACATAGCATTGAGTGGTAACCATTAGAATGATCACCTTGACTTATCGAAGTTATTTTAGTTCGTGTGACGTATGGAATGACATGCTTTGGCCCAATAGGTAAGACACTCTCACCATGAAAATGCGAGAGCATCGGATCGTCTACTCAATCTAGCTATAACGGAGATCTAAACGTAATTAACCGATTGTTTTATTGATCAAAGATGAACAATTACAACTAGTAAACACTTAGAATACAGACACAGAGAGACACTGTAAGAAACACACACTTAACCGAAGATTAGACTTTCACTCGTACAAAACTCGTTACTAACACAAAGACCAAACTCACTATTTATAGTTGCTGGCCGAACCAAGTCCGAACTCCAAGTTCGACAGCAGGTCCGAACTCCTGGTTTGGACCAGGTTCTGCAGGTAGTGACCTAGCCTTGAACTTGGTTCTTCAGACTTGGTTTGATACTTCACACGACGCACTTCTCAGGTATCAACAAACTCCCCCTCGTCGTGTGTAGTATCTCTTCAACATCTTCAAATCTGTATCTTCAATCAAGCTCCCCCTCAAGTGTAGAATTCGTTTGTCCAATGAAATGAAGCTTCAAACAAACTGTCCCTCAACTTGATCGTAACTTGATCTTGAATACTTGACGATGTTTAGTGTATCTCTGGTCTTTATTAACAGCTTCAGAAGACTTGAAGTTGTGATTACTTCACTTTAGCGACTTGCTCAAAATTTAAATAATCTTGGCGCAAAACGTCTCTTCGAGACTCCAAGATATGATTTTGAAAATTTTGATTTTGTATCACGTGTTGATCAGATCGAAAATAAAGCAGAAACAAAATCTTTTTAGCTTTTAGAAAGTTTATATCAAAACAAACCTAAAATCTTTTTGATTTTTCAAAACTTATGCTAAAACTCACCAAAAATCTTTTTGTACTTTTTCTTGAAATGAAATGAAATGCAATACAGAATCAGACACTATTTTTGGTATTAGAAAGATCACTATATGGGATCATATTGAACATAACGCACTGAACTACACTTCAATTTCAACTAATTGAAGCACATAAGTCATACTGATTGCCGGTATAATTTGTCCATCTTAAACTCAGGCAGAATCATACTCATAACATCTGGATATGTTAAGGTATTGATTAGATTTGCTTTGAGCAGTGTATCCCACACTATCAGACATATTCAGACATTTTCTCTTTTTCTTTTTATTTTACTTTGTGTGTGATTACACTTGTGAATTTTCACAAAGTATAAATTTTCATGATATCATCAACTGTGTTCCATGGAAAAAGAAATAAGAACGTTAAATCGTCTACCTTAAGGTCGATATTTCGATACGCAGATAAGGCCTCGGATTTAACAAAATAAGAAAATAAAACAAGTTGAAATTGTATAACCCAACAACATGCAGGTCGGTACTCCCATACACGCAGAGAAAGTCCGATGAGTTATACGAAACACCAAAGAAAATAAAGCAGAACGTCAAACGAACAACGATCAGGTCGGTCTTGTGGACACGCAGAGAAAGTCCGATCGTTTGACAAAATAAAGAAATCAAACAAGTTTAAATCTTTGCAAAGTGAACACATGTATACACAGTGACACCTCATTTTTTTTCACACTTATATTTCTTTTTGTCATGAAATACGCATTAAGATGTTATCCACATGGTCAAGTATTAGTATTTAGTGTATATCACATCTGAATACTTTATGTTTTGCCGAGCCTACCAAACATATTAAACAATGATCTTATGGCCGTTTCATCTACTCTATCCATGTGTCGGATACGTAAGCCAATGTACCATCATTTCCCAATGATCAATTTCTCAAAATTTTATATATTGTGCATGTATTCACCTTCCTTATATATTTTGCATGTATTCACCTTCTTTATATATTTGGCATGTATTCACATTCTTTCCACCTTATATATTTTGCATGTATTCACCTTCTTTTATATATTTGGCATGTATTCACCTTCTTTCCATAACATGCATTTTCACAATTTCTCCCCCTTACATGCATTTCTCCCCCTTAAAATGAAAACTCTATTTTTGGATTTTCATTTTATAAAAACAAGACTCTATTTTTGATTTTTATCAATTGAAAATGCATAAAGAAAGAAAAATTGATTTGATCAATCAACACAGATACCATGAAATTTAAGTTAAGCAGAATACTCCTCCATCAACAACTTTTCAATTGTCAATAGGTCTTCTAGAAGTACTTGCACACTGGTCAAACGGATTAGTTCATAAATGATCCGAAGCAGATCGCTTCTGGTCAACCAGTGTCCTGATTTTGCTTAGAAACCACCTTGGGTTTCCATTGTTGTTGTTTTGGTAATTCAGTTTTTGATGAATCAATCACAGGTTTCTATGATGAAGAACCTACATTTTGAACCTTGTGAACCATAGGAACAAAATATTTTTGTTTTAGAAAAAAATGTAGGTTCACATTCATCAAAAACTCTGCCATGTAAATAAAAAAACACTGGTTTGGCAGGTTTACCAAAAACTAGTTTCTGTTGAAACCTTTGGTTTGATTCAGCAGAAAGTGAACAATCTTTTGCCATATGCCCTTTTTGGCGGCAAACATGACATATACGTTCAGATTTGTCCCACCTTTTAGGTGCCTGCACAGAATCACACATATGAATATCTCGAACATGATCAAAATTAGAATCATATACCTGATGCCTGTGATCATGAACCCATTTTGATGTTGGGTTTCGAGAATAAGAACCATCAGAAGAACATTTGGCATTGTGATTCTTCAAGGTTCTTGAAACCTCCTTCTTCACAAAAACTTCGGAAATCTTCCAAGCATCTACACAATGAAGAGGAAACTCTTTGTCAGAGAAAATCTGATCGGAACCTTTGAGCTTGTAGAAACTCTCCGGTTGAACCTTCTCAGCTTTAAAAACTTCCTTCTTCACTTGTTTCATCTTAAGTTTCTTCAAGTCGTGTGATGTTGATGCTGGAATCTCTGCTGCTTTATCATGCTGTGCGTTAAAACCGAAATCAACAGCTTTTTCCAGAAATCTTTGTCTCATAATTTGAATTCTGATGTCCATTCTTCGCCAATCTTGTAAACTCAGCTTTGACATCATTCACATTCTTCTGTTCAAAGAAGATCTTCTCATCAAACTCTGGTTGTGAACGAATCTTGTCACTTGAAGTAGCTAATTTCTCATTGTCAGCAGAAGATGAACCAGAAACAAATTTTGGTGCTGGAGGAACTTCAGATTTATTTCCCTTCTTCTTCTTATTCTTCTTGTTTTTCTATTTCTGCACAACCTGCTCTTCCTCAAAATTAGATGATGAAACTTTTGAATAATCAAACTCTACAACCTGTTCTTTCACTTCTTTGAAGGCTTCTTTGATATAAGCAGAAGCAGCGGCTAGCACGCTAAGCTAAGATCAACCACTTGGAGAACGCGGAGCTGTTTTGTCAAACATCTTTTCAAAATTTTCATCCTTAGCCAAAAAGCTTGTGAACACTTGAGAGTTAGAAACATTGTTCAGCAAGCGATTTGCATCGATGACTTGAATTTTGAGATTAGAAATTTATTGTTGTGCTTCAGCTAACTCCTTCTCAGTTGCAATCAACCTTTTGGTAACTTTGTGTGTTTCAAATTTTTGCATTCGAAGATTTTCCATGCCTTCAAACAATTCTTTCTTCAGTTTATCTTCATTTCGCTTCTGGATCTCCAAATTTGCTGTTTGAACCTTATTAACACTAACCAATTCTCTCTTTTCATCCAAATATTTTTCCATAACCGCTTGATAACTTGCAATCTTAGCAGCAGATTCTTCAGCATCCTTTGTAAGCAGATCAAGCTTGATTTTGGACTTTTCAAATAGATTTTGAAAATCATTAGCAGTATCCTCCGCTTCATCCTTCCATTTCTTAACTTCATTTACGAACTCATCCCTCTCTTCACATATCTTTGCTTTTGCAGCTTCAACATCCTTTTTATCTTGTTTAGAAATCTCTAAAACTTCATCCAGCAATTTGATCTCGATTGTTAAACATTCATTCTTCTAAACTAATTCCTTCTCATGTTCTTTAAAAATCTTCAAATCTGAATTAACCAAATTGAATTCCTCAGAAAGTTTTTGAATTTTATTCAACAATGAAGCATTTTCTTTCAACAAACTCTCCAAGTTTTCAGCAGATTCATAAGAACTTAGTGTTGAACTTGTATCTGAACTTGTATCTGAACTTGTCTCTGAATAATAATCTTCTTTTTGATCATGAGTAACTATCAAAGCAGACGAATCAAAATGTTTTCCCCAATCATAAACACTATCATCTTGAACTGTTAGGGCTGTCTTGTTTGTATTACTTGAAGATGGTTGAGAGATACCAGGCTTGCTAGCATATGTTTGTTGACATTCCCGAGCAAAATGTCCAAGTTTTGAACATTTGTAGCATTTCAACTTTGACTTATCAAATCCCAATTTCTCATTAAAATCAGAATTTTTCTTCCATTTTTCTTGAAAAACCTTTTCGATCTTTGACTTAGCATAGCAAATTGCCAAGATAAATCAAATTCATTCAATTGATCTTCATCAAGTGCATCAAGATCATCTCGAGTTATTTTTGCATCAGCAACATTCTTGATAACCAATCCAAACGATGATGAAATCAAAGGAGCAATCATTTTGGCATAGTCATCTGTGGATTCAGCAGAAAAAGCATTCTGACTTGATGAATTTGGAATTGTAAAGCTACAACCCCGTGATGAATTGTTATCAAAATTTCAGACACTCCAGCCATAAAAGCAATACTCGGTGCAGAACTCATATTTGGCTTAGCTTTAGCATTCATGCTTGCAGTATTCTCACCATGATACAACTCAGGATTTTGTAAAGTAGCAGTTGACTTCTTAGAGTTTAACATTTCCATTTCCTGAGAATAAGTTTTCTAGTAAGCTCGTGAAATGTCAATGTAGAAAATTCTTTATCATGAGTGAGTAGCAAAACATAGTTTTCCCATTGTTCAGGCAAAGCTTCCATAATCTTCTCCTTCAATTCAGAATCATTTTTCTCAATTCCAACTACCTTTAACTCACTAATCAGGTGTGAAAACCGTGAAACAAGAGCAGTAATGTTCTCATTTTCATAATATTGAAAGTTATCAAATTCTTTATTCAATACCTTCTTTCGACTCTTCTTGTAATCATCATTACCCTCACATCTTGCTGATAAAGCTTCCCATAACTACTTAGATTTATTGCAAGTACTAAATTGATGTAGCAACTCAGTAGGTATTGCCATTGTAAGATAACCAAAAGCTTTTTGTTCAAGCTCATATGATTTCCTTTCAGCAAGATCAAAGGTATGAACTTCTTTGAAATCTCCCGCATTAGTTGGGTGTTGATAAAGCTTCTTAAGTGGAATCCACAAATAAATATCCTTCGTGCTTATGTAAGCCGGAAATCCTTGCTTCCAGTTTTGATAATCTTCTAATTTTAATAATTTTAGAACTTTCTGACTTGTTTCGATTTCATTATCAAAGTTCAGCATGGTTTGCATTGCAATCTGTATCGCGGCAAAAGCTTGAAAATCCGACATCGTTTGAAAAAGTTGAATTCTGATTGTCCAAACCTATTCCGAACTTAACTCTGGGTTCCGAACTTGTTCCGAACTCCTCCCGAACCTCAAACGATAATCCGAACCTCAAACGATAATCCGAACCTCAAACGAACCTAAACAGTCCCGAACTATAGCCGAAAACATTCCGAACCACCTCCGAACTAGCTCTGAACTCTTTCCAAAACACAAACCTGTCCGAACCTAGACCGAAACACTCACGAACCAGAAAATTTCCGAACAATGACCGAGCTCCTACCGAACTCACTCCAAACTCTTACCGAACCACGTCCAAACTTGAACTTCAGAGCGATTACTCCGAACCTGACCAGGAAGTTCCGAACCTCAACATAATTTTCTCAAAACTCTCGATTTTTGATGGATTTTGACGTAATTTACAGCAGTAGGACAAAAAAACTGATAAGGAATGATTTAGGAGCAGGTTTGAAATAGAAAACTTGATAGATTTGATTGAAAACACGTAAATAAACTCGAGAAACACCAAAACGTTTCAAAAACTTCGAAAATAGCAACCACAGATCAGTAGAGTGAACCAGAAAGCTCTGTTACAACTTGAAAATGCGTGAGCATCGGATCGTCTACTCAATCTAGCTATAACGGAGATCAAAACGTAATTAACCGATTGTTTTATTGATCAAAGATGAACAATTACAACCAGTAAACACTCAGAATACAGAAACAGAGAGACACTGTAAGAAACACACACTTAACCGAAGCTTAGACTTTCACTCGTACAAAACTCATTACTAACACAAAGACCAAACTCACTATTTATAGTTGCTGGCCGAACCAAGTCCAAACTCCAGGTTCGACAGCAGGTCCGAACTCCTGGTTCGGACCAGGTTCTGCAGGCAGTGACCTAGCATTGAACTTGGTTCTTCAGACTTGGTTTGATACTTCACACGACGCACTTCTCAGGTATCAACACACCAAGAGTTCCCAGATCGGCGCACAGGTACAGCGGTCGACATGGTTTTATACGAACCACCTTTCTTAGATAGAAAAGTCGGTTACCGTTGTCCACCCTTCCAGTTACTACATGCCCGTCACTTAGAACTTAAACTTGACGAGATTAAAAATTGAAAAGTAAATAGAATAACGAAACTTCAAATGTAGTATAAACTGATAGTGTGGATGTGTGTGTCAAGAAAAGATTAGGGCTTGAATAGAATAAGGTAGGAATAAGTAACATATATTTGGACATATAGTAATATGTAATAAGCATGTAAGACATGAGATACTCATGTTTGGACACCTAAATCCATAGTGTAGGTCACCATTTCTAATAACCTAATTCCTTATAGCCACGACTCTGATACCAATCTGTCACACCCCAACCGACGGTGGAGCTTACGTCGGGGCGTGATTTAGGATTAACGTACGAGGTGCTTATATTTGAGGAGTATAAGATTAGTTAAATATAAGATTAGTATTTTATTTAGAAATTATGGTTAACCCGAAGGCTCGACTAGTTCGAAATAAAAATAGTAATGAACGATTACTCACGTAAGGCAAGCAAGGAGAAGGAAGTGTAGTAGAAAAATTGAGTCCACCTGTAAATCTTCGAATGCCGTTGATGGGAGCTTGAGGCTTGATGTTTGATTATATGGTTGGAAGATTAAAAGTGGGTTTGGATTTCTTTTTGTCATGGGGAATGATGGAGAAGTGGATATATCTTTGTGATATTAAGACAACAATGTGACAGGGTCGGGTGAGCAGCTTACGAGAGTTTATGGGAGTAAGAAATGAGTTTTGAGTGTATTTGTTTTCAACATGCATGCATCTATTTATATAAGAAATTTTATCCTTTGGTATCCTTCGGTAGCCTTTGGTAGCCTTTGGTAGATTTAAAGAGTGTGTGTGGCCTTTTTGCTACCATATATACGAGAGACAGAGAAATAAAATAAGAGCTTGCTATGTTTTAATAATTAGTGATCATAATTGTATAGTGAGATTATAACTAAAGGAGGTATAGAAATTAATGTTTCAACTTCAACTGGAACGAAGTTCGCTCGAACTTTAGCCGGATCAACGCTCGAACTCAACTTCAATGGGTTTATTAAACACTGATTGACTTGATGTACACACGATTTTCTCATATATTCAAATTTCTTTCTCTTCGATTCACCTGGGTTATTGGTGAATGCGAATTTCTTAACTGAAAACGAGATACGACGTGGGAATCTAACTCCCAGCATTAAGTACAATAGCTGGAAACTACTATGATGTATTATGATTGTTCTTCATATTGAAATTTTGATTTAAGATACTTATGTTATCGTGTCACTCTGTTTGGCCTAGTCACGCAACACGATTCCTGAGGTACATTTCTTCAAGTCTTCTTGTAAGAGGACCTGATAAGAAAATCACTTTCTATATTTTCCATTCGAATTCCTTTCGAAAACCTCTAAACATTTGGTATCTTCTCAACATCTGGTACACATTCTTGACCATAACATCTATCACTCCTTTTGGAGTAAGAGACATGGATTATTTTGATACGTTACTATCAATTCGACTCTTCAAACAATTGTTATTGATTTAAATTTCGGGACGAAATTCTTTCAACAAGGGGATGATGTGACGACTGATAATTTTTTTCTTTTCTTGTGTCCAACCCATTAATTTTTACCGTATTACGCAATTTTCGAGGACGAAAATTCTTCAACAAGGGGATACTGTAACAATCCGCATTTTCAGGTCATTTCCTGACATTAACTGAACGTAAACTGTATTAAATGTGGTGTGAACATTTATGTGTTGACTTTAGCAAATTAGGGTTTGGGTAATTATCACTATACGCGCATGCACTAAGTTCGAACGTTTGATATTCTAGGATTTCATCTTATAATTTTATATGATATAAGTATACATATTCACACGACTTATTTTATGATTTTAGGTAACAAAGTGTCATAAAATTATATGTATTGTTTTATGATTTCATGTAAGTTAAATCTATGATTTTATGCGAACCTAAAATAAATAATTATGTGGTATTATTAATTATCTAATGTGATTATCTAAGGTTTATGTTTTATAAACGTCGCGCGTTAATTATATGTGGATTTATATTCGTTTTGTCAAGCATTCAAGATAGTCACGTTAGTCTAGTTAGCCTATCTCTAAACCTTATAGTTAACTTTGTTAACTCCTAAAACCCATTTTAATTGAACTAAACCTACAAGGGCTAACCTTGTAATTGTTCAAACCTTGTGTCCATAATGTAACTATTTGAGGGACTATTTTTGTCATTATGGCAAACTTGAATTATGGAATTCAATGCGCATCAAAGGAACCGGCAGAGGTGCGAACCGTTCTCCTCCTTCTGTAACCGACCGTGACTTCAATTGCATCAACAAATAATATCATATGTGGTAACAGTCGAGGCTTATTCCCATCACCCTCAATCATCGTCCCTCACCTCCCTCTCTCGCTCTCTTGTTTTCCTTGTTTTCCGACGAAGAAAAACACCACTGAACCCCCACTTTCCACCACTGTTATACCACCTTGCGAGCACCACTGAGATCGTGGATCACCACTGAGCAACCTTGGAACAACGAATCTGTGAATGAAGAAACGTCAGGAGATCCGGGTCGAGTTTTTCGGGATCGGGTTTCCTCGTTTTCGGCATCAAAACTCATCAACATCCCATCTTCAGTCCGAGGTAATCACCCTTTCCTTTTAGTCGCACGTTTCTTGTCTTTGATTCATGTTTATCGCGAAATTTCGGCGACCGGATTAGGGTTCCGGCGAGTTGGATGGGACTCGGGAGGAAGATGACCGACGAGGGTTCGGGTTATAAAAATAAGCGGCTGGGTTATAACACAACGGGTCTGGTGGCTGAGTGGTTAGGTTACACGTTTGCGTCCCTGAGGTCGCGGGTTCGATACCCGGCCTCCGCGTTTTTTTCTATTTTTTTTCTTCTTTTCCCTATGAACTGATTCTGCCTACTGTTAATGCATATAAGCATTCCGGCTGGATTATAAACCAAACAGAGGCAGTAGCCCAACGGTTAGGACATTGTTTGTGGGTGAGAGGTCGCGGGTTCGAACCCGGGCGACCTCATTTCCTTCTATTCTTTATATATATACATTTTTTAGATGTTGTAATTTTATGCTTTGGGTCAACTAGAATTTGTTTAAAAATGGATCCCTAGGAATGTCTAAACCCGTAAAAATGTATATTGATTATTAAACCCGTAAACTTTGACGTATTGAGCCAAAATATAGTTTTAATAAGGGTTATTGGATTTTATTAATCCAAGTTATTATCAATTGGTCAATATTAATCTCAATTATAAAATTGCCCCACATTAATCCCAATTATTAAGGTGTTGGATTTCATTGGACCCCCTTTACATTTTTCTTCACTCCGTTAGGGATTTTACTCAAAAAGTACCCTTCGGGGTCCAATGATTATTAAGGTGTTGGATCTCAATGGACCCCCTTTACATTTTCCTTAACTCCGTTAGGGATTTTAGTCAAAAAATTTCCTTCGGGGTCCAATGAAATCCAACACCTTAATAATTGGGATTGATGTGGGCCAATTTTGAAATTGGGATTAATATTGGCCATTTGGTAATAACTTGGATTAATAAAATCCAATAAACCTAATAATAAATCCATATGTAAATATATATATTTTTTTAAATTCAAGAATCATGGTTTTACGTAAAATGGTCAAATAAATATATACATTCGTGTAGATTAATATATAAACTTATATCATTGGATTTTATTGAAACAATCGGATATTTTATGAGAACCTCTAACATATACATATATATTGTTCTCGCAAATTCGTTATTAACGTCACTTGTACATTTAGTTTAAATATATATATATATATATATATATATATATTATATTTATTTTGAAATCTTTAAACTTAGAAAATATATAATAATAATATATATATATTGTATTTTCTCGCGTTATTTCGATAATCGCTGGATTTGGCACACAGGACATCCTCGACTTGTTTCGGACTTCACGATCATTCGTTTTTTTCTTTCGGTTACGTTGGACTTAGCAGTTTTGCTTGAACACACACACTTACACTGTTATGCTCGTTAGGTGATTGATTGCTTTCGCAAGACCCGTTCTTGCTACGTGATTAACTGCTTATCTGGAACTTTGCTGTGCAACCTAAGGTGAGTTTCACGGCCCCATTTTACTGTTTTAAATCCTGTTGGGGGAGATTAACATGCATGATTTACACAACTGAGATAATTAGACTTTATATATCATTTGAAGTACTTGAAGCACACTGATACAACAAAGTCCTTCCTATGGTACCGTTAGTATTAATGACGATAGCGGGAGATATATTGTAGTACTACTGGGTCTGACAAACCCCACCCGGGTCAGTCGCGCTGACTCGATTGGATATCGAACGGGTGTTATATTCGTCCTAAACATAACAAGGCAAACTGCGCAAACTGTAAACAACTGTTAGCTTCGGTGACCATCAACGTGCGAAGTTTCATGTATATAGCCTAGATAGCTATCTGATATATATTAGTGATTATGCTCTTACAACTTGACTGTGGTTGAACAGTCAATCCTAAACTCAACTGACTGTTGTTGAATAGTCAATCTTAAACTCAACTTGATTGTTGTTGAATAATCAATCTTAAACTGAACTTGAACTGTCGATGAACAGTTGATTTACTCTAAACTGGGACTGTTGTTGAATAGTCGATTTACAATAAACTGGAACTGTTTTTGAACCGATAAACCGGTGAACTCACCAACCTTTGTGTTGACACTTTTTAGCATGTTATTCTCAGGTTGCAGATGTTCGAGTATCACGAGTACGCATGCATGAGACATCGAAACCCTTTTATTGTCCTTGAACAAGCCACGTCACCTTGGGTGGCAGTGTTTTTACAATAAATACTTTCAGCATATTACGCTTCCGCATTTGTAAAACTCTGTATTTATATTTTAATAAAATGTACAACCTTTTATTAATTATTGGTCGTTTGGTGTAACTAATGGACATCGATCCTGGTTTGTCACTCTCCCTGCAGCGCGTTATCGCGCGTGGGATTTTTGGGGGTGTGACACTATCTAAGACAGATTATTCTCTAAGGGCTTCTTCTTTACAACTCTAGAGACTGATCAGGGCATAGTTTCTGTAACAAAAAAACGCAACACGAGAATATAATTAAGCATGATGTTCCTAAAAATAACGCATTACAAAAACAAAAAACACAAAACAACAAACTTTTAAATTTTCACTTTATTGATATAATAACTTTTTCTTTACAATATAGAGGTGGCAGGATCGTCACAAAAATTACAACAAAAAAGAGAAATCCAAAAGATAAAAAAAACAAACATAGATAAAATGCCTAGAGCTCCTTCATCTCTTTCAAGAAGGAAGCTTTGTCCATTGACTTCTTTATGGCGTTGTCCATAATGCCACGCAGATCATGATGGATCTTCTCCTTCGGAGCAAGCTGCCGAGTCATAAACTCAACAACTGCTTGTTGCATGGGGGAGGGTGGAAGATCCAAAACCTCCTACAGCATCCGGGCGTGCGCCTGAATGCTATTGGTTGTAATACCAGTCATCATGCCAAAATTATTTCGCATGATGCGGTCATCCTTGGCTTCCAGCCGATGGTTTTCTTCAATCAGGTTGATCAATATAACATAAGAAAGCTACACTTAATATCTGAAAAGTGTAATTATCAAATAATAATGCAAGAATTAATTAAAAATAACGCATGCTGAAAGAAGAATAAAATATACAATTAATTGATGTGAGAAAATGTTATACTATAAAATCACGCAAAAACACATAATGTACAAGTATTATAAAAAAAAGACGCATAACGTTGATAATAAATCACACGAGAAAATAACGCAACCTGTAGTAGTGAATATTTAATAATACTCGAAAGAAATTAAAACACGCAAAAAAAAAAATGATCCGCCTAGGTTAACCTTAGACATAAAAAACACGTTGTTTTGTAAAAAAGACAATAATGCCCCTCCGCATAAATATACAACAACCATGTGTCACGCTTTCCTCCGTTCGCACGCAAAAAACCCTTTGTATTTAAACTTTCACAGGGGAAAGTTATCGTACAAAGGACGTTTTCCGTGCGAAGTGTGCGAAGGGATCTCCACCGCTCATATGCGGGCTTTTTTTGATCTGACGGCGCTAAAATAAAACACGCTTAATGAATTTTAAAAAACAGAACGCGGAGTCATTAAAAAGGGTATTAAAATCTTTTCAACATTAAATGAAAACACGCATACGCAAAAAATATTTACGCATCAACACAGAAAAACAACGCAAACCTTTAACCTTTAAACAAATAACGCATACTTGAAATAAAAATCACGCATACACTTTTAAAAACTCACAAAACACAAACCTAACTAAAAATGTCTTACACTTAATAAAAAAAACGCATGTATTCCAATAAATAACGCACACTTACGTTTTATAGATAAAAATAACGCATATTGTATAATAAAATAACACATACACTCTAAAAACTCACAAAAACACAACCTACATGTCTTACACTTAAAAAAACACATGTTGTTAATAAAAAAATAACGCAAACACACAAAACATAATCGCACCTGTTAAAAAATCACGCATTAATAGCCTAAAGATACTTAAAAGTTCACGCATTATATGTAAAAATCACGCACGTTGTTCTAAAAATCACGCTTACACTCCAGAAACTCACAAAAACCACCTGATTTCACACTTAATAAAATAACGCATGATGTTCTAATAAAATAACACAAACAAAAAATTCAAAAGCATATAATAGATTAAAAAGAAAACAGTGCCATCTATTAATATTTATAAACATTTACAAGTGGAAAAGATCAAAAAACATCATAAAAACATCAAAAAAAAACCCCAATTAATGGGTGCTTAAATCTTCTTAAATATTTTAGCAGCCTCCATCCTGTCTTTACCCTTCTTAATGGTGTTGTCGACAACACCACTAAGGAGGGTATGCATCTCCTCCTTCAACTCCAGCTGCTGAGTAATATACTCAGCAGCAGCCTTTTTCATCGCGGACTCCGGCTCATCCACAAGCTCCTGAAGCATCGTGATGTGGCCTTGGATTCTGTTGAAAGTAAGACCCTTGATCATGGTGAAAGAATTACGCATTATGTTATCATCCTTCGATTCTTTCGCATGAATTTGTTCAACAATTTGCATGACTGCGTTTTTAGACGCAGAGTTAGAGTTAGATGAAGAAGACACCATTTTTTTATGTTAAAAAGATGAGAAGATTAAATTTAGGTCTGGGATATATGGGGGATTTGAGGACTTTGTGCGCCGACTAAGTAATGTGCATGAAGAAAGACAAAATATATATATACAGAACAGAAAAATGGAGGAAAAATGAAACGTCGGATAAAAAAAATTACATAATAAACTCATAAATAAATCAAAAGTTAAAATCACTTCCATTTGACCCCCCCCCCCAACCGTCCCCATTAATACGGTAATAAATAAAAATGCAGGTGACGCATTTAATACCACTCGAATCTCATCATCCACCGTCTATAAAACTAGACACTCGATTGCATTTTGAAATCACGCAAACACAGTTCATTAAATTACACATCAAATCACAAAAAACATAGATAAGCGAAAAAATGTCTTCATCTTCCTCCAACACCACAGAAGCCAATAACAACGCTCTCAAAGAGAAACTAACTCGGCAAATAATGCTGGAGTACAACAAGGAGAAACTGCTGATAGACGTCCTCGAACAAAATTTCGAAAGCCTCCAAGAAAACACGCAAGCCAGAGAAGAAATTACGCAGAAGATAAGCAGTCTGCCAAAAATTCACTTCAAGACATTGTCCTTTTGTTCATGTTAGACCAGGACAAAACGGATATGGAGCAGATGGAAACAATAAACAAAATACTCGAGGCTATGAGTGCCTCTCTTGAGTTAAAAAAAGTCTTTTTTACAAGCCTATCAGTAGAAATGCATCCCTGTTATCAAATAACAATAATAATAATTTTTGTATTTCTTCATTTATGTTGGTTTATGTTTACTTTAATTTATGCGAATTATTAAAAATCAAAAACACATATAAAATGATTATTAAAAAAAAACTAACTAGTAATATATATAAAAAACAATTCGAACATAGAATTACGCAAACTACAACTAATCACGCAAACGATAAAATTACGCACATATTAAAATAAATCACGCAAACACAGAAAACTCTAGTAAAAAACTAAAACAAAACTACTTAACATTTATCAATGATTCTGCGAAAAACAAAATCAACTTTAAAAATACGCAAGTGTAACAATAAAATACAGCATTATTACACACACTATAATTGTGTATGACTCCCGCTGAAAATACATGAACATATGTTCAAAAAATTTGAGATTCTATTATCACGCATTTTACTTGTAATTTCACGCATGAAGTAACTCATAAATTTAAGGTCACAACAAACCATGCAACGACATATAATTAAATCACAAAAAAAAAAAAATTATTCACGCAAAAACATTAAAAACAAAAAAAGCAACAATATAAAAATACGCAATTATTAAATAAAAACGCAAAAAGAAAAACTCTTACAAAAAGAAAATAAACATGAACATAAGTTAAAAAAATTAATTGATTGACTCTCTATAATCACACATGTTGTTTTTATTTTGACGCATGAAGAAACAAGATATAAAACACCTTACAACAAATCACGCAACCGGGTGAAGAAAACGTTGTGACGTAATATCCGTATATTTTAATTAAAAACTTTAAATTGACAAAAATGCCCCTCCGGGTACAGAAAGAAAACACCACGCGTTGGCCTCCCTTCCTTCGCACGCTTCGCACAAAAAGCCTTTGTATTTGAACTTTCAACTATATATATATATATATATATATATATATATATATATATATAGGGTTAGGTTCAAATGAGAACTTTTTCTTTTGAGAACTTTTGAGAACTAAATCTCAACCACAAATTTCAGGGGGGACCAATACAATTCATGGGAGGGGGATACATGTAAATAAACTTGTGGCTTAAATTAGTTCTTTTTAGTTCTCAAATCAAATTGGTTCTCAAATGATCCTCTCCATATATATATATATATATATATATATATATATATAATATCAAATTATCCTCTCCCTATATAGGGTTAGGTTCAAATGAGAACATTTTCTTTTGAGAACTTTTGAGAACCATTCTGAGCCACTAATTTTCATGGGGGAAGCATTCAAATTCATGGGGGGGATTTCCATATATATAAACTAGTGGCTTAGAATGGTTCTCAAAAGTTCTCAAACCAAATTGGTTCTCAAATGATCCTCTCCCTATATATATATATATATATATATATATATATATATATATACATATATATATATATATAGGTGAAAGTTCAAATAAAAAGTGATTTTTTCGTGCAAAGACATCTGGGCCATTGATCTAAGAAAAAGATTGGGTTAGATTTAGTCCAGATCTATTGTAAAAGTAAAAAGGAAATTTTATGCGTGAAGAGAGCTGAGGGGTAAAATTGGTATTGCATTTTTTCAAGTTCCCCCCAATTGTTTAAACGTCTATAACTTTTTTATACGATGTTATTTTTTTAAAAAAATTACACCATTAAAAACGAGCATTTAGTTCTCTTTAATTCGAGTATAGTATTGCTATACTTTTTTTGAAGTTAAAAAACTTTTTTTAGAAGTAGGCTTTGCGTCCAGGTGACGCTTGCGTGATTATGAAATAAAGCATGCGTGATTATTGTTTTTGGTGGCAAAATGATGACAATTGCCTTTTTGACACCATTTTTCTACCAAAACATATTTAGTGGTAAAATGGTGACAATTGCTTATGAAATAAAGCTTGTGTGATTATGTATAACTTCGTGATTATGACCTGTATATTTTCACAACATATTTGGTCGCAAAATGGTGACAATTGCTTATGAAATAAAGCTTTTTTTCACAACATATTTGGTGGCAAAATGGTGGTAATTGCTTATGAAATAGAGCTTATGTGATTATGTATATATATTTTTTTCACAACATATTTGGTGGCAAAATGGTGACAATTACTATTTTGATAACATTTTTTCTATCAGAACATACTTGATGGCAAAATGGTGACAATTGCCCTTTTGACACCATTTTACTACCAAAACATATTTGGTGGCAAAACTTTTTTTTTAAGTTCGTTTTCATAAAGCTTGTGTGATTATAATATAACTTGCGTGATTATGACTTGCGTGTAGGGAGGCTCTTTTTCACAACATATTTGGTGGCAAAATGGTGACAGTTCCCCTTTTGACACCATTTTTGCTATCAAAACATATTTGGTGGCAAAATGGTGACAATTGCCCTTTTGACACCATTTTTGCTACCAAAACATATTTGGTGGCAAACTTTGTTCGTCTTCGTTTGCGTGATTATGTAATATAACTTGCGTGATTGCCCTTTTGCTACCAAAACATATTTGGTGGCAAAATGGTGACAATTGCCTTTTTGACACCATTCATATGTTGGTGGCAAAATGGTGGAAATTGCCCTTTTGACACCATTTTGCTACCAAAAACACGGTGGCAAGATCTTGCATGATTATCAAGCGTACGCGGACAATATTACCCTCCTTCGGACAGTTCGCACGAAAAGTCCCCTTTGTACAATAACTTTTTCCCTATATATATATATATATATATATATATATATATATATATATATGAGAGAGAGAGAGAGAGAGAGAGAGATTGAGGGTAAAATACATCCACCAAAAACACTACATCCACTGCGGATTGATCAGGGGCGTCCATCAAGATCATCCAACAGCCAGGATCTATGGTGTTTTCGCCTATGATGTCCCCCCCCCCCCCCCCCCGGAAAATGCCATAGGCGAAAAAACCATAGATCTTGGCTGTTGGATGATCTTGATGGACGCCCCAGATAAATCCGTAGTGGATGTTGTGATTTTGGTGGATGTAGGATAACTCGACTCTATATATATATATATATATATATATATTATATATACTAGCCGTGTGCCCGCGCGTTGCGGCGGCGACAGTGTATAGCGTGTTATTGGTTTTCTGTTCGCGCGTTCTGCGACGACGACAATTTACAATGTGATATTCGTTATTGTTATCGTGGTGCGGCATAAAGACAATTTATAATGCGGTACATGCGAGTTCGGCGACGAAGACAATGTGCTTTATATGTTTATAGAAGCAAACAGAATTAAGAATCTATGAAAATTCATGCTATCAGATAAGCAACAATAGATCAATCAGAATGAAATTTAGATGCTCCTAACCATAGGTTGAAGGTATTATTACTAAGCTTTTCTTTAGTCACTTCAACTGAAATCAGTCAATTCACTGGAAATCCTCTAACAAATTTATAAAGGAGTTGTGCATGAGACTGGAACAGAAGTTAACTACCTAGAACATGGATAACCACCTAATACCACTATCTAATAACTAAAAATAAATATGACATGAATTAAAGGAAATTAAACTTGACAGAAACTAAAAAATAAAAAGTGCATAAACTACTAAATTAAACTCAATTGCATATTTCTTCATGTGAACACGTCCGCATGAATTCTTCATAGAAATCATCATCCATGGCAAGCTAAACTTGGGTCAAGGGGTGCTACGGCTAAACAGCTAAGATGACTCGAGTTGTAATTGATCCGACCATGACCCGCATGCCCGTGTTTTGACCCAATGCATTCTGACCCGTATAACCCGACAATACCAACGGCTAGTGAATTTGAATCCGTAACGGGTTGGCTATCAGTGAATGATCCAAGAAAATACATCAAAATCGAATTTACAACGTGATATTATCAAATATTAATATACAATATTTATGTTGTTTTCTTGGTTATGTGTTTGCACTATTAAGATATATAAACACACATATATGCCGAGTAAATTTGATGACCATGATACTACTAAATAAATAAACACACAAATATGTTGATTAAATTTAACCATAGTAATTCATTGTGCTTCAATCCATAGAGAAAGGCGTCATTTTTATATATCTTGATGTAGCCCCTCCATTTCAAATAATAAATATTGTATCTATTTAAAATGTAGGCATAGTTCCTCTAGATTGCACAAAACTGTTTTTATTATTCTCTTCTTATACAAAATTTTCAAACTTCACAACCAAATTCCCCGTAAAACTCTAAATAATAATTAAATGATTCAAAAGTCATTACACCACCACTATCCAAATTAACAACTTTGTAATAACAACATTTTGATAATTCAAGCATCTTTAAGAAACGAAAACCACAAAAACAATTGATAATTCATAAACAACTTTGAAAAATCAAAATCAACGTATAACAAACAACTTTGACAAATCAAACATCAACCTACTGTCATTGTTTAAATACATTGAAAACAAATATATAATTTTCAAATCCTCCTTTTATTGTTTCCATCGAACAGAGCCAAATATATTATCAACATATAATATACAACTTTGACAAACCGGGTCGAAGTGGTCATATAAATCTTGATTTTTTTATCCCATTTAAAGCTCATATTAAGCTTTGCTATGTTCCTTCTTGTTCCTCCTTCAAATGATAGACCATGTAGAAATGCTAATGTGGGTCCTTTGATGTTAAGAAGAAAATTCTGAAACATAAACAAGAAACAAAACCGAAATCAAACAGAAAATTGAATTTAAAAGTTGTTGATCTATAGCATGCTAATAAGTACACAGAACACAAGCATGAAATGCATAATTAGATGACACAAGGCTGGCATATACCAAAGGATAAATTACAAAGCTCGAGTGCTAGAAAAGTTTAGTATCCACCACCACTCCAAGAATATTATCCCCAACACCTGGTACATACTAACAAGATAACTTATTACAAGATTATAAAAGTTAGATAAACACATTTGAAAAACATAACAGTTTGGTAGCACTCTTTAGATAAAACTAAACTAAATGTTAACAGTTTGCCTTGTATAGAATTTACACTAAATAACATGGAACACACATGTATATTGACCCTGCAATTCATAACCATGTCTATTAAGATGTGGCATAAACAAATGGGTCAACTGGTTGGGAAAAAAATGAGTTAATAACCAAAATTTAACCTGTAGCCAAACATTTTTATGGCCAACTAATGAAGCCCATAGCAGCCTTTGTATGCCAATATATTCTAGTTTGTCCAGATTCTCTGCGAAATGAAAACACTTTTGTGATTTAATTTCTGAATCGAGTGCATCAGAACTAAAAATAACATGTGTATAACAAACTTGAATGTGTCTTGCCCTAATATCAATATGTGTATAATATCAAAAGTGAACTAATTAGCATTTTGAAACGACCAATGACACCTAGAAAATAATGAAATGAACAAAATTGATTTGTTTGCTATCAAATGAGATATACCTTACCATACGTCCATCCCTGGGCAATCTTTACTATGGTTATACGATCGATCACCTTCAGTGACACAGTAAAATAACTGCAGCACATAAAACCAGGAAAAAAAAATGGTTCGCTATGAAATTTTGTTACCTCTATAACCAATGCTGAAACATCAACTTCTTTGATAGATTCCCATAGCCCCTCATTCATCATCGAGCATACTTCTTTAATTGACGTGAAAATGAACACTTAACTGTTCATATCTGTCCATCTTTTTAGTCCAGTTTAACTAACGGTTAAAGTGTAATATAAGAAATAAAAAGGTTAGATAGCGTGTACTCGTCCAAGGAATAGCAAGTGCCAGAAAATATAAATAAATATGCACCAAGTCCCTTTGCCACTTGAGAATGTCAATTAATCATGCAACAAAGACACAGGATGTACTGCAATCTATAATCTCATCGAATGATGAGTTTGTTGAAGACAAACAATAGACAATGAAATAAAAATATTTAGCCACAAAAATTACTTTCTAAGAAGATATCTTCGTTTAGATGTACAATTTAGACTTCATTTTGCATACCTGCAATAATCATTATGTTAACCCAACTATGTATTATACATTCTTTAAAGATTCATGTTCACCCCAATCTGATATGACCAGAATTGAAAAGTGAAAGAATGTAGTTCCTTTGTAACAGTAATGTAAATGATGGTATATATTATACATTCTTTAAAGATCCATGTCCATATGTCTCAAAGTACGAACAAAAGGAGTTAGTGACAGTGAAGTCAAAGAAACAGCCACAGTACCTTCTTCCCCGATGTATGTTCCATAAAGGCAGTCTGAAACTCCTCATATGTATCATCAAAATCATCAATCCCACCAAGTGGCTTTAAACTCAACTCATTTGCGGTACCTTTAGAATCCACTTTTAAGCCTGCAGTCTGAAATTATATATCAGTTTGACACCATATGATCAAGGTTCACTCTATTCCTAAGACGTATCATTAATAAGTAAAAAGTAATAATTAGATCATAAACTACAAATGTAACTGGTGCTGCCGCCGCCCTGTTCACCATTGTAGTAGCCGGACAACAGTCAGCCTGAAATCGAGATTTCTATTCACCGTTTCGACACCAGTTACCAGCTTGTCTGCCTGTTTCGAGTCGTTACCCACAATTTCTCAATCTTACCTGCATTTTAACAACCAGATCACCAAGTTTGACAGAGTCTAGGCTAAAAATACCAAATATTACTCCAGTTCCATATTGAAATCATAGACAAACCATTGAAAGAAATGATACCATGTTTCTTTTAGATGCTTGAGTGAGATAGGCAAATCATAAACGGTAACCTGAATTCATTTGAAAAACTAAAAAGGTACATCAATGTTTGTTAGATGCAAGCAAATCATAAACGATAACCTGGTTTCCTTTCACACACACACAACAATACTTAAATAGAGCGAATGAAAACAGACTTCAAAATCCTTCTGGTTAAACAAAGAAACCTGCGATGCAGAGGTGAATTAGCTCTTAAAGGTAGAGAATGAAACCTACGATATCAAAGAACACAAACATTCAATAAACGTAAAAGATTAGATAGCAGTTGACGGATTCTTCGTTGAATACTATCAAAAATGGTAACGGATCTGAAGTTATTTAAACATACCTTAAAAGATTAGATAGTAGTCGACGAACGAAGAAGAGTAATCGATGGAGCAGGAACCAGCGATTGAAAAGTAGACGAAGAAGAATAAGAAGTAAAACTTGATTGCAAGAACAAATTAAACAACATCTACAATAACGAATGAAATAGAACATACCGTGCTGAAATCCAGTACCAAATCTGAACCATTGCTAGGATATTGAATGAAATCCAGTATCAAATCGAAAGCACCGCCAGAAAATTCGAGGTTCATAGCGCTTTCCTTTGCTTCGATCTTCAGCGACTTCAGTACGTAGACATCAACGACTTTAGATGGATCAAACAGCTAATGAATTTGTTTTGATCTATCTACGACTTTTGATGGATCCGAATTTTGAGCATCCGTATGTAGACAGCGGCTAGGGTTTTGAACGGAGGCATCTTGAAGAATGAAAAAAGAAACGGTGGGTTATGAATATCTAGGGTTTTCAAAATTCAGATGTCACCGCAGTTTAAAGCTATGCATGGAGCACTTGTATCCTCTTTACAACCGCGGCCCAATCGGGGGTGAGGGCATGAGTGATGATTACCAAAGAAACACTGGTTGAAGAAGGAAACGGAGAAGAAATGAAGGGTTGCCCAATTGAAGGAGAGAGAGGTCTGGAGAGCGTGGGAATCGAAGGCGGTGGGAGAGAGCGGTGGAGAGCGTGGTAATCGAAGGTTGTGCCACCGCTGAATTCTGATGGTTGGATCGAGGTAGCTCATTGATGGGTGTAGGTTTAAAGATGTAAGCGGTGGGTTTAAAGGAGCTTCAAGACTTGTACATTGTGCTTATTAGTTTGTACGCGTCTTAAGAATTAAGCATTTTTCATGACGAAAATGCCCTTTAGGGCAATATGTATTATATATAGTAATAGATATATATATAAAATGAAACGAGGATAAAATAGACTTTTTTTTCTTCATGGTCTTGCTTGAATAAAGATTGAAATTACACGGATAAATAAAACCGATCGGGTTACAAATATGGAAAATAGACGGATGTCACAGGTGTAATCTCTCATTTTCGCTAAACACTTGTAACCTCAATTTGTGATCTTGAAATAGCAATAAACATTGGGAATTTAAAGATTGTCTTCGTGTTCTTCATTTGATTCGTGTTGAGATTCTTGATCAAACTAGAATTCCTCCGTATTTGATCACGCACTTGTGAGATTTTTGGATCTAAGAGGACCTAATAAATTTCTTTAGTATTAAGTAACTGATTTCATAAATGGAAAGATTTATGGATCGCGTGAACACAAGGTCATCGCTTTCACAAAGCAGATGTGTCACGGATAAATGAATGGATAATTGAATCGCTTGAGCACAAGGTCATCGCTTTCGCAAAGCATATGTGCCACAAATTTATTAATGGATGAAGCAGCACTAAGGTCTTTGCTTTTGCAAAACAAATGGTGTGTTGGCAAATCGTACTTAGCTCAAACTTAGGAAAATTCTATAAATTTTATAAATTTTCCTAAGTCTGAGCTAGCCTTTCTCTAATGTCTTAGCTCAGACTTAGGTTTAGATAATGTCTATTCAAAGTTAATCAGGTTTAGATAATGTCTATTCAAAGAAATTAAGGCACTAACATATTAAGGATTGGAGAAAGGCTATTCAAAGTTAATCATGCCTACAGAACTAATCAGAAAGTTAAACCTAGTCACATCAAATGTCTTGGTGAAGAGGTCTGCTAACTGGTTATCTGTCGTAACCTGAACTAAGTTAACTAGCTTCCTCTCAGCACAATCCTTAATGAAATGATGTATAATTCCTATCTGCTTAGTCTTAGAATGTTGAAAATGATTTTTAACTATAAACAAAGTAGCAGTATTATAATTGTGTATAGGGGTACCCATGTAGTTCAATCTGAAGTCAAGCAACTGATTCTGGATCCAAAGCACTTGAGAGCACCAGGATGCATCAGCAATGTACTCCGCTTCAGCAGTTTAGGTGGAAACGGTTGTTTGCTTCTTGCATTGCCACAAAACCAATCGGTTACCCAAGAACTGAGCTCCTCCCGTCATTGACTTGATTGAGTTGATAACCGACATAATAACTATCTGAGAAACAATACCGACAATCTGACTTAGGTTACCTGATCTTAGAGGTGAATTGAATTATAAGCATTATTGATAATGTAATTTGTTAGAACACAATGTAAATGTAAAACAAAACAGTCTAGTATTAGAAGAAAAGATAAGATATATCCTTAAAAGAGAAAGGATACGGAAGTATGTATGAATTACAGATTTCTGTATGATTTCTGTATCTATACAAAACTACTCCGGAAATTCCAAAGTAGTTATGTACAGACCAAATTCTACAAAAATCCTCATTTCTATAGAAGGCTTCTAATGGGAAGCACTAATAGTCTTCAAAGAAGAGTCCTGAAGGAGTTCTGGATTATCTAAAGATAAAGATTATGAGAAGAACAAATTCTACCTTTGTGTGAAGAACAAGCAAATTGAATACCAATTTGGCATTAATCACGAAAGCAGTTGACGATAGTTGGAAGATAGATAAATTGAATATCCTCGATTTATCTATATTCTAACACACTCCAAGTTCAACCGTCCTCAAGCACCTTATCCAATGCAACTTGCTACATCTTCCTATAAATAGCAAGCTGACTTCACCAAACAAAGCAAGACATCAAGCATACAATTCACTATCTTCTCAAAGCAATTATAACATTACTCCCATGGAAAAGTTATTTCTGTTGATATATAGTTATACTATAAACTCGTGTAAACCATTATTTACCTTTGAGATATACAGAATAACCCTTTTATGAATTGTTGTCTTTCAATTTGATTTACTTTCTTCAACTTGTTTATCTTGTTTAAATCTAATTTTGCCAACATTGTTAAAGAGCCCCTCACGGGACCTAACAATTGGTATCAGAGCATATTGAATAATCAATATTCAAAGATCCTGCTCTTTAAAATTTCCCCAAGTCAGAATAATGGGAAATCTCCCGGCTCACTAGCAAAGCTCCCTATGCTTGCCAGGGAGGAATATCCATAGTGGAAATCTAGAATTACTAATCTTCTGAAAGAAGTTGATAATTCCCTGATGGATTGCATAGCCAACAGATCCCATCATCCTGAAATGGAACTTTCTGAAATCAAAAGGCACAAGAAGAAAATTCTTCAACCTCTTCTATGCCTCATAACATAAAAAATCTTCACCAGTATCAAAAACCTCAAACTAAGTGTCAAGAGCATCACATACAACAAATCTGGTATTGTGATTCATGATGCTCTACCCACATGACTGGGGAAATAAAACTGTTAAACAACTATGTGAAGAGAAAAAGGAAGATCCATCACTTTCGGTGATGGTATATCATACAAAACTATTGGGTATGTAACCATTACCAACGGTGAAGTCACAATTGAATATGTGTCACATGTCCAAGGTCTAAAATACAATTTATTGAGTTGTGGACAACTAAAGGCTTCAAATTTACTCTTTAACAAATGTGAACTTATTGGACTAAACGACAGTAAAATTTACTTAACGGGAAAAAAGAATATATCAGAGTCTTTATTTTATAAACTTCAATAATCTGATTTTAAGTGAGTCTTTCTGTCTTGTTTCAAAATCCACTAACAAAGAGTCTGAGCTTTGGCACAAAAGGCTATCCCATCTAAACTTTAGAATAATTGCTGAACTAGCAAATAAAAAGATGGTAAAAGGTCTTCCTACCATATCTTCAAAATCCGAAGAAATATGAGAAGATTGTCAGATGGGAAAAATGAAAAAACTTCTCACAAAATCTTCAAGAAGTATCTGGAAGTCAACCACTTGAGCTAATACACATGGATCTTTGTGGACCCATAAGCATAGAGAGCCTTGATGGAAAGAAGTACATCCTAGTTATGGTGGATGACTTCTCCAGATATACATGGGTTGAATTCTTGAAATAAAAATTGAAACAACAGATCTTATTATTAACTTTATAAGAAAATACAAAAACTAATGCATCTAAAAGTAAGAAGAATAAGATCTGGCAATGGAACCGAATTCAAAAATTCAAAACTAGACACACATCTAGTCAGTAAGGGCATCTCTCATGAGTTCTCTGCACCAATGACCCGGCAACAAAATGGGGTAGTAGAAAAGAGAAACATAAATCTAGTAGAAGCCGTCAGATCCATGCTTTCCTCCGCAAATCTTCCCATCTACTTCTAGGCTGAAGCTATTGCAACTGCATGCTTCACTCAAAATAGATCAATCATCAACAAAAGGATCAATCAAGCTCCTTACCAAGCAATCAATAAGAAAAATCCTAACTTAAAATTTCTTCATGTCTTTGGATGCAGGTGCTATATACTAAATGATCAAGATTACCTCGGAAAATTCTATAAAAAGGCCGATAAAGGAATCTTCATTGGATATTCACTTAAGTCAAAAGCATACAGAGTTTTTGTTCTAAAAACTCAAGTGGTAAGAGAAAGTATAAATGTGTCATTTAGCGACGATAAAATGGCTATGCATACTAGCACCACATCTCCAATTGAACCGTGTTTATCTTCTCTTTCAAAAAACTTTATCACAAAAGATCACTGCAAAGATAGCAAAAAGGTTGTGAACCAAAATGAAATTTATTGTTCAAAAGACAAAAATAATAACTCTCACTCTTTGATTGAAAAAATTACAACTTCAGAAACATTACAGAACTCTACTCTGGAGCTTCTAAATGATTCAGTAAATGAGAGATCTCCCTCTCAGCTGACTGTCCATCAGTTGAGGGGGAGTGTCAAGACATTGACACAACCGATCTAATGCTTAGGAGTGAAGAATTAGCCACTCTTACTCCAGAAACAAAATGGATAAAAGATCATCCCATAAATTTAATCATTAGTGACTAAAACAAAAGTGTCCAAACCAGAGTTGCTTCAACTAATCAGTGTCTCTATGCTGGATTCCTCAGTATAATAGAACCAAAAAAATATGAAGAAGCCCTTCAGGATCCCCACTGGATCCTAGCTATTCAACAAGAGCTAGGACAAATTGAAAGAAACAATGTGTGGAATCTAGTTCCAAGACCTAACAACAAATCTATTATAGGAACTAAAAGGATTTTTTGAAATAAAACTGACGAAGAAGGTACCATAATTAGAAACAAAGCTAGGTTTGTAGCAAAATGATACTGTCAACAAGAGGAATTAGACTACAATGAAACCTTTGCCCCAGTCGCAAGACTTGAGGCTATCAGGATATTTCTGGCCTTTGCAGCCTCCAAAGGTTTCAAAGTCTATCAAATGGATGTTCAATGTGCCTTCTTAAATGGAAAAATTGATCAAGAAGTTTACATTGAACAACCACCCGGATTCAAAAGTGAAAATTTTCCAAATCACGTTTGTAAACTCGAAAGAGCCTTGTATGGTTTAAAACAAGCATCTAGAGCATGGTATGACACCTTCTCTGAGTTCCTTTATCATCCAACTTTAAAAAGGGATCCATTAAAAGAAAGAAAAGGTCATCTCTTGGTTGTACAAATCTATGTAGATGACGTCATCTTTGGATCCACATGTCCATCGTTTTGTAAAGAGTTTCAGGAACTTATGACAACAACCTTTGAAATGAGCATGATGGGAGAACTAAATTATTTTCTAGGAATCCAAATTAAACAAACTTCAGAAGGAAATTTTTATAAATCAAGCAAAATACATCAAAAATCTCCTCAATAAATACTCTCTCTCAAATTGCTCCTCTTTTAAAACACCAATGGCCACAAACGTGAAAATTGATGCTGAAAAAGATGGTAAAAATGTTGATGAACACACATACAGAGGAATGATAGGCTCACTTCTGTATCTCACAGCAAGTAGGTCTGATATCATGTTCTCCACATGTTTCCTTGCCAGATATCAATGTAAACCCAAGGAGTCTCACTTATTAGCTGGCAAAAGAGTCTTTAGATACCTAAAAGGGTCAGCGGACCTAGGTCTCTGGTACCCCAAGGAAACTGACTTTTCCCTAACAGCCTACTCAGATGCTGGTCATGCAGGTTGTAAACTAGACAGAAAAAACACATCAGGAAGCTGTCAGATGCTAGGAGGTAAGTTAGTATGCTGGACATCCAAGAAGCAAAACTGTGTATCAACTTCAACCGCTGAAGCTGAATATGTTGCTACTGCCAGCTGCTGCTCCCAAGTGATATGGATGCAAACCCAACTCAAAGACTATGAGATAAATCTCTTTAAAATTCCAATTTTCTGTGATTCAAAAAGTGTCATTTCCATCACATTCAATCCTGTTCATCACTCAAGGACAAAACACATCGATGTCAGGTATCACTTTATCAAAGATCATGTTGAAAAAGGACACATTGAAGTGTACTTTGTTCCAACTGAACTCCAACTTGCAGATATCTTTACTAAACCTTTAGATGAGAAGAGCTTCTCATTTTTACTAAGCAAGCCAGGGATGCTAAACATGACTGCAAATTAAAAAAAAAATAGGGGGCTAGTTTAATAACTACCTGTCATTTTTTCCTATACTCCCAAGGAACTCCTTTGAAAAGTTGACTTCTTAAACAAAAAGCTCAAATTTCAAGAATAAAAAACATCAATAATGACCTATAAATATAGGCTGTCAAATCCTTTTTCCCTCTCTTCTGTTCACTTCATCATCTCACCATGTCTTTAAAAGGAGAACAAAAGTAAAAAAATTCACTAACAACAATCTTTCTTCTTCATAGAACTCTGATATACTTTGTCGAAAGGGATAAATTCAGCCATGTCTTTCAAAGAACTTTCTCCATCACTGTCTGGAAATACAACATTCCCTGTTCCTCACATTCACAATCTTATGCTCTATACACCCTGTGGGAACAAATTTTGGTCCTATCAATAAATGATGAAATTTTTTAAAAACTGTCCCATAGGATATGCACTAACTCTTGATGTTCCCATCACACTACTCTCTACTTCAAGAATTCTGGAGGAATGTCGTTCTCATTATTAAAGATGGAGACGATGCATTGATAAGAACATCGGTCTGTGGAGTAATGTTTGTCTCTGATCAACATTTGATCAGAAAAGTACTTCAAATCAAAGACAGTCCATCTGCTACCAACCACTTCAACCGAGATGCTGTGATCAAAACTCTTCTTGATATGGGATACAAAGGAAACCTATATGAAGGAAAAGCCAACAGAGTTCATCTTCAACATCTATGGCAATACTTCTTCTCTCGAATTCAAATTTGTTTCTCATCAAAATACTCTGATCAATACCTGTCAGATGAGGACACTCAATGTGTCACGCATGCTCTCATTCGAGGTCACAACATGAATTTCTCTCTGTACCTCATGAGACACATGCAAAATAATCTCAAAGGACCCTTAAATGAAAGATTCATTCTTTTACCCCAGGTTTTCCACAAAATTAATCCTTCAAGCCTTAAACTGGGAAACAATACCGAGAGGGATCAAAACAAGCAAAGTAGTGTCTCAAAAGGGAATCTCTCCTGGAGGACTATCCATTTCTAGACTTCCAGTCTCCAATGGATATTTTCTTCCATCCACAGGAAGGCAAACTTCTCTGCATCTATATATTTCTCTTCAAATGAAAGCAAGAATAGATGCCTGTGTGCAGACATCTGTACTTACCTTAAACTATCTGTATAAATTTCTTGGTTAAATAAATTATCATTCTCTTGATAAAAAATATGGCAGAAAGTTCCCTCAAATATCAAAATTGTCCAAAATATCTGAGCAATAAATGAAAATTAGCTCTGATAAATACGATAATTAATTCGCTAATTATTCACAAATTGCCAACGTAACTTTTATTACCGTTCAGAATAAAAGCGTCCGTTCGAATAGATTATAGCCATTATAAAAAAACCCTGAAAAACGGAATGGCATCAGGAGTACTTATAAAAGGAAATCGTCCCTCTCACCTAGATCCCACTGTTCACATCACAAACTTGAGAACTCACAAATGGCATCCTCATCCGGGACCCCTGTGATGAACACTAGGTCCAAAGGAAAAATCACTCGAAACCCCTCTGCTCAAACCCTAAACCTAGATTCCTTATCCTCTAACTCACCACCGAGATGCAATTTCACACTAGACACCCTCAACCAACTGTGCGATCTCAACCAATCTGCATACTCATCAAACCTCCAGTTGAGCATAGAAACTCTAAAGAATTCATCTCAACTTGCCACAGCCTTAACCATCAACCAACCATGCCCAAAATCCGCCATCCGGAACTTTTGGGCAACTGTCAAATGCTAGATGGAAACATGAAAGGAAAGGTGAATGCAGGCAGAAACATCACACTCCAACTATCTGACCTAAGAGAAATCTTCCCAATACCAGATAACTTCACATCCTTTTCTCCAAACCCAGAAGATCCAGCCCTGAGAGAACTGATTATTGAAATCACCGGAGAAAACTTTGCAGAAAATAGTCTAATCTCAAATCTCATAGGTCAACTAAATCCCACCTGGAGATTCACAATTGATTTACTCAACCACACCATGACATCCAAGAAGGGCTCCATGGATCAGATCAACAAAAACACTCTCACTATTCTACAGTCTATACTTTAATGAAGAGATTGACATGACCCTACTGATCTGGAGAGATATGGAGAAAAGAGTCAAAGAAAAATCAAAAAGCAAGAAGTCAGAATCTGTGCCCTATTTCACACCCCGATGTTCCCGATTACGTGGGCGTGTGACGTCATGGGGTCATAGTCGTGGATACATAGAACGATGTCTAACAGCTTCGTTTACATTTGAAAACCAAGTATGTTATCAAAGTTGCAGCGCATTATATAAAAGATAACATTATCTTACAATACTGAAACGAGAACGTTACGATAAGAAATATGATTGTTCATGATTTATTTAGATAGTAAAAGGTGACCATGACTCCATTCCTATTACAGGCCCTGTTGTTTGATAGACTTCCCATTTGCACACCGAGAGCGAACTTAGTTACCTGAGAAATATATGAGTTTGAAAGGGTCAACGTAATGTTGGTGAGTTCACAGGTTTAGGACTAAATAACATCCTCAGTCAGAGCGGGTACCGATCAGATTCATCTCACCGTGAATCTGGTCACTCGAATCTGTGATTTTGAGCTTGAATGGTGAAGATGAGAAAACTTAGTTTTTAGAGACTTTTTTCTATTTTTTCTTCATTTCTGGATGGATTCTGATGATATGGATGATCGATTCGTGTTCTGGAGTTCATCTTTATGTTTGTTTATGTTCTACATCTTCAGTTCTGGTGGAGAAATGAAGATCCGAAGTTATTTTTGGAATTTTGGAGTTTTTCCCGTATTTGAAGATTTTTAGCTTTGATTCTTCGTTTTCTGGGCATTTCTTCATGGATTTGGATGATATGAGGTATGATTCTCAGTGGAAAAAGCGTTCCGGGTCCATTGGAAGCATCCGTTTCGTCTGATTCTCATCAGTTTGAGCAGATCTGGAAAAACACACACTTAGTGCGTGTTTCGCGGTGTTCTTCGTGTTCTTGAAGATTTGCAGATTTTGAAGACTGTTTTTTATCCGATTTGCTACTGTTTATGGGTTGTTGGTGGCCACAATAGTCTCGTGAATGGTTTAGCTTCATATCTCGTGCATCATTACGGGTTTTTCTTATCGGTTTTGGGCAGATTTCAAGTTCACAAGTAAGTTCTTCATGTTCATCATATTTTCCAGATTTATTCTAACTGTTCTTGAAGGTTTGAAGATTGCTTTAGCGGACTTCCAGTGTTCTTAGCGAACTTGTTCTCCTCTCCTTAGCGAACTTGTTTGCTTTAGCGGACTTGTTTCTGCGTTTAGCGGACTTGTTTTCTGCTTAACGGACTTGTTCCTTAGCGTACTTCTCAGAACACTTAACGGACTTGTTCGAGCTTAGCGGACTTGTTTGTTCAGTTAGCGAACTTGTTTCTGGGTTTTCGTTCGAGGATGTTTCAGAGAATTCTGTTCGTTCAGGGTTGTAGAGGATGAGCTCACGAGTTCAGGGGTTTAAAATTCGTCAATTTTGGTCAAGTATTCCGGGAGTTATGTTCGTTTTACGGTTTTCCGACGGGTTCACGTATTTCCGGTGGTCTGCTCCGACGTTATTAGGGTTTGGAGGTTGATGATGACTGAGAATGATGACGTGTCATCACCTGAGTGGTTGTTTCGGTCAAACCCGACATTCCCTTTTATGTTGTCGATCATTGGTTGGTCTAAACAATTCTCGTGGCCCCACTTGGAATTGAGAATTAAGGTATCCATAGAAAAAGAATGCTGGCTGCTCTCCCATTGGCTGAACAGAAAATGTGTGGACCCCATCTGATGAAAAGAAGCCGTTAAAAGAATGGGTGTTGTCGAATCATGAATGGAAAGAGAATGTGCGCGTGGGGACCACCAGGTGAGATAGAACCGTTGAATGTGCTTCTGTTGGTGGCCTTTGATTGGCTCTTCCCATCTTCACACGGATTGTGAACATTAGCCATCAGATCAATTTTTTCTCATTCTGCCTGTTTCTGATTGGCCCTTATCTAGTCACACGGATCATGACTCATAACCCTTAGATCAGCTTATTTTTCAGCCGTTGGATGGGTCTTAAAACTCAATTCTGATTGGTTGGAGTATTTTTCCAAGGATTATGGATTTATTCTTGAGGGATTTAATTGTCTAATATTTATTTTTGGCATTTTCGTTAAATGCGGGCGTTTTTCTTATCAGTTTTTCGAGACGAACGAAATAATGCCGCGACGGAATTTCTGAAAAATTTTATTAGTCGCGGATTTATTCTATTTTATTTGGGTTCAAGTTTTTGGTGACTTCAGACCACGTTAGCTAACGATCACTGACGGGATAGTTTCGTTTTTCGGTTAAACATGCAAACTTTTTCGTTATATCTCACTCTAAGTTGTTTAGCTGACGAAGTGCCGATGTCAACTAACCGGATTAACTGGAATCTCAGTTAAATATTGGAATTTATCCGATTAAATCTCTCGGATGACCGTTTATTGAAGAAATATAAGAGTTTATTTTATTTTCGCATCCAACCTCAGTCACACGAATTATTCACAACTGTCAGCATCCGGCTTCCGGTTTTTCGCAAGATTGTCCGTTTTCAAGATTTTTGCACCGGTTTCTCTAGGCAACCGATCGCGACGGTTCGACTCTCCGCATCTGATTTTACGCTTCCGACTGAATGTTTTTGGAGAGATTTAGAGAAATAGGAGGAATTATTATGGATTTGGATATCGGGTCGATTATCCGGAGTTAGAGCATGTTCGGTGTCAAACTGGTTTATCTGATTCATTCTGTTGCGGTTTGGACTCCGAGATGTAGTATTTTCTTAGTATTGTACCCGACCGTGTGAACCGAGTGAGCGGAACACTTGGATCTCGAATGGAGCAACAAGAAAAGAAGAAGCTTATTCAGAGGGGGAATCTCTACGACAGATTGTCTCCGGTTTATCAGTTTCTCATTGAAGATGTACGGCAGAGCGGTTCTTCAGCAATTGAACAGATTTGAAAGCATCAGTCAAGGGGGGAATTGTTGGAACAAAAATCTTGGTGACTGACGCCATCAAATCTGTTTACCGACGCATTTGACTGAAGAATCCATGTGAATCGATTTAGAGACTGAGTTGTGATGCTCGAGGCTTGCAAGATTGGACCGAAGACCGTTTTCTGGAAAAGTCAACCGTTCGGGTCAACGGTCAACGTAAAAGTCAACGGAAGATCGGTTCGAGCGAGTCAAGCTTCGGATTAATTAAATCAGCTTTGATTTAATTATCAATTTACGTTATTTGCTTTACTTGTAATTTCGTTCATTTGTCGTGTTTTTCTGTTGTCAGTCACCCTCACTATATATAGTGAGGGTGCCCATTACAAGTAAAGGAGTCTCCAAATGGGGAGATGATGAATTTCTTGTAGAGTGTGAGATTTCCATTCTAGAGAGAGAGAGTGAGTCATGGTTTCTAGAGAGAGAGTGTTCTTCATGATTCATTGATTGTAATCTTTCGATTAATGAATTCATTCGATTTGTTCATCTTTCTTCTTATGTTGATTATCTATGATTCATCATCATCATCTTCTTCATTTGTTTTGAGTTTTTGAATCCGAACTCGTTCTTGCTCAAGATCGAGATTCTCGTAGTGAAAATCGGTCCTAACAAGTACCATAATATCAAGTAAAAGATTTGTTTGATCATGATTTCTCCCTCAAAGTATTTAAAACAGTTTAATAGAAAGGGGCCATGAAACTCACATGTTCAAGGTGAATGATCGTGATAGATGATACGAGCTGTAAGTAACCGATGTCCTAATATTGATAATAATAATAGACATGATTTAGTTCCTTGGTTCGGTTTGAATAACGTTCAGTTACCCAATGATCCTGGTCGAGTCTTGACAACTTATTCCCGTTTGTATGTTTGGAAAACCCGGTCGTAACGTTTATTAGTTGTATAAACATTTAGACTTGCTATGATATTTAAAACAATAAACATGTGGATTCAAAGTAAATAATTATTAGTCAAATAATTATTCAAAGTTTTGTAAGAATATATATGGACATGTATATTTATTTTAGATCTGAATTGTGATAAATAATATGTATTATTTATTCCGTTGTTTGATTTATATTTGGTCATACGCTCGTAATAATTTATAAGTAACTAAGCGTTTAAGTTATAAATTATTGTACAAATAATTGTTATAACTTGTATGAGAAAAATCAATTGTTTAAGTTATTAAGGAAATTAATAACTTTACGATGGAACTTTGATGAAAATAAAGTTAGTTTATTATTTTCGAGTTTGAAAGTATAGATATACTTGGTGAAAAATAAACGTTTTATTTTCCTTGTATTTGTATCGTTGATTCGAAGTGTCTTTAATAACAATAGGTACTATTATTAACGTGACTTCGAGGACTTTGTAAGATAAGATTTCTAACGGTTGATTTATATATTTTTCTTAGAAATCAATCCAAAACTTTTAGTCTTAATCGAAACTTATAAGTTTCAAGGTTTTTAGAAACAATATAATCGTGACATAAGTTTTAGTTAGATCTTTACGACGAGATAAGATCGAAAGAGTTTCGGTCCGTCGTGTTTGTTTGGTTAACTTTGTCCGATCCTTATAAATCTATATTTGTTATTTTTAAACAAATATTACTTGTTATCCGGAACAAAACATTATAAATCTTTTATCAAACTTTTCGATCTATTTTTAGCTATAAAAATGAATAACATTTTTAGAAAAATTTCATTAGGTTCCGCTTGTAAATAGGCTTCAAATCATGTCTTCGTGTCGTTTATTCCATCAACAAATCAATTCATATAATGTCGTTTACTCGGTTAACAATAATATAAGTATATGATTAAACTTAGATAGTTGTCATCTTTGACTTGGTTTTAATTAGTCTAACACTTAATATAAAATGACACAAGTTTTGTTTATCATTATCTTTACTTTACTTTGTGTTTAAGGAAATCAAAATGGTTTCTTTAACTTGTATAAAAGATCTCGATTCTCGGATGATTAAGTTAGTTACATAAAATTATATCTTCATAAAATCATAACATGTCTTCGTGAATCAATCTCAAGCTTGGATACTTGCGAGTATACCCTTCGGCTCATCACTCGGTTTTTCCGTTTCAAGACTCACAATGTGACAATATTAAGCTCTGAGAGCATCACATTGTAGTTCGATTCAAGAAATGTAAAAAGAAAAGTAAGAAGTTCATCATTTTATGTGGGTTTTCAAACCGTAATGAAAACGAGATCATCAAGACTCATTGGATCTTCGGGGTGAACCTTTAAACAAAAGAGATGTAAATGAAATGGGTTTTAGAGGCTTACTACTAGCAAGCTAGGAGAAAAGGATGTGGCGGTCGAAGGTGGCGACAGTTGACGGTGGCTGTGATGGCAGCCGATGGTGATGGTAGTGGTGGTGGCGGTGTTCGATGGTGATGATGATGGTGATGATGACGGTCGACGATAATGGGGATGGTGGTGGTGGCGATGGATGATGATGGTGGTTCTTGGTTGCGACGGGAGAAGGGGCGACGGCTAGAGCGGCGGCGGCCTTGGGAGGGCGGCGTCGGACAGCAGTGACGAGAGGGAGGGGGTGGCGATGGTCCGGCCGGCGGTGGGAGGAGGTGCGGTGGTGGGGTGGCCGGCGGTTGAGGGAGGAGGAGGGTGTGAGGTGGTGGTTTGAAAGAGTGGTTTGTGTGTGAAAGTTGTATTCATGGTATGGGTATTTTAACATGCGGGTAATCTTTTAACCATAGTTAGGTTAGTGGCTTAACCTAGGTTAGGACATGAGTTAAGTAGATATTTTGTGGGGTTTAAGTAATTAGGTATTAGTTTTATAAAAA
>JBCNJP010000027.1:97592814-97699842 GCA_039602395.1 Deinandra increscens subsp. villosa
TTTTTGGGTGGGTGGCTTGGTGTAATATATTTAGTTAACATAGTTTACATATTCTCTGCTTAGAACGTATGAATGTAATGAACACTAAATAGCCACACTCTGTGGTTCCTGGCTGGAGTGGACACTAACTTCCTATTATTAATAGTAGAACAAAAATGACCAAAAAATTAGAGCATTTTTAAAGCTAAAACAAAGACTCTTTAAGTGGACTAAAGCAAGGTACAAAATCTGAAATTAGTGTAAACATGCATGTTATAATAGTTCGAAACTAAGTTCTGATCCGGCTTCCACTGGTCCTACTCTAACAATACAAAAGACAATGCCTTTAAGTTCTTTCATACCGCAACGAACCCTAGTTTTATCTAATAAAAGATTAATTCGTTGTAGCTAGAAAAAATCATGCAAAAATTGTTGCTGATATACTTTAGAGATTGCTGTTGTTTTTCAGCAATTTTAAACCATTTGCTGCTGTATTTTAGACCATTTGCTGCTAAAAATCATGCAAAAGTTTTGCTACACATTTGATACTTTTGATACACATTTGATACTTTTTTCACAGCATTTGCTGCTGTATTTTCACAGCAGTTTAGGTGTTAATTAGTTGTTGAATTGTAAAAGTTTTGCTACACATTTGATACTTTTTTGCTGCTGTATTTTAGACCATTTGCTGCTAAAAATCATGCAAAATTGTTGCTGATATACTTTAGAGATTGCTGTTGTTTTTCAGCAATTTTAAACCCAGTTAGCATGGTTAAGATCAGCATTTCTATCATCTGCTAATACTAAGTTTGTTGTGATGATTCATGTTGTTGAATGCTCCCTAAAATCACCAAGGTTTGCCACTTGCTATGTATGTCTGATTACATGCCGTAATTGAATGTGCAAAAGAAATCACACTGCTCGGTTTTCATTTTATTTTGCTACTATCATCTGCTAATTGAATGTGCATGAAATAAATGGAACTAATGCTTAAGTGTTGTGTGATCAGAAGTATGGTAACAAACAGAAATACTCACCGCTGAGTTGACCCAATTGAATTTACTCGCTTTCTTCGATCCAATTTTTGCGTTATACAATCCAATTGCCCTGCCAAAAAAATGATTTGCATTAATTACCAAAACCTTATATAAATAATATAATGATTTGTGCATCTCTATTATTTACTTACGCATCAACTATTGTCTTAAACTGCAGATTGACAGAGGTAGGCCTTATGGAATCAAGATAATAGCATTTCATTTTTTTCATGTCTAGTACACCGAGCACCCAATGTCGGCTACAAAAAAAAAAGAACAGAAACCAGAATCATGTCAAACAAAACAACTAGTAGATCAAACATAACAAAACTTTGTTCAAAATCAAACCCGGGATTGTAGGGCACTAGGACAATGTCATTGTTCTTTCTCGATCCCAACCGATCTGCAACAAGTCGACTGGAATCATCAACATTTCTAGCCTTCCCTTTCTTATCATGGTTCATCGTTGCAGTCGGGGTCACAAAACAGATTCCATGATCTATTTTTGAACCATTCTTTATTTGCTCATACAAGTACCTGTTAACAACATACATTGATGACGAAACCACTTATAAAATATAACAAGTAACGAACAATCATTTAAATTCAACTAAAGTACTTACATTGAATAAGAAGTAACCACAGCCCCACTCAACTCATCCATTGCAAAAACTCTCTCAAAATCATTCCAACTTAAGTACGTGAAGCTATCATACCCGAAAATATCATTCTCACACTGCACTCTTATAGTATCGACATGTTTCATGTGTCCATCAACCATCATTTGAGCCATTAACATAGTAGGACTTGTCATTCTGACCCTTTTCTTCCTCTCACCTCTCGTCATTACCTTTCTTTGCTCCGGCTCTTTTCCGGTCAACTTACTTTTCTTTTTCTCTTTCAACTCAATAATGCTATCGCCCATAAGGAGTTGCACATCTGGAGTCAACAATTCCCTTACCTTTTCTTCATCGGGGTCTAATTGTCGTTTCTTCTTTGATGCATCCTTCATCTCCTCATCATTTTGTGTCCCTTTCTTATCATGGTTCCTACCCTCATCATCATTTGACCCATTCTTCTTTGATGCATCCTTCGTCTCCTCATGCTTCTTTGCATCATTTCTCACCTCAACCTTCTTTGTTCTAACTTTTTTCTTGCTTATATTGTTCTGCCAAAAATTAATATAATTAAATAGATTATCTTATAACAGATTTTGTTTAGTGCAGGTGAAAAAAATTGCAAAAAAAACCTACCAAATCAGCGAATTGAATGACTAGGTGCCTCGGCCAACTTAGTATATACCCAACGGCATCTTTAACTTTCTCGATAAACTCATCTTCAATTGGAAACGGTATTAAAGCTTCTCCTTGAAGACTAGTTTCCAAATTTACATCAATGTTCTCACCTAATATATCAAAGTCAATAATAAGATCCAAATTTATAATAAAAATATAAAATCATATAAATAAATAAGTACCCAAGTCATTAGAATTCATGACGGATCCTTTGGCAACTATATTTGAGGGAACATCAACTGCAAGATAACATGATTTATCCTACAAAATAAAAAATGTTAGCCTCAAATCAGAAAAGTCTTAGCCTACAATTTAATTGCTTACATGTATAGATCCTTCTTCGTGTTCTTCATCTTCTTCTAGTGCCTCATCCTCAATATCATTCCCTATTTGGCAACTTGCACCATCTGAAGCAGGAGTGGAACAAAGAGTACCTTTTTTCATTCTTTCAAAGTCATCTTCAAGTTTCGCTAACCGTCGATTCATCTTCTTCTTTTCCTTACTCAAGTAACCCTTGATGGTCTTGGGTAAGTGAAAATATTGTTGTTGCGATACATACTTACCCATCCCACGAACATGCCCACGTTGTTCATCATTACCCAGGGCCTGTGTGAGCACATCCTCTGTTCCACATGAAACATCATCACATATATTTTCTTTCTCTAGCTCTTCCTACACACAAAAAAAATAAATAAATAAATAAAAAATACCAAGCTATAGTGGAAAATGATCACATCACCAAAAACCTTCCAATGTTACAAACTTACGATTTTCTCAACAATTGGTTTGACATTTGGGTCGTAACCTCCTGATTTCAATTCTCTTGCTTTCTTCCAACATGTTGTCCGATCAATCTCCTCTTCATCCTTACCAGTTTCTTTGATCTAATTACCAGGAATAACATAAGTGAATCAAGAACAAAATGAAAAGTAAAGTATTTGATATAAGTTAATTCATACTATCTCCCTGATGAGTCCGGAATATCCCTTTCTGCTCAAACGATGATTGTATTTATTCATTGCACGAGTATTCTTAGCCTTTTTACTTTTCTCCTGCATTAGAAAGATAAAAACTATGTTAGAAGTTCTTTGTGCTACAAAAAGAAACAGTAAAGTATTTGACCTAAGTTGACGAACCTCCCACTTTTTTGAAGTTCTTTGTGCTACAAAAAGTTTCCAGTCATCCTCTTTCACGAATGGATACATAGCAGGAGGAGTGAGTAAATCTGCCTCAGGATCATCTTTTTTGGCCAAAATGAAGTTTTTGTAAAGAGTGTGTTTGAAGTTTTTCCACTTTGTCCCAATTGATTGAAGAGTGTGCTTCCGACTCTTTGGGTTAAGTACAAAACGTGTCTGAAATATATAGCAAAACAATTCAATACAAAATTGCATATCAAGCTAATTAAACCCAAAAGTTTAGACTTACCAAAACAAATTTCCAACAAGCTTCCTTTATTTCCTTACCAACATCCAACCAAGAGTCATAATTTATGGAAACCATAGATCTTGCAACCTCTCCCTCGAAAGTAGATAGTTTCTTTGCACCTTCTCCATCTGGGACACCTCTTTTATTATAAGTAATTACTATTTTCTGTTTGATAGTTTTTGATTTTACTGTCGGTCCTCTTTGTGATTTCGTCACTGATTCTTCATTATTTGAATTATCTTTGTGATCTTCATGTCTTGAATGATCAGAATCTGAATCGGCCATGGCCCAAAAAAACAACCTGTTCAAATAGAATATATATATAGTTAGTCACAACATGCATGAGAGTAAAAAATAGTTTAAGCTAAGAACTAAGATTAGAAACATACCAAAAAATAAAATTAACTTTTTATTTTCAACAAAATGGACTAAACTAAAATGCCCTCGTCATCCGAGCGCGTACAATTAAAATCATCGTCAAGATCTGCTAATGTTGGGTCTTCTACATCAACAGGAGTATCAAATTCAAACATATCATCAATTTCATCATCATCTCCATACTTATACATCTTATGTGGTGTGAACCCAACAACAGACAAATTCCTATCCTGTTGATCTTGAACATAAAAAACTTGTCTGGCTTGACTAGCTAATATGAAGCGTTCAGACTGATTACCAAGCCTACCAAAGTTCACCACTGTGAATCCAAAATCATCTTTTTTAACACCACGACTATCAACCCAATCACACATGAAAACAGGAACTGTAAACATGCGATAATCAATTTCCCATATCTCCTTTATACGACCGTAATAAGTAACAGCGCCATACACGGGATTTGAGTCTTTTGCACTAGCAATCTGCATAGTATGCGCGACTATGGATACTCCACTACATTGAGTGGTTCTAGATTCATCTCGAGAGGTCGTATGGAACTTATACCCATTGATGGAAAAACCGCTATATTTATTGACAACAAAATTAGGCCCTTTAGCCAACCAACGAACACTATCGCAAATATCTTCCCCATTAGCCAAACGCTTTTCAACCTATTGAAAATAATTTAAGGTAATTAAAATAAAACTATTAAAAAATATTTCGGATTGTAACAAAATTATTAATAGAAAGAAATAGTAACAATAAAACCTCGTTCTTAAACCAGCTAATGAATGTTCGACTATGTTGGTTATGCAACCATGTGCTGGTTCGACGGGGGTTAAGATCCTTCAGTTCCAACATATGTTGCCTGGATCATATTCGAACTTAGAAGAATTGTTATTTATTATATAGATCAAAAAGAAATTTAGATTATCTTACTCGGTGTATGTTTCCACAGCAGCAGTGTTTCTCAATACATAAAGATGAGCTTCATCAAGTATCTTAGTATCCACAACATCGACCGTAGCCCCCGATAAAGGCTTGCCGGTGCGAATCCTTTCATCATCACGTTCATGAGGATTTCCAATTGAGCCACCATTTTTTAAGTAGGTCGACCAAAATTCTAAGGCTTCCTCTGCCACATAACATTCTGCAATGCAACCTTCAGGCCGATGATGATTTCGTACATACCCTTTCAGTATTTTCATGAATCTCTCAAATGGATACATCCACCTAAAATGAACCGGGCCACATAACCTCACCTCTCTAACTAAATGCACCATCAAGTGAATCATTACATCGAAAAACGAAGGAGGAAAATACTTCTCTAGCAAGCACAAGGTTGATACAATATTACTTTGCAACTTGCTTAGCTTACTAACATCAACGACTTTACTACACAACTCGTTGAAAAAATGACACAAGTCTATGATTGTTTTCCTCACTTTCACGTTTAACACCCCCTTAATTGCAAATGGAAGAAGTTGTTGCATTAGTACATGACAGTCATTAGACTTCAAACCATTCATCTTTGAAACATCATCGGACACAAGATTCTTGAAATTAGAGGAATACCCATGAGGCACTTTTATGTTGGAGAGTGTATCATAAAATTGATGTTTCTCTGAGCTATTCAATGTGTAGATGGCAGGCGGAAGATAGAGCCGATTCCCTTTTAGTTGAGTTTGTAATTCAGGCTTAATGCCTAGATCCTCAAGATCTTGTCGTGCTTTTAACCCATCCTTCGTCTTGTTAGGCAAATTCAACAGTGTCCCATAAACACTCTCGCACACATTTTTTTCTATGTGCATAACATCTAACTGATGACGAACAAGCAACTTCTTCCAATATTCAAGTTCAAAAAATATTGACTTTTTATGCCAAAATTTAGCTCGCTCATCGATAATTTCTTTTTTCTTCTTCGAGCTTTTCTTCTTTGACTTCTCCGTCTTTGACTTTATCTTTTGACCCCATGTATTCTGAAACCCCGCCAAGTGTTCATAAATTTCTTCACCTGATAATGGTTTCTTTGGCACATCGTTCTCTTGTTCGTTGTTGAAGTCTTTTTTTCGTTTACGTAAGGGATGTTTAGGTGAGAGAAATCTTCTATGCCCAAGGAAGCATACTTTTCTGGACTTAGGCAACCATTGTGAGCAAGTATTGTCAGAACATATTGGACAGGCATTATAACCTTTGGTAACACACCCAGATAGATTACCATATGCGGGGAAGTCATTTATAGTCCATAGTAATACTGCTCTTAGATTGAAATATTCTTTCTTATAAGCATCAAATGTCCTAACGCCGGTTTCCCACAAGAGTTTGAGATCTGCTATCAATGGTGCCAAGTAGACGTCAATATTGTTACCAGGTTGCTTTGGACCTGATATCAATAGAGTCAACATTATGAATTTTCTTGACATACACAAATAAGAGGGTAGATTATATGTTATTAGGGTAACCGGCCAACAACTATGCTTGGAACTTAATGACTTATGAGGATTGATACCATCAGCAGACAAGGCTAATCTAAGATTCCGATTTTCTCTTCCAAATTCTTTCCATGTGTTGTCAACTAGCTTCCAAGAGGGGGAATCGCGAGGATGAGTTAGCTTACCATCAATGACCTTACCTTGTGCATGCCAAGTTAAGTCATGTGCAATCTCCGGTGACGAGAACATTCTTCTAAATCTCGGGATGGGAGGGAAATACCACAAAACTTTTCTCGGCACGTTTTTTGTATTCTTCTTCCAGCGAGATGTCCCACAAGTTGGACATTCAGAAGCCTCCTTATGTTCATTCCAGAATAGGACACAATCATTTTCACACGCATGAATCTTCTCATATTCTAGACCTATTCCTTTTAGCAACTTCTTTGCCTCATACATCGAGCTAGGGATTGTATTCTTTGCAGGTAAAACAGTTTTTAAGGCACCTAACAAAGCATTAAAACTAGTATCTGACCAGCCAAACTGACCCTTCAACTTTTGAAATATCATTAATCCACTAAGTGCGTTATGCTTTGACCCTTCGTAAAGTGGCTTATCACATTCTTCAAGAAGTGATTTCAATGAATCGGGTTCTTTCTCCACATAAGCAAAGGCATCATGTAACATTTCCTTTGTATAATCAAACTCGGGAAGTCTAGATTCATCAGGGCATCTAACTTCAACCTTAGGAGAACCTTCTCCATGGAAAGACCAAACTGTATAATTTTCATCGAAGCCATTGGCAAACAAATGAAAGCGCACACTAGTAATTGAGCCGGGCCTTAGATTGATACAGTTTACACAAGGACAGGGTATAACATCTGACTTTGGATTATTACTTTGCGCAAACTCTAAAAAGGCATTAACACCATCATCATATTCTTTTGATAATCTACCCAACGACATCCATGATTTATCCATGACCTTAGCTAACGTAAAGCAAACAAAAAGGTTACTTCTTTATACTTAAACTTTAATTTAAGCAAATCATTATAAGTGCATAAGGGCAATATTTACGGAAAGAACATGTATCAACTAAAACAGATCATTTACTTTAGCAAATCATATACTAAAACATATTTATAAGTTAAAGCATAAACATATATGTATCAACCCCAAAAAACAGCCCCAAAACAGCTGAAAGCAGCCCAAAAAACAGACCCAAAAACAGCCCCAAACCTTGCTGAAAACAACGATTAAAGCTAAGCAATAAAAAATCCTTAATGGGTTTTTATGGTTATCGAGTTCAACTAAAATATCTCTTTAGTCATCTAAAAAATAGCATTACAAACTCATCCCCAAAAACAAAAAACATCACCAAAACTCAAATCAACAATTAAAGAATATCAGGTCTGTATGTTTTAGGGAGAAACCATTTGAATCACTCATGAGCAGGTAACAAACATAATATATCCATACACTTAAAGCAGCAGCAGATTATATCTATATTTGAAGGCTGCCAGCGTATCTATATTTGAAAGCAGCAGCAGATTATATAATCTAGTATATATATATATTAGTTATAACTTATAAGTCACTTAAACACATTTTAAGAACTTAAACCATAACACAACAACACATCAACAACAGATTATAAACAGAACAGCAGCAGCAGATTATAAACAGAAATACTCAATTAAGCAGATTATAAGCAGAACAGCAGCAGCAGATTATAAACAGAGCAGCAGCAGCAGATTATAAGCAGATTGACAGAGGTAGGCCTTATGAGAAATGTATAAGCATAATCAACACAAATAAAACCCTAGATTAAAAAGAAACAATTAAGCAAACTAATCAAATTTACTGAAAATAACAAAATAAACAATTAAGCATGATTCTGGACTCCTGTTTTGTTTCTGTTTGGCCTATTGAAATCAGTTGATGATTTTCACTTAATGAACTCTCTCAATGTTTGATTTTTTTCCTACCAATAGAATGTGTATGTTTAAAGTTTTTTTTTGCTCAGTAATAAATTTTCAGTTTTAAGTTCTATACTTATACTCTTACTCTCTAATAACCACTGTCATTGCAGGTTACTATAATCGTGCTCTAAACTACAGGTACTCTTTATGTTATGCTTTTAGATGAATCCATTTATGTGTTTACGTAAAAATGTTGAATCTTAGGTGTTTGATTCTGTATGAGTACAATATATTCAAATAGAAACCATACCAACCTAAATCAGAACACCCAACCAACATAGTTATCTACTACCATATTCCACATTATGTACTACCATATTCCTCATTATGTAATTGACTTATTTAATCTTTTAATATTCACCAACAATGTGATTTACATAAAAGACATCAGAATTAATGGTTTAGTATTTTTTAAGTTTTCTATTTTAGATTATAATACCTGGTAGTGCACATCTGTGATAGAACTAGATATCAATTAAACAAAGTGGGTTATTCATAGATCATTTTGGCTTGCTTTGTTTAAGTAGCAAGCCCAAATCAGCAGCCCAGCTGAGTTTCTATTACATTACCCTACTGAAATCTTTGACAACGCGACTGCTGATCATTAGAAGTTTATGCTCTGTTTAAAGTGGATTTTCCATCTGTTCTTTTTGTTTTCTTTATTTCTGTAAGGTTTTTTATTCATGCACATTCATGTTCCTCATGGTTATTTGGATTATATATCTGTAAATCTGACAAATCTTTTATCATTAATCCTATGCCATTGCATTAGTATCCTATTCAAGTATGCAAGAGAACCCAACAAACTCTTAAGAGTCTCTACATCACAAAACACTTAAAAATTTAATCAGTTGCATAGAATAAGTAATCAGAAAAAGGACATGATTAAATCATAAATTGACTGGTTGAGCATCTCAGTGCAAGCATATGATTGTATCCTTACACTTAAAAATTTAATCAGTTGCATGAATATTGAATAGGCTTTTGAATGATTAAATTTACGGATGTTTATGGAGGTATTCATGTTAGTATTAGGAAGTATGGTCTCACTGGTTAAATTTATATTCTCATTCAAATAAGTTGCTAATTTTTTATGCATTTTTTACTTTGAATATATTTGTAAATTTTTAAGTGACTGCATAAAGATAAGCAACAGCACAGAACAGCAGCAACAAATTATTTAAAGATAAGCAACAGCAGCAGAAAATTAACAGAACAACAGCAGCAGAAAATTATTGGCTGCTACTACAAAAACTGGCATTCTTGACGTGCATTGCACGTCAAGAAGGTGCCTTCTTGACACAAATCCATGTTTTACCTTGTCTGCTACTTTGATTCCGTCGACTAGTCCCTTGAATCCGTCGTGTGCACCCGATGCATGGTTCACTGAATCATTGGCTGGTTGTGTTTGATTATCTAGACAAAATCACAAATAAGAATAGAAAAAGAAACTTGAGCAAGCTGATATACAAATGAAAATAGTGCAATTGGACTGACTAGATACGGGTTTGGTTATCATTTCTGATGGATGCCGGGATTAAAGATGGTGGAACTGATAATATAGAAGTACAAGTTGACACATAGTTCAATAAAGCTCTAATTATCATGATCAAATACTTAACAGTTAACATATTCCTAAAGAGATAGAATTGAGAAAGCTTTTGGACCACGATCGACCTCATCAATATGTACTAAGAAGAAGGGTTGTAGGTTGATAGATACTAATAGGATATACATTGCAAATGAACTGGATATATATGTAAAAATCTTACTGTTTCCTACATATGTACCTGAGCTATATATATTCTATACGCTTACTATATCTCTGTAGCATTATCGATATGGATCCTTTATGGATCTTGTTGCTGATTTAGTGCTAAGTTTCTTCAATGTGTTTTATTTGTTGTAATTGTAAAGATCTAGTGTAATTGTCCATTTTTAATGAAAACGGGTTCGTGTTGATGTCGTTTGATTAAACGTTGAAACGTAAATCTTGTTTTAAAACAGAGTTCTAATTTCTCATTGAACTTTCATCTTTGGTAAATATCTCTTTCTCAACCTGCTTTCTTTTCTTGCTCTACCAAATTAAAGTTTTCAATCATATCGCATTTTAGGCTTATCCATAAAAAACATCATGCTGATATCGTTTATCTTCCGAGCTAGAGTTTGTATTTAATACATCAGCATATCTAGTGCATTTAAGGTTTAGAATTGTCATAAATTGCTTAAAGGTTTGAACATATAGAACTATAAGTCAATTTTCTTTCTCTTATTAGCTTATGTGTAGATTCTACTCAGGACGTCTGAAAAGTATGGTTCCCAAAATAATTTGCAGTTACTACCATCAATTTCATTTTAAAAACAATCGATAAGAGAGAAAATGAAATTTATATATTTCTTAGCCATCTACTTTTCTATTCCCATTCTTTATTTATAGAACATAATATCTAGTTTATGCATGGCTTTTCTAAAACCTCCATTCCTATCATCCTTAGTTTTCACACAGTTCCATCACTTGGATGCTATGGATAGTGATTTACCTAGAGAGCAGTCTCAAAAGAAACATAATAAAAGGGTGAGTTCTCTTATTTTAAACTCAATAAGATAGGCCCTTTAATGTCCATCTCTGTTGTGACATGTTCATGGTGTGAGTTTACAGGTCATCAAGGTCAAAAAGTGCTGCAACTGAACTACATAAAATAGAACTTGAAAAGGTTGGTATATGTCTCTGTGACAAAATACTTAAACTTAGGAAAAGAGGAATATTACCATTAAGCAATAACTCCTGTATATATGAATAGTTTCGACTACCACTAAGCTCTCTACTACAGGTATAAAGAGTCGGTTACTACTGTACCAACTGTACCAACCTGCAGTACATATTAGAATTCTATAGATAGACTTAAGACTTTATACTACGCAAAACTCTTTAGTACTACGCAAGATATAGTGTCTAGACATTTTCAGTGTAACCATTAGGTCATAAACTCCAATGTTAATGGTGTACTACAAGCTATGCAGGAGAGTATAGACCTAGAAACTAAGTATTTCACTTAATCAGATGTTCAAGCAAACATATAATCACAGTTCTGAAAACATTGACAGAGAAATCGTAAACTAGGGCAAAAATTTAAGTTACATTCAGTGCTCTGTTCTTACTTCAGTTGATGTGCAATAACTATAACAACAAACATCAATTGTAAACAAAGTATGAAGCAAGCAGAAAACAGATGAAACTTAGAATCACTGAATTAGGGCAAAAATTTACAATTCGAGTGAAAAAAAAAATCAAAGAAACAGTGTACGAACGAGGGTCGCCCAGGAGATTACCTTCGTTGAGAGAATCTAGGGCTCACGAACGAGGCTCAAAATCGGGGACGGGTTGCGTCGGTGGAGAGGCGACCGGCGTCGGTGGGTGTTTGAGAGAGAGCGCGCGGGTGTTTTGGGGGAGGTCCTCCGTGCAAAATTAGGGCTAAATAATGGGCGGCCTTTTTGGGCGGGAAAAATTAAAAAGCGACGGATTTTCTTGACGCGCAAAATAAAGTGTCCTCCGTGTTTTTTTTTTTTATTATGACAGATATTTATGACACGCAAAAATGCGCGTCATCTATCCTAAGGATTTTTCAATTCTTGACAGGTTTTTTATGACACGCTTTTTTGCGCGTCAAGAATGGACTGTGTGTCATTGTTCGCGTGTCAAGGAAGGCCCTGTTTCTAGTAGTGGTTTGACATCCCGTCCGAAAATACCGGGTCAAACCTATACATTGACTATATATATATATATATATATATATATATATATATATACGTATATACATGTGCATAACTTGAACTAGTAGTAATATTAGTAAATATTGTGCACGTAAATGTCCACCCTTGACAAATTCTCATGTTGTACTGGAAGAACAAACCCATAACATAATCAAAGTTCACCACGAGATCGGTGGAACTTTAATAACAAGAAAAATTGAAAATATAAAATGACTTTTATATTTTACTGAAATGGTGTCATGAGAAATCACACCTACACTCGACAAGGTCTTTGAGCGAACATTTTATTTAAAACTTTAGTTAGTAAAAGTATGAAATATTCGAGCTCGAAACGGATCAAAACCGTTATTTATTTTCTGAACGCGATACGCTAGCAAATAAAATAAATAAAACTAAAATTTTTAAATAATTAATTTACGACCAAAACAATAATTGTTTAACAATATTGAAGCTTCGTAATAAATTTAGTAACTTGTCTCGACCAAAACGGTAGGACGATTGGGTATGAATCGCCCGTATACCGAATTAGGCCCGACACGGCCCAATAACGCAAAACAAACGAACCAAGCCCATAAACATGCCCCGCCGAGTCAACCGACAATTTATAACTAAAAAATATCGATCCCGACTAATTTTGGTGAATAACGAATCAAACCGCGTGAAAATCGGAGAACGCCCGCGTACCCGCCTGACACGAACTATACCGGTCCGACAACCGCTTTTACAATTTTCGGCCCGTTCAAAGTTTCTGTCAACTTTTTGGTGTTTATTTTAAGAAACGCTACATTTTATATTTGTAGTTTTATAAAATATCCGGGTATAATTGTTAGTTTTTTGTTAGGACCGATTTTCACTACAAGAATCTCGATCTTGAGCAAGAACAATGTTCGGATTCGAAAACTCAAAACAAATGAAGAAGATGATGAAGATGAATCATGATCATAAACATAAGAAAGATGATGAACAATCGAATGATTTCATATAACCGAATGATTAGTTACAAGAAATCATGAAAAACACTTTCTCTCTCTAGAATGGAAATCTCACACTCTACAAGAAATTCATCATCTCCACATTCGGAGACTCCTTTCTTGTAATGGGCACCCTCACTATATATAGTGAGGGTGACTTAGAACAGAAAAACATGACGAATGAACGAAATTACAAGTAAAGTAAATAAACATAAATTGTTAATTAAATCAAAGCTGATTAAATTAATCCGAAGCTTGACTCGCTCGAACCGATATTCCGTTGACTTTTACGTTGACCGTTGACCCGAACGGTTGACTTTTCCAGAAAACGGTCTTCGGTCCAAACTGCAAGCCTCGAGCATCACAACCCGCGTCTCTGAATCAATTCACATGGATTCTTCAGTCGAATGCTTCGGTAAACAGATTTGATGGCGTCACTCACATAGATTTTAAGTTCCAACAATTCCCCCTTGACTGATGCTTTCAAATCTGTTCAACTGCTGAAGAATCGCTCTGTCGTACATCTTCAATGAGAAACTGATAAACCGGAGACAATCTGTTGAAGAAATTCCCCCTCTGAATAAGCTTCTTCTGTTCTCGTTGCTCCAGTCGAGATCCAAGTGTTCCGCTCACTCGGTTCACACGGTCGGGTACAATACTGAGAAAATGCTGAACATCGGAGTCCAAACCGCAACAGACTGAATCAGATAAACCAGTTAAACAGTGAACATGCTCTAACTTCTGATAGTCGACCCGATATCCAGTTCCATAATAATTCCCCCTATTTCTCTAAATCCCTCCAAAAACATCAAGTCGGAAGCGTAAAAAATCAGATGCGGAGAGTCGAACCGTCGCGATCGGTTGCCTAGAGAAACCGGATGAACAATCTTGAAATCGGACAATCTTGCGAAAAGCCAGAAGCCGGATGCTGACAGTTGTGAATAATCCGCGTGACTGAGGTTGGATGTGAAAATTAAAGTAAATGTCAAATTTCTTCAATAAACGGTCATCCGAGAGATTTAATCAGATAAATTCCAATATTTAACTGAGATTCCAGTTAATCCGGTTAGTTGACATCGGCACTTCGTCAGCTAAACAACTTAGAGTGAGATATAACGAAAAAGTTTGCATGCTTAACCGAAAAACGAAACTATCCCGTCAGTGATCGTTAGCTAACGTGGTCTGAAGTCACCAAAAACTTGAACCCAATTAAAATAGAATAAATCCGCGACCAATAAAATATTTTCGCAATTCCGTTCGGGCGTCATCTCGTAAGTCTTGTAGAAAAACTGATAAGAAAATACCCCGTGTTTAACGAAAATGCAGAAGAATTAATTAGTCTTAAAAAAAATCTCATCAAAGAAGCACAATCCATGTGCTTGATAATGGACCAATAAGAAATGGGCATAAAAATGATCCAGCGGCTGCAATTGAGGGGATCCAAGGGCTGAACATAGCTGATCCGTGTGAGAGGAGGGAGCTCCAATCAGAAGCTGACAACATGCTCCATTTCAACGGATCATTTCCTTCTACTTGGTCCCACGCTGACTTCATGCAGCCAATTAAAATTCGCTAGCCCACAATAAATAAAAGAATATGGGCATAAAGGAGCTTTCAACGGCTATGTTATGCAGGTGGGTCCACGTGCTCACATATTCAACCAATGAGCAATCGACAACCAATTCTAGGGAACATGACAAGGAGCATCTTCAAACGGTTCTTTAAAAAAAAAGGTGGGACCCACTGTCTACCTTTCCACCAATCATGGTTAGACAACAAAAAAAAAGGTTGACCAGAATTGTGGCATGCGACAAAGAGAGGAGAGATAAATTCTCTGGCAGCTAATCAACGCAGGACACGTCAGCGCCGGTCACTATCATCTTCCTTAAACCTGTCAATAACCCTAAAACCCTAAAGTTCGCCGGAGATTATGAAAAAGTCACCAGAAAACCGTATTTTGCTCATAACTTTCATGATACTCAACGAAAATGCTCAAATTTTATGCACACGGACTCTTAAGCTCATCCTCTACAAGTCTATACGAACAGAATTCTAAGAAGCGATCTTGATCGAAGACCCAGAAACAAGTCCGCTAACAATGTTCAAGTTCGCTAAGCTGATCTGAAGTACGCTAAGAGTCCTGAGAAGTCCGCTAAGCATACTAGAAGTTCGCTAAGACACTGAGAAGTCCGCTAAGGACAAGTCCGCTAAAGCATAAAAGAAGTCCGCTAGAACTTGTCAAGTTCGCTAAGAACTCAACAAGTCCGCTAAGCACATCTTCATATCTTCAAAACTGATGAACAAATCTGGAAAAATGATGAACACGAAGAACTTACTTGATGAACTCGAATCTGCCCAAAAACGTAAGGAAAACCCGTAATGATGCACGAGATATGAAGCTAAACCATTCACGAGACTATTGTGGCCACCAACAACCCATAAACAGTAGCAAATCGGATCATAAACAGCCCTTAAATTCTGGAAATCTTCAAGAACCCGAAGAACACCATGAAACACGCACTAAGTGTGTGTTTTTCCAGATCTGCCCAAACAGTTGAGAATCAGACGAAACGGATGCTTGCAATGGATCCGGAACGCGTTTTCCACTGAGAATCATACCTCATATCATCCAAATCCATGAAGAAATGCCCAGAAAACGAAGAATGAGAGCAAAAAGTCTTCAAAATCTTCAAATACGGGAAAAACTTCAAAGTTCCAAAAATAGCTTCGGATCTTCATTTCTCCACCAGATCTGAAGATGTAAAGCACTAAATAACATCCTGATGCACTCCCAAACATGAATCTATCATCCATATCATCAGAATCCATCCAGAAATGAAGAAAAAATAGAAAAAAGTCTCTAAAAACTAAGTTTTCTCATCTTCACCATTCAAGCTCAAAATCACAGATTCGAGTGACCAGATTCACGGTGAGATGAATCGGATCTTCATTTCTCCACCAGATCTGAAGATGTAAAGCACTAAATAACATCCTCAGTCAGAGCGGGTACCGATCAGATTCATCTCACCGTGAATCTGGTCACTCGAATCTGTGATTTTGAGCTTGAATGGTGAAGATGAGAAAACTTAATTTTTAGAGACTTTTTTCTATTTTTTCTTCATTTCTGGATGGATTCTGATGATATGGATGATCAATTCGTGTTCTGGAGTTCATCTTTATGTTTGTTTATGTTCTACATCTTCAGTTCTGGTGGAGAAATGAAGATCCGAAGTTATTTTTGAAATTTTGGAGTTTTTCCCGTATTTGAAGATTTTCAAGATTTTTAGCTTTGATTCTTCGTTTTCTGGGCATTTCTTCATGGATTTGGATGATATGAGGTATGATTCTCAGTGGAAAACGCGTTCCGGATCCATTGGAAGCATTCGTTTCGTCTGATTCTCATCAGTTTGAGCAGATTTGGAAAAACACACACTTAGTGCGTGTTTCGCGGTGTTCTTCGTGTTTTTGAAGATTTGCAGATTTTGAAGACTGTTTTTTATCCAATTTGCTACTGTTTATGGGTTGTTGGTGGCCACAATAGTCTCGTGAATGGTTTAGCTTCATATCTCGTGCATCATTACGGGTTTTTCTTATCGGTTTTGGGCAGATTTCAAGTTCACAAGTAAGTTCTTCATGTTCATCATATTTTCCAGATTTATTCTAACTGTTCTTGAAGGTTTGAAGATTGCCTTAGCGGACTTCCAGTGTTCTTAGCGAACTTGTTCTCCTCTCCTTAGCGAACTTGTTTGCTTTAGCGGACTTGTTTCTGCGTTTAGCGGACTTGTTTTCTGCTTAGCAGACTTGTTCCTTAGCGTACTTCTCAGAACACTTAGCGGACTTGTTCGAACTTAGCGGACTTGTTTTTCGTTAGCGCACTTGTTTCTGGGTTTTCGTTCGAGGATGTTTCAGAGAATTCTGTTCGTTCAGGGTTGTAGAGGATGAGCTCACGAGTTCAGGGGTTTAAAATTCGTCAATTTTGGTCAAGTATTCCGGGAGTTATGTTCGTTTTACGGTTTTCCGGCGGGTTCACGTATTTCCGGTGGTCTGCTCCGACGTTATTAGGGTTTGGAGGTTGATGATGACTGAGAATGATGACGTGTCATCACCTGAGTGGTTGTTTCGGTCAAACCCGACATTCCCTTTTATGTTGTCGATCATTGGTTGGTCTAAACAATTCTCGTGGCCCCACTTGGAATTGAGAATTAAGGTATCCATAGAAAAAGAATGCTGGCTGCTCTCCCATTGGCTGAACAGAAAATGTGTGGACCCCATCTGATGAAAAGAAGCCGTTAAAAGAATGGGTGCTGTCGAATCGTGAATGGAAAGAGAATGTGCGCGTGGGGACCACCAGGTGAGATAGAACCGTTGAATGTGCTTCTGTTGGTGGCCTTTGATTGGCTCTTCCCATCTTCACACGGATTGTGAACATTAGCCATCAGATCAATTTTTTCTCAACCGTGGGATTATCATGTGTGTTTCTTCTGCCTGTTTCTGATTGGCCCTTATCTAGTCACACGGATCATGACTCATAACCCTTAGATCAACTTATTTTTCAGCCGTTGGATGGGTCTTAAAACTCAATTCTGATTGGTTGGAGTATTTTTCCAAGGATTACGGATTTATTCTTGAGGGATTTAATTGTCTAATATTTATTTTTGGCATTTTCGTTAAATGCGGGCGTTTTTCTTATCAGTTTTTCGAGACGAACGAGATAATGCCGCGACGGAATTTATGAAAAATTTTATTAGTCGCGGATTTATTCTAATTTATTTGGGTTCAAGTTTTTGGTGACTTCAGACCACGTTAGCTAACGATCACTGACGGGATAGTTTCGTTTTTCGGTTAAGCATGCAAACTTTTTCGTTATATCTCACTCTAAGTTGTTTAGCTGACGAAGTGCCGATGTCAACTAACCGGATTAACTGGAATCTCAGTTAAATATTGGAATTTATCCGATTAAATCTCTCGGATGACCGTTTATTGAAGAAATATAAGAGTTTATTTTATTTTCGCATCCAACCTCAGTCACACGAATTATTCACAACTGTCAGCATCCGGCTTCCGGTTTTTCGCAAGATTGTCCGTTTTCAAGATTTTTGCACCGGTTTCTCTAGGCAACCGATCGCGACGGTTCGACTCTCCGCATCTGATTTTACGCTTCCGACTGAATGTTTTTGGAGAGATTTAGAGAAATAGGAGGAATTATTATGGATTTGGATATCGGGTCGATTATCCGGAGTTAGAGCATGTTCGGTGTCAAACTGGTTTATCTGATTCATTCTGTTGCGGTTTGGACTCCGAGATGTAGTATTTTCTCAGTATTGTACCCGACCGTGTGAACCGAGTGAGCGGAACACTTGGATCTCGAATGGAGCAACAAGAAAAGAAGAAGCTTATTCAGAGGGGGAATCTCTACGACAGATTGTCTCCGGTTTATCAGTTTCTCATTGAAGATGTACGGCAGAGCGGTTCTTCAGCAATTGAACAGATTTGAAAGCATCAGTCAAGGGGGAAATTGTTGGAACAAAAATCTTGGTGACTGACGCCATCAAATCTGTTTACCGAAGCATTTGACTGAAGAATCCATGTGAATCGATTTAGAGACTGAGTTGTGATGCTCGAGGCTTGCAAGATTGGACCGAAGACCGTTTTCTGGAAAAGTCAACCGTTCGGGTCAACGGTCAACGTAAAAGTCAACGGAAGATCGGTTCGAGCGAGTCAAGCTTCGGATTAATTAAATCAGCTTTGATGTAATTATAAATTTACGTTATTTGCTTTACTTGTAATTTCGTTCATTTGTCGTGTTTTTCTGTTGTCAGTCACCCTCACTATATATAGTGAGGGTGCCCATTACAAGTAAAGGAGTCTCCGAATGGGGAGATGATGAATTTCTTGTAGAGTGTGAGATTTCCATTCTAGAGAGAGAGAGTGAGTCATGGTTTCTAGAGAAAGAGTGTTCTTCATGATTCATTGATTGTAATCTTTCGATTAATGAATTCATTCGATTTGTTCATCTTTCTTCTTATGTTGATTATCTATGATTCATCATCATCATCATCTTCTTCATTTGTTTTGAGTTTTTGAATCCGAAATCGTTCTTGCTCAAGATCGAGATTCTCGTAGTGAAAATCGGTCCTAACAACAACCCTTCCTCTCCTCATACTCTCCACAACCACAAATCTCACCACATCAGGAAACTCCACCAAGCCCCCTGCATGCACCTAATGAGCCAACATTCTCAGCCCAACACTCTCCAGAAAACCAAAACTCTCTAAATTAGACCAAAAGCCAACAATCATCACCCCAAACATCCTACCAAGAAGCCTTTGTCAAATTTCAAGCCCAAATAACCAACTCACCCCACCTTGACATTCCCATCATAGCCACACATCACAATATCTTCTTTAATTCAATGGAGACTCTAGAAGTCAAGGAAACTTGGAAACGAGCAACACTGATGTGTTCAGTGCCAGCTCACATGAGACATCCTCACATAGACAAACTGTAAAACCATGGGGAGGATCTTACTACTGCTAGATTCGGTAAATCGAAGAACACAAACGAGTAAATAAAGCTTGGCTTTATTGATTCACTTAGAGGTTACAATGCTAGAGAGAAAACACCTTGGAAACACACATTTAAGATTATTAAAATGACAGAACTCATAAGCTCTCTCTAACACGAACTATTTATAGTGTACAATATAACTAAGGCGGACCACCTAGCGTACCATTGGTACGCCCGTACCAATGGTACGACGGACCAAGTGGTACGGCCACTTTGGTATGTTGCCACTAAGACTCACATAAACGCTCTAGACTAGATACAATACACGAGACACAACGTAGCATAGGAATATGCTCTAACAAACTCCCCCTTAACGTGTAGTGTATCTATGCTAAACAGGTCAACCTATTTATAGGTGACTCAAACTGCCCAGCGTATCATCCAACGTACCATTGGTACGTTGGCTCCGTACCAAATGGTACGGACCATGGTACGCTGTCTCTAAGACTTACACCATAAAGCTCTCATATAGATACAATACATGAGACACACTGTAGCATAGGAAAATGCCCTAACAAACTCCCCCTTAACGTGTAGTGTATCTATGCTAACTAAACTTCAGTCTTCAATCTTCAGCATCGTTGCACTGATCTTCAACTTGAAATTTCTTGTTAGCAATAGAGCTTGTATGGCTGGATCACTCTTGAATAATCTTTGAACTTCAAGATCCACTTGTGAAAGATACTTCAAACTCCCCCTTTCACCAATAAGACTTACACCATAAAGCTCTCATATAGATACAATACATGAGACACACAGTGTAGTGTATCTATGCTAAACAGGTCAACCTATTTATAGGTGACTCAAACTGCCCAGCGTATCATCCAACGTACCATTGGTACGTTGACTCCGTACCAAATGGTACGGACCATGGTACGCTGTCTCTAAGACTTACACCATAAAGCTCTCATATAGATACAATACATGAGACACACTGTAGCATAGGAAAATGCCCTAACAAACTCCCCCTTAACGTGTAGTGTATCTATGCTAACTAAACTTCAGTCTTCAATCTTCAGCATCGTTGCACTGATCTTTAACTTGAAATTTCTTGTTAGCAATAGAGCTTGTATGGCTGGATCACTCTTGAATAATCTTTGAACTTCAAGATCCACTTGTGAAAGATACTTCAAACTCCCCCTTTCACCATGCTTGAGTCTTGACACCACACAAAATGCAATCTCAGTAGACAGAAACACGGTTTTCCATTTTGAAGCCAACATAATTTAATCTTGGTGCAAAACTTATCTTCGAGAATCCAAGATATAGATTTGAAAATGTTTTTCCGTATCTTGTGTTGATCAATCGAAAACAAACAAGAAGAAAAATCTTTTTGAATTTTATCAAATTTATGCTAAAACACACCAAAAAGCTTTTTGCTTTTTCTAAAATGAAAAAATAAAATGCAATACAAAAGTAGACTCTATTTTTGGTATTTTGCGAGAAAGATCACGACGCGAGATCATATCAGACATAACGCATCTAGCACATTTCAATTTTGGTCTTAATCAACATGCAAGCCAAGATAATCACAAATACAACATTTATGTTTATTTCAGCATGTACCTATCATTTTTATCGTTTTCAGATATGCTTAAGGTTTATATCTTACTTGCAGATATCAGATTAGTCATGCACATTCACAGATTATGCAAGTACCTACAGCCTTTAGACTAATCTATCCATGGCAGATAACTATCATTTCTCGCATTTGTCAAATTAATTTCTCAAAAAAAATTCATTTTTTTATATTTTCCAATTTCTCCCCCTAAAATTCAAACGAACACTATTTTTTTTTTTTGAATTTTCATATTTTCTCCCCCTAAAAATATGAACGAAGAAAATGAAAAACAAAAATGAAAATGAATGATCAACTCTTGACACATTTTGAACATGATAGTTTTGAAAATTTGGTTTCAAAGATAGGAACGATGCATTTTAACTTAAATCAACAACAAATATTCCATTGTCAGCAATCTTTCAATCACTAACAGGTCTTCTTGAAATACCTGCACACACTAGAAAATAATAAGTTTGTAAAACCCCGACCCTCATCCACATTGGTGATAGGTCGTCCAGTGTCTTCAACAAATTCAGTGTTGGCTGTGGAGACAACTTTTGGTCCCCATTTCTGTTTTGGTTTTAAACTTTCTGGTGAACCATTGTCAACTGATGAATGATAATCAGAACTACTACCTAACTTTTCAGGATTAAATTTCTTTTTCCAGAAAAAGTTAGTGTTGGGTATTGGTTCACCAAAAATAATGCCATCAGGATCAACATACATTGTATGTTTGGCATTTGATGATGAATTTTTAGTTGTCGTAGGACAATTATTTGCATAATGACCATTCTGACGACAAATATAACAAAGTCGAATACCAGTTGAATTGATTGAAATTGGTTTTCCAAACTGATCAGTCAAACACTCATCAAAAACTTTTGAAAAGACAGGTTTAGATTTCTTTGGTTTCTGAAATTTTGAAAAACATTTTGGAGAATCATAAAAACCAAAATCATCTCCATAACCAAAGAATTTATTTTGATGATAAAACCTGTTTGACTTAGCAGAATAAAATGAATCTGAATTGTTACCGCCTGGTGGTGTAGCATCAGATATGCAAGAAAACGCTTCAGAAGAAATCTTTTCATCTGTAGATGGTGAAGATACTTTCTTCTTCCGAAACTGAGGCTTTTTATTTGAAAACTCCTTCTGTTTCTTTTTATGCTTATCTTTGAATTCCTTCTTGTTCGAATCTTTAATTGTAACCTCTTTTCCTTCATATCCTAAACCACCATTCTTCTGCTTAGGATGTTCTTTCACAGAATGACCTTTTGATGAGAAAATTCATCTTTGATAGCTTTAACACCGACTTCCTTATTTAGTAAAGATTCGTCAATCATAGTATCTGAAAAATCAAGAATCTTCACATAACCTGTATTTCCTTCAAAAATCTTTTCTTTATCAAGAAATATAGAATTGGAATCAAACTTTAATCCTTTGCAAAAATCAACCTCCGTTTTATTCTTCTTAGATTTTGACTTCTTTGATTTTCCTGATTTTACACCATCTCCTTTAGGATAATCTTGCAACTTCTAAGTTAAATTATCATTAGATGGCGTTTTCAGATCAACCACTTGAGCAGGAACTTCATGATTATCGACATCTTTGCTTGGTTTGCCATCTCGTTCTAGATGATACAGATAATTCGGAAACATACTTGATGTATTGCAGTTCTCAGGTTTTCGTTGAAGATCAAGCATTTCAATCTTTATCTCAGAAACCTTTGTATTAGATTCCAGTAACTCCTTTTGAGAAGCAATAAATTTCTCAGACAACTCGTTATACTTATTCTTTTCACCATACATTCTTTCACATCCAGCAAGAACTTCTGCATTAACCTTCTCTACCTGTTTCTTATAATAGGCAACATCTTGTTTCAAAATGTCATTTTGACTTTGAACCTCACCAATTTTATCACACAGCTTTGTGAGTTCCTCCTGAAGTTCAATCAATCTATCAGCAGCTTCGAAAATAATTTTTTTAACGTTTTCATATATTTGTTGAAGAAGATAACATTTTGCAAATAAAGCATTAAAATCTTCCACAGCTTCCTTTTCATTAGCTTTAGCTTTATTGCATTCTTCAATTAACACTTCTTTTTATAAAACCGAGATACGATCTTACTACTGCATGCTTTGATCAATGTAATGAACACGAGATATAAATAAGAGATCTTGTATTGAATCACTTGAAGATACAATGAAAGCTCTCTAGTTTCTCTCTCTAGAAAACACACACAGAAAGTGTAGAATGACTCAGAGTGTTAACATTCATTCTAACACAAACCTATTTATAGTTAGTGACTAAACAGGCTGCGTACCAAATGGTACGGGCGTACCAAATGGTACGGGCGTACCAAATGGTACGGGCGTACCATTTGGTCCGGCGAACCATTTGGTCCGGCGCCAATGATATTGTAACTAAAACTCATACTAAGACACGCTCACATAGATACAATACACGAGACACATCATAGCATAGGTATATGCACTAACAAACTCCCCCTTAACGTGTAGTGCATCTATTTTCTAACTAAACTCCAGTCTTCAATCTTCAACATTGCTGCATCCGATCTTCGACTTGAAATCTTGTCAGAAATAGAGCTTGCATGGCTGGATCACTCTTGAATCATCTTTGATCTTCAAGATCCATTTGTGAAAGATATAACAAACTCCCCCTTTCACCATGCTTGAGTCTTGACACATATAACCTGCAATTTCAGAAGACAGAAACGCGGTTTCCTTTTCTTTTGAAAATTAATTTAATCTTGGCGCAAAACTTCTCTTCGAGAATCCAAGATATAGATTTGAAATTTGATTTCGTATCACATGTCGATCGGTCGAAAACAAATACAAAAATCTTTTTGACTTTTTGAAATTTTATATCAAAACACACCGAAAATCTTTTTGGACTTTTCAGATATGAAACATTAATGCAATACAGAATCAGACACTATTTTTGTCTTTTGCGAGAAAGATCACAACTTGGGATCATATTGAACATAACATGCTGAACAACACTTCAATTTCAATTAGTTCAGCACATAAGTCATGTCGATTAGTGGTATAATTTGTCCATCTTAAACTCAGGCAAAATCATACTCATAACATCTGGATATGTTATTGTATTGATTAAGTTTGCTTTGACCAATGTACCCCACACTATCAGACATACTCAGATATGTTTTTGCTTTTATATCACACTTTGTGATTTCATTTGTGATTTAATCACATAATGATTATACTCATGATATAGTCAACTGTGTTCCATGCAAAAAGAAATAAGAACGTTAAATCGTCTACCTTAAGGTCGATCTTTCGATACGCAGATAAGGCCTAGGATTTAACAAAATAAGAAAATAAAACAAGTTGAAATTGTATAACCCAACAACAATCAGGTCGGTACTCCCGTACACGCAGAGAAAGTCCGATGAGTTATACGAAACACCAAAGAAAATAAAGCAGAATGTCAAATGAACAACAATCAGGTCGATCTTTCGATACGCAGAGAAAGTCCGATCGTTGACAAAATAAAGAAAATCAAACAAGATAAAATCTTTGCAAAATGAACGCATGTTTACACAGTGACTTCTCATTTTCTTTTTCACATATCTTTTTTCTTGATATATCATGAGATATGCATCAAGATGTTGTCCACTTGGTCAAGCATTAGTATTTAATGAATATCACATTTGAATACTTTCTGATTTAATGCCAAGCCTACCAAGCACATCGAACAATGATCTTATGGCTTTTTCATCTAATTTATCCACGAGTCAGACACGTAAGCCAATGTACCATCATTTCCTAATTATGTCGGATACAATTTCTCATTTTTCAATATTTTTGTATTTTTCCTTTTTCTCCCCCTTAAAATGAAAACTCTATTTTTGGATTTTCATTTTAACACAAACAAAAACACAAAGACGCTATTTTTGGTTTTTCAATTTTCTCCCCCTAAACTACATACCCGAATGTAAAAAGAAAGAAAATTGACCTTTCGACATGGAGACCTTTCAGGTTTAGCTTTCAGAAAAATTCAGTTTTGAAAGAGATATCACATGTAATTTAAGTTAAAGCAGCAGAATACTCCTCTATCAGCAACTTTCAATTACCAATAGATCTTCTAGAACTACCTGCACACTGGTCAAACACATCAGTTTATAAATGACCCGAAGCGAATCACTTCTGGTCGACCAGTATCTTGTTTTCCCTTTCGAAACCACCTTAGGTTTCCAGTTTTGTTGTTTTGGTAAATCAGTATTTGATGAACCAGTCACTGTTGATTGTGACGAACAACCTACATATGGAACATTTTGAAAACGAGGAATAAATCTTCCTTGAGTTTTGAAAAATGTAGGTTGTGAATATTCATCAAATACTCGGCCATATTCATCAATGAATCGTTGTTTGGCAGCTTTACCAACATGTGGAACCTTTCCTTTTCTAGAACTAGAAGCAGCAGAAACCGGACATTCTTGTGCCATATGCCCTTTTTGGCAGCAATTGTAACACAAGCGATTGTTTACATTTTTCCTCTTTGGTACATGCAAAGCTTCACAAACATATTCATCTCCAAAATGATCATAAGAATTATCAAATACCTGGAATCGATGATCATGAACCCACTTTGATGTCGGGCTCTTTGAAGTAACATTTGAACTTCTAGAAGAAAATTTAGCAGTTTGTTTCTTCTTGGTCTTTGGAGCATCAGCAGATTTAATAAAAACCTCAGCTATTTTATAGAGAATCCACACAATGTAGTGGAAACTCCTTATCAGAAAATATTTGAGCTGAACCTTTGAGTTTATAAAATCGCTCCGGTTGAACCTTTTTAGCATGAAAAACCTCTTTCTTCACTTGCTTCATACTGATTTTCTTCAAGTGTTATTGTTTTTGACCTTGAGAAAATGCAACTTTAACCTGTGTCTATTGGAATCCCAATCCTGTATATTTGCCAGAAACCTTCTCTTCCGAATCAGATGGTTTATGCCCGTTCTTTGCAAGACGAGAAAACTCTGCTTTGACCTTGTTGATATCTTTTGGAGCATCAACTATTGTTTCATCAATGTCAGTAGTTAAACTTGCAGTTTCTCTTTGTCATCAGATGAAGAACTAGACTCCTTTGGAGCGTCAGAAGTTGCAGCACTCTATCCTTTGTGCTCTTTCCTTTCTTCTACAGATTTAAAACCAACAAACTTAGAATAATCACCAGTCTCAACCTTTTCTTTCAAATCATGAACGCCTTCTTTAAGACTTCCTGGTGGTGACACGGTTTTGTTAAACATCTTCTCAAAATTCTCATCCTTGGCCAGAAAACTTGTAAAAGATTGTGAGTTAGTAACATTGTTCAAAAGACGTTTTGAATCAATGACTTCAATCTTTAAATCAGAAATTCTTTGATAAGCTTCACCCAACTCTTTTTCTGTTGCAATGAGCTTCTTTGCCACTTTATTAGTTTCATACTTTTGCAATCTTAACTCATCTAATCCGGCCAACAATTCCTTCTCGAGTTTATCTTCATTTCTTTTCTGAATATCCAAATTTACATTTTGCAACTTGTTCACTCTAACCAACTCCCTCTTCTCATCAAGTAACTTTTCCATATCAGTCTGATAAGATTGAATCTTAGTAGCTTGGTCACCAGAAACTTTAGGAAGAGTATCAAGTCTGGACTTTGATTTATCAAAAAGATTTTGAAAATCTTTTGCAGTATCCTCAGCTTCATCTTTCTATTTCTTCACTTCTTGGACTAATTCATCCTTTTCTTCAGATAACTTTGTAACTTTCTATTCAAACTCTTGTTTAACACTTTGAAATGTTGATTCTTTCTCAATAATCTCTGCTTGTAAATCTGAAAACTTTTCTTTCTGAGAAGAAAAGTCTTGAATTAGAGCTTCTAAATTTTGCTTTTCAGTTGTCAAATCTTCAATCCTTCTTTTATTTTCCTCGATCAACAACTCATTTTCTATTATCAATGCTTGAATCTTCTTGTCTTTTTGAGAACAGAACTCACAAACAGATTCATAACCACTATTTCCAGAACCACTTATTTCAGATTCAGAATCAGTTACTTCTTCTGTAACACCCCAAAATTTCATAACTTGAATTATATGCGTGTGCTATACGTGTTAAGTAGCTAAAACGTATATTGATATGGTTTATGGGTTGATATATGGGTAAAGGGTGATGATTTGCAAAATGCTATACGTACTTATAAATACATATGATATATGTGTTAGATAGCCAAACGTGATGAATCGTATGAAAAATGCATGTTTACCCATTAACGGGTATTGAATTGATAAAAGGTAGTGTTATATAAACGATACACGTATTGGTTGATAAAATGAAATATATACGTGTTTTATATCCATGATAATTGATATACGTGATGTCATAATGAAATACGTGTTTAGAAGTTGATATGATAGGCATAACTGATAACCGGAGGAAAATACCTTTACACGATTTCATTATATAAAAAAATATGTGTAAGTATATACATATATATACATATATATAATGACTTAAATGCATGTGAAATATTCATTTGATGAATATATAGATGGGAATACATGTTAGAATAGTTAAACATGTGAAAAATAAATAAGAACGTATCGTTACGTTGAAATAATGATTAAAAAAAAATACATAACGTATACGAGTATTGTACGTATTTATATGTATTTATATGAACCCGAGGCTTAGAGAATATTAAAAATGTATCCTAAGGTGTTTTGGAACATGAAATGATAAGTATACAAAAGTATGAGGGGCTAAAACGCAAGTTAATGGAATATAAGTAAAAATATATAAGTATATACGTATGTGTATATATACGTTATCGAATGTATCCCGAGCCCTAAAAATATGAGAAATATGTCCCATGATGTTTTGGTACATAAAATAATAAAAGATTAGAAGTTTAGGGGCTAGAAATGCACTAAACCAAAGTAGAAGGACTAAATATGCCAAAAATTCAAATCTGGCCGGAATGTAAGATCTAGGCGTATCGCGCCAAGACCCTTAAGGTCTAGGCGATACGCGTAGAATCGATCTGTGCAGAAAAATTCGCAGGTCGCGAATTTGGCCACGTTTCGGACTTGCAGCTCACGATTCCGGACATTACGCGTCGTTTTTAGATGATTAGTCACCATAGACACTTGCCTTAAACTTGTGCGACCTCAATGAGTATAAATAGGGCCCTGGATCGTCCATAACAACTCGCAAATTCACTCAAACATCACCTAAAAACCCTAAACCGAAGCAGAAACTTTACATGAGCAATTCGACCAAACGGGAAGGAATTAAGGTCCAATCTTCTGCAGTCCCACGTTCTTAGGTATGCCCTACAAAAGCCCCATGTTAATTTCAGTTGTTATAATGTCTAGATTAGATATTTAAAACTATGCAAAAATTAGGGTTTATAATCTTATTTTGACAAAATCGGGTGATCGGGTGGGAATTAGGGTCTGAATTTTTGTAGGTAATCATAAATTAATGTGTTTTAAGAAAGCCCTAAGTTTATTTCACAATTGGAAAAGGTTTGGTAAAGGTTTTTGTGACGATCCTAAAACTTTTGCTTTCTTTCCCCAGCAACAACAACAGCCGAGGCTGCGAACGCTACGACGCAAGAATAATTTTCGGGACGAAAATTCCAATTACAAGGGGATGATGTGACATCCGAGAATTTCAAGGTTTACTTCCGTTAGACAAATCCGTTAGTTACGTTATAAGTGTTAACTTAGTAACTAATGCTTAACTAGGCCGAATACGTCCACGTCCTTTGGTTGATCACCGAACCCGTCCATATGTGTTATGTGATTATTTATGTATTGTCATTTTGTGCAACGTGATGAAAACGCATGATTTAGTATTAGGAATAAAATGAAAATTTGTCTTTCTTGGTTGCCAGCGAAACTAACGGGCGAAACTATAGTGTCGCCCGGTAGTTAGTTAAACTATTGAATCTCATGAAATCAGAGACAGTTTCGCCTGGCCAGCGAAACTAGCCAGCGAAACTAGCCTCTGATATAAAATGGCATAAAACCCTAGTTGTCTCATTTGTTGCACCATTTCTCTCAAACACACACACTCACTCTCCTGGAATCTGGTCAGCCGAGAAAACCACCAAAGGAACACCAACTCAGCCTCGAGACAACATCTATTTGGATCCTAGATCGAATCGTGAGTCTCAAAAACCTTTATTTATGCTTTTCTATGTGTTTTTCTTAAAAAGCATGCCTAAACCTCTATGGAATCACTTGATCTGCTAGTATGTTGCTTAGGGATGCTAGATCTGTTATAAAGTTTGTAACTTTACGTGTGAAATCCATCCATAATGAAAATCCATGCTAGATTAGGTCATTTAGGGTTTTAAATGTATTCTGGTGATTTGATGATGTAAACCCATGTTTAAGGTGTTAAAGCTTACTGATTTATGTTGGTAAATGATTATGCATGCTATATATTGAATTACATGAAAAATGAAAGCTGTTAGATTGATTTTTAGGCTGATTTGTGAGTTTTTCGCGACCAGCGAAACTGTACTGTTCTCTGGGCGAAACTGTGTAGCGAAACTATGTATATCTTCATCCAGCGACACTATGTAGCGAAACTGTAGTGTCGCCGGGTAAACCAACCAGACCTGTTCGGACGAAACTACCGAGCGAAATTCCCTGAACGAAAGTTCAAACCAGTTTCGGGCGAAACTAGGCTAGCGAAACTGTGCCAACAGTTTCAAGCGAAACTAGCCTAGCGAAACTGTGTCATCGGGTATTGCCTAGCGAAAGTGCTGCCCGTGCACACAGCGAAACTGCCTAGCGAAACTGCTAGCGAAATTGTGACCAGAATCCAAACTTGTGCAATTTATTTGAATGTTATGCCATGATGATACATGCTTTGATTTCTGATGTATATGAACCCTTGTTTATGATCAACCATCGGTGTCGTGTGTCGGTATGTCGAGTCGTAGTTCCAACGTGCTATGTTATGGGCCATAGTGACGTTAAGTAAAGATTAGACACCAAACTAATACTTAAGACCTAAACGTGTTCATAGGTCTTCGTTAAGAAAACTTGGATTTTATAGCAAGTGTAGCAGTGCAACCCAAGGTGAGTGTCACTAACCCGATTACCGTGAACCCGTTTGGGTCACACCGAATAACTAAATGAAAAACAATGCTGACCACCCCGAGAGTGCTATGCACCTCCCTGATGAACTTGAAAACTTGGAGTGCTCGGCACCCACTAGATGAACTTGAAGTGCTTTATGGGAAGCACTTGTGAATTTCTTAAACAACTATTTCTGAAACGAAACTGAAAACACTTTTGAGATTCATGAGAATCCGGTAAACCTTTTTAATATGGCTAGCGTAGGTTAAAGTCTAAACCACATGATATCACATGATTTCTAAGGATGCCTTGAAAACTTAAAAGTCCTCAACTAAATTGTACCATTAATTGTAAAGCGAGGGGATGTTGGGTAGATCTACTGGAGTTTGACAAACTCCGCCCCGTGGCACGGGGAGTGCACGGAGGTACAATATCAGCCTATCTGACCGTGATCCCGAGAGGACACGGGGGAGGCAAATCCGCGATGACGTAGGTCCGCAAATCCTGATGGCACGGCCACTACAATAATAGTCAGCTTTGGTACAAACTTCCTTAGTGCATGGAACAACGGATTAGCTACCCGCGATATCGGTTGAGCACTTTAACTATACAAAACTAGTTCATACCCGATAACGTATGTTACGGACAATACTCTTACTAAACCACAGAACTATGATTATGGATATTACTAAGTATTGCTTTTCACAAACAAATATTACATAAGTATATGTTGACACGCCTATGATTATTAGACCGGGCCACTGCGTGACAAGCCCACTGTGAACTCACCAACCGTTAGGTTGACACTTGCGTGGTTTTCACTTTTGCAGATCGCTGAAGAGTATCCGGAGCAGGTTGACATGGCACAAGAAGATGTTTATTTTTATTTAAACTAAACTTGGGAAATTAAAACAATGTTTATGTAAAGCACGTGGTTAGTGCTAAAGATAATGTTTTCCGCTGCGTACTGTTAAACGGTTTTTATTATTGATGTTTGGACTTTACTCTGATTCGTTTAGTATTTGTAACTAATGGTTGTGGTCCTGGTCTGGTCGCACCCCTTAACGGTATAAACTCCGTTAGTGGTTGATTTGGGGGTGTGACAGATTGGTATCAGAGCCATAAGTTGCAGAGAACTGGAATCAATTTTGAAAACGATTTGGAAACTGCAACTTGAAAACCTTAGTTACAAACGAACAAACAAATTCCCAAAACCAAAATAATTACGTGCCAACCTGGGATACTCGCTCTGCTGTGTAAGTAAAAGCTTAGTACGTATGTATATATATATATATATAAATATATATATAGACCGTGTCTAGGTAGTCTAACGGAAAACCTTAGGAAATTTTCACACACGAATACGAAACGCGAACGCTAATGCGCGCACTATGCCGGGGGAAAGCGACAACGAAACGATGCTACACGCTACGTCCTGATTTCTACTACGATGACTACGCCGACGGTGACTTTTATGGGAAAGCCAACTTTCGACGATAGCTACTCACGATGTACGACGTTCTCCGACGACGCCTCGATTTTGCACAAAATTTTTCTGGACTAATAGCGGGATAACGGGAAATCGTTAATATACATATTATGGGATAGGTATAAAGTATAATTGTGACTGAACACTGGCTACTTTAACTGTTCAGCAAGATGTCTGGAAGAGGACACGGAAGAAGCAACATTAACATGACGCCTGCACAACTACAAGCTATGATTAATGAGCACGTGCAAGCCGCGGTGGCAGCCGTCCAAGCTGCATACGCCGCACAGGGTAATTATTATGCCGGTTAAGGCACAAAGCGAATTATATTTTGACCTGTTTAAATTTAAAACCCGAACTATTTATGCATCAGGAAACCACCACCACTGCACGTTCAAGTCCTTCATGGACTGCAAGCCGATGACGTTTTCCGGCGAAGAAGGAGCGGTGGGACTCCTCAGGTGGATTGAGAAGTCTGAGAAGGTCTTCTCTATGTGCAACTGCCCTGCTGGAGACAAAGTGAAGTATGCTACTGGTACCTTCGAGGGAGCTGCTCTCTCCTGGTGGAATGCCGAAATTCAGATGATTGGGGTAAATGCGGCTAACAACATGCAATGGGAAGCGTTTAAGGAACTGATTATGGAGGAGTACTGTCCCCGCGACCAAGTGAAGAAGCTAGAAGGTGAATTCTTGAATCTGAAGATGATTGGGTCTGAAGTTGAGCAGTATACCGCGCGTTATCATGAGTACGCGGTCTTGTGCCCCACAATGGTTGATGCTGAGTTCAAACGCATTGAGCGTTATCTGGAAGGCCTCGCGCCTCAAATCAAGGGACTAGTAACTGCCAGCAACCCCGCAACCGTGCAGCAAGCCATCCGTTTGGCTCACAAACTTACTGATCAGGAGGTTGAGAAGGGTACACTTCCTGCAAAAGCCACTGAGAAGACTGCCTTAAGTGGCAAGAGAAAAGCTGATGATGAAGCTCCTGAGAACTCAATGAACAATCAGAGTGTCGGAAACAGCACTGGGAGGTCCTATAACTCCCAAGGTCAAAGAAAAAGGTCTGGAAACAACAGTGGAAACAACCGCCAGGGCGGAAATGGTCAAAGCAACTACAAGGGTAACCTGCCTCTGTGCAACAAGTGTGGGAAACATCATGCTGGTGTTTGTAGAAAGAATCTGAGCTGTGAAAGGTGTGGAAAGAAAGGCCACGAAGCAAAAGACTGCTGGGCAACTCTACCTGAGCAACAAAACCGCCAAAGGCAAAACAACAACAACAATCATGGCAACAACAACTATGGGAACAACCGTAACGGGCAAGGAAACAATCAGAACAACAATGGTGGAGCCCGTGGCTGTTTTGAATGTGGTGCTCAAGGCCACATTAAAAGGGACTGCCCGCAGTTAAGAAGACAGGGAAATGGTAATCAAGGAAACAACGGTGGGAATGGTAATGGTGGAGGAAATGGTAACGGGAATGGCAACGGGAATGGTGGAAATGGCAGGGGAAGAGCTTTTGTCATGGGTCAAGGTGAAGCTCGCAACGATGCCAACGTGATTAACGGTAAATTTATCCTAAATGGTTTCTTTGCTACTGTATTGTTTGATTCTGGTGCTGAAAGAAGTTTCATTTCCACTAAATTTGCTAAGTTGATTAATGCTAAACCGATTGCCTTAGACGCTAAATATGTGGTAGAACTAGCGAATGGTAAACTTCACGATACAACTCAGATAGTTAAGGACTGTAAGTTAGAACTAGCTGGCCATACGTTAGGAATCGATCTCATGCCTTTCCCGATTGGTAGTTTTGATGTCATAGTAGGAATGGATTGGTTATCTGGAAATCGAGCCGAAATTTTATGCCAAGAGAAAGTGGTTCGTATTCCACTCAAGGACGGTGAAGTGTTAACAGTTCAAGGTGAAAAAGGTGGGACAGTCACCGGTATTATTTCATTTCTCAAAGCTCAAAAGTGCCTTCGTAAAGGTCACTTCGCGATTCTTGCAAACGTCACCGATTCGACACTTTCCGAGCGCAGAATTGACGACTACCCGATAGTCCGCGACTTCCAAGATGTATTTCCTGATGATCTGCCTGGTTTGCCTCCATTTCGACAAGTCGAGTTTGGAATCGACTTAACTCCTGGAGCCGCTCCAATTGCACGCGCACCTTACCGTTTGGCGGTAAGCGAACTCAACGAACTCTCCGCACAACTTCAAGAGCTACTCGACAAGGGATTTATTCGTCCAAGTTCATCTCCATGGGGAGCACCGGTATTGTTTGTTAAGAAGAAAGATGGAACGTTCCGCATGTGTATCGACTATAGAGAGCTTAACAAGGTCACGATCAAGAATCGGTATCCACTTCCTCGAATCGACGATCTCTTCGACCAACTGCAAGGTTCGAGCTACTTTTCAAAGATTGATCTACGGTCTGGATATCACCAGCTTCGCGTTCGAGATGAGGATGTCCCCAAGACTGCTTTCAGAACTCGCTATGGTCACTACGAATTCCTGGTTATGCCGTTCGGGCTAACCAATGCACCTGCCGTATTTATGGATCTGATGAATCGAGTGTGCAAGCCGTACCTCGATAAGTTTGTAATAGTTTTCATTGATGATATTTTGATCTACTCCAAGACAAAGGAGGAACACGAGGAGCACCTGCGACTTATCTTGGAATTGCTCCGCAAGGAACAGCTTTACGCCAAGTTTTCGAAGTGCGATTTTTGGATTCGCGAAGTCCAGTTTCTTGGACACATTGTTGATCAGAATGGAATTCATGTCGACCCAGCTAAAGTGGAAGCTATCAAGAATTGGCCTACTCCAAGAGCGCCGACCGAAATCCGACAATTTTTGGGACTTGTCGGATATTACCGAAGGTTCATTAAGGGTTTCTCGCAATTGGCTCAACCCTTAACGGCTTTGACGCACAAAGGAGTGCAATATAGATGGGGTGAAAAAGAAGAACGCGCGTTTCAAACTCTTAAAGATATGTTATGTTCAGCTCCAATTCTCGCGTTACCCGATGGAATTGACGACTTTGTAGTTTACTGTGATGCATCCATTCAAGGACTCGGCTGCGTGTTGATGCAACGGGACAAAGTGATTGCCTACGGGTCCAGGCAACTGAAGGCTACTGAGAAGAATTATACAACGCATGATTTGGAATTGGGAGCCGTTGTTCATGCACTCAAGATTTGGAGACATTACCTCTACGGAACAAAGTGCACAATATTTACCGACCACAAAAGCTTACAGCACATCTATGATCAGAAGGATCTCAACATGCGACAACGACGGTGGGTCGAGCTACTAAATGACTATGACTTAGCAATTAAGTATCACCCGGGGAAAGCCAATGTTGTGGCTGATGCACTAAGTCGAAAGGAGTACGAAAAGCCTCGACGAGTACGAGCGCTGCAACTTACCATTCACACGGGATTGCCGGATCGGATCCGCGATGCCCAACAAGAAGCTTTAAAAGAGGAAAATTTCGCAGCTGAAGCACTGCGAGGGGTTGATGGTAACTCTGAAATTAAGTCCGATGGACTCAGATATTATAATGACAGAATTTGGGTTCCTCTACTTGGAAATCTCCGTGAACTCGTGATGGACGAGGCTCACAAGTCAAGGTATTCGGTGCACCGTGGATCGGATAAAATGTACCAAGATTTAAAGGGTTTGTATTGGTGGCCGAATATGAAAGCCGACATCGCGCGATATGTGGCTAAGTGTTTAACATGCTCAAGGGTTAAGATCGAGTATCAAAAGCCTTCTGGGCTATTACAGCAACCAAAGATCCCAGAATGGAAATGGGAGGATATCTCCATGGATTTTGTAACGGGATTACCTCATCGATCGAATCGACCGGATGCGATTTGGGTTATCATTGATCGATTAACCAAATCTGCACACTTCATTCCAATGAGAGAAAGTGACAATATGGATAAGTTAACTAAGCTGTACATTGACCGAATTGTGGCACGCCATGGAGTGCCTAAGACCATCATCTCTGACCGAGATCCTCGATTTACTTCCCGATTATGGCAATCTATGCAAGAAGCACTGGGAACCAGACTAGATATGAGTACAGCTTATCACCCGCAGACCGATGGTCAGACGGAAAGAACTATTCAAACTTTAGAAGACATGCTCCGAGCTTGCGTTCTCGACTTCGGTAAAGACTGGGAAGCTCATCTTCCGTTGGTGGAGTTCTCCTACAACAACAATTATCATTCGAGCATCGGTGCAGCACCTTTTGAAGCCCTTTATGGCAGAAAATGTAGATCGCCCGTGTGTTGGGCCGAAACAGGTGAGAAAGGACTCACTGGACCAGAACTCATTCATGATACAACCGAACGGATTATTCAGATCAGAAAGCGGATAGCCGCAGCACGTGACAGACAAAAGAGCTATGCCGACAAACGCCGTAAACCTTTGAAGTTCGAGGTAGGCGACAAGGTGCTATTGAAGGTATCTCCCTGGAAAGGTGTGATACGCTTCGGAAGGCGTGGAAAGCTAAATCCTCGCTATATCGGTCCATTTGAAATCATTGGGGAGGTAGGCCCGGTGGCCTACCGATTAAAACTCCCTACTGAACTCGATGGAGTTCACAACGTGTTTCACGTCTCCAACCTAAAGAAATGTCTGGCTGAAGACACTGAAATAATTCCTTTGGAGGAATTGGAAATTGATGAACATTTGAGATTTATCGAGCAACCAGTAGAAATCATGCGACGCGAGGAGAAAGCCCTCAAACGTAGCAAGATTCCGATCGTCAAGGTTCGATGGAACTCAAAGCGTGGACCTGAATATACTTGGGAACGAGAGGACCAAATGAAGAAAAAGTATCCTCACTTGTTCGAGCAAACGTCCGCGGAAACTCAAGGTATGATTTAATTTTGGGGACCAAAATTACTTTAACAGGAGGAGGATGTGACGACCCTAAAACTTTTGCTTTCTTTCCCCAGCAACAACGACAGCCGAGGCTGCGAACGCTACGACGCAAGAATAATTTTCGGGACGAAAATTCCAATTACAAGGGGATGATGTGACATCCGAGAATTTCAAGGTTTACTTCCGTTAGACAAATCCGTTAGTTACGTTATAAGTGTTAACTTAGTAACTAATGCTTAACTAGGCCGAATACGTCCACGTCCTTTGGTTGATCACCGAACCCGTCCATATGTGTTATGTGATTATTTATGTATTGTCATTTTGTGCAACGTGATGAAAACGCATGATTTAGTATTAGGAATAAAATGAAAATTTGTCTTTCTTGGTTGCCAGCGAAACTAACGGGCGAAACTATAGTGTCGCCCGGTAGTTGGTTAAACTATTGAATCTCATGAAATCAGAGACAGTTTCGCCTGGCCAGCGAAACTAGCCAGCGAAACTAGCCTCTGATATAAAATGGCATAAAACCCTAGTTGTCTCATTTGTTGCACCATTTCTCTCAAACACACACACTCACTCTCCTGGAATCTGGTCAGCCGAGAAAACCACCAAAGGAACACCAACTCAGCCTCGAGACAACATCTATTTGGATCCTAGATCGAATCGTGAGTCTCAAAAACCTTTATTTATGCTTTTCTATGTGTTTTTCTTAAAAAGCATGCCTAAACCTCTATGGAATCACTTGATCTGCTAGTATGTTGCTTAGGGATGCTAGATCTGTTATAAAGTTTGTAACTTTACGTGTGAAATCCATCCATAATGAAAATCCATGCTAGATTAGGTCATTTAGGGTTTTAAATGTATTCTGGTGATTTGATGATGTAAACCCATGTTTAAGGTGTTAAAGCTTACTGATTTATGTTGGTAAATGATTATGCATGCTATATATTGAATTACATGAAAAATGAAAGCTGTTAGATTGATTTTTAGGCTGATTTGTGAGTTTTTCGCGACCAGCGAAACTGTACTGTTCTCTGGGCGAAACTGTGTAGCGAAACTATGTATATCTTCATCCAGCGACACTATGTAGCGAAACTGTAGTGTCGCCGGGTAAACCAACCAGACCTGTTCGGACGAAACTACCGAGCGAAATTCCCTGAACGAAAGTTCAAACCAGTTTCGGGCGAAACTAGGCTAGCGAAACTGTGCCAACAGTTTCAAGCGAAACTAGCCTAGCGAAACTGTGTCATCGGGTATTGCCTAGCGAAAGTGCTGCCCGTGCACACAGCGAAACTGCCTAGCGAAACTGCTAGCGAAATTGTGACCAGAATCCAAACTTGTGCAATTTATTTGAATGTTATGCCATGATGATACATGCTTTGATTTCTGATGTATATGAACCCTTGTTTATGATCAACCATCGGTGTCGTGTGTCGGTATGTCGAGTCGTAGTTCCAACGTGCTATGTTATGGGCCATAGTGACGTTAAGTAAAGATTAGACACCAAACTAATACTTAAGACCTAAACGTGTTCATAGGTCTTCGTTAAGCAAACTTGGATTTTATAGCAAGTGTAGCAGTGCAACCCAAGGTGAGTGTCACTAACCCGATTACCGTGAACCCGTTTGGGTCACACCGAATAACTAAATGAAAAACAATGCTGACCACCCCGAGAGTGCTATGCACCTCCCTGATGAACTTGAAAACTTGGAGTGCTCGGCACCCACTTGATGAACTTGAAGTGCTTTATGGGAAGCACTTGTGAATTTCTTAAACAACTATTTCTGAAACGAAACTGAAAACACTTTTGAGATTCATGAGAATCCGGTAAACCTTTTTAATATGGCTAGCGTAGGTTAAAGTCTAAACCACATGATATCACATGATTTCTAAGGATGCCTTGAAAACTTAAAAGTCCTCAACTAAATTGTACCATTAATTATAAAGCGAGGGGATGTTGGGTAGATCTACTGGAGTTTGACAAACTCCGCCCCGTGGCACGGGGAGTGCACGGAGGTACAATATCAGCCTATCTGACCGTGATCCCGAGAGGACACGGGGGAGGCAAATCCGCGATGACGTAGGTCCGCAAATCCTGATGGCACGGCCACTACAATAATAGTCAGCTTTGGTACAAACTTCCTTAGTGCATGGAACAACGGATTAGCTACCCGCGATATCGGTTGAGCACTTTAACTATACAAAACTAGTTCATACCCGATAACGTATGTTACGGACAATACTCTTACTAAACCACAGAACTATGATTATGGATATTACTAAGTATTGCTTTTCACAAACAAATATTACATAAGTATATGTTGACACGCCTATGATTATTAGACCGGGCCACTGCGTGACAAGCCCACTGTGAACTCACCAACCGTTAGGTTGACACTTGCGTGGTTTTCACTTTTGCAGATCGCTGAAGAGTATCCGGAGCAGGTTGACATGGCACAAGAAGATGTTTATTTTTATTTAAACTAAACTTGGGAAATTAAAACAATGTTTATGTAAAGCACGTGGTTAGTGCTAAAGATAATGTTTTCCGCTGCGTACTGTTAAACGGTTTTTATTATTGATGTTTGGACTTTACTCTGATTCGTTTAGTATTTGTAACTAATGGTTGTGGTCCTGGTCTGGTCGCACCCCTTAACGGTATAAACTCCGTTAGTGGTTGATTTGGGGGTGTGACAGTTTTGTTAACGGGTCAAAATTAGGGTTTTCGTAACGTTGTTCTGCCCAAATTGAGTAAACGGTTTTGAATTAAGCTTTGATCTTTTAAAGGATGTTATAAAATGTTATAATGGGTAATACCCTAAGTTGGTTTGAATTAAAAATGAGTTTTGATAATAAAACGAGAAATTCATGAAATTAGGGTTTCTAAATATGATTATTTAATATAAAATAATCCGAAGGGTATGGGGGCTTGAACTTTGGTATGCTAACATGTTTTCATATAATATAAGAATATATGAAAGTAAATTGGTCATATAATCAAGTATTTAAAATACCGAGTTAATCGGATATTATAGGTTCGCGCGGACCGGAAGGGTAGACACCTGTACACTGGGGTTTCTGGCAAAAGCGGGGGTGTCGCCATCCCATCTGGGCAATGGCATCCCAACACTGGGCGATCCCGGAGTGAGTGTCTACTTATAGGAATGCGCGTCCTCATAATTATTAATAAAAAGAAGGTAATATGCCTCCAAGGGCATTTTGGTCATTTTGACCTATAAAAGGAATGAACTTAATAATTTAATATTATTAAGATAATGAATTATTAAAATAAACATCGAAAGTGTTTATTACATTAAAACCTGCGTTAACGCCATACAATACGCAATTAGGTTTAATCGGAAGAGATAACGGAGGTTCTGTCCGAAAATACTACCTAAGAGAATAAGGTGAGTTCTATGAGCCCACTTTTAAATGTTTTAAATGTTTTAATATTTTCGGGCCTGATATACATGCAATGATACATATTCAACTGTTTACTTGAAAAGTATTTGATATGTCTTTACTTGTTTTGTGTTGATACACATACGTGAAAAAGTTATAATACTTATAACTGTTTTAAAGTTATTATTACCTGTTATTACTCTTTTCGGGAAGGTTATAATGAACGGGTAATAAAGAAGTTAAAGTTTTAAAGAAAAGTTTCAAAAGAGGAAAAATGAGTTTTTGAGGATAAAGGAAATGACCCTTGGGGTTATTTTAAAGAAGTTTTAATCTAAGCACAGATTGTCTGGTAAGAGGGGGGTTGTACAATCCAAGCAGTGGAAATGAAGCCACTGGAGTAACGACGGTTACTCAAGAGGTCGGGAGGCGACGGCCAACCGAAAGGGGCTAAAGTAGTCCCAGAGGATAGACAATGCTTAGTAAAAAGAGGTTTTGCTTATAATATTTCGTATGACTTTATTATACGTAATGATTATTTGCACAGAGGATGGGTCCCGGAGGCCCAAGATATTTTAGAGTATTAAATGATTTTTAATACTGACGAGTTAAACGTTTTGGTATAATCCTGTTATGCTTTATACCTGTTAAATGTTTATAAAGAAGGGGCCGTTAGGCCCAAATGTTTGAGGTATGTTTTAGAGTATTAAATGATTTTTAATACCGAATGTTTAAATGTTTTGGTATAACTCTGTTATGTTTTATACCTGATAAATAAGGGTCGTTAGGCCCAAATGTTTGAAGTAAACCTTTCAAGAAAGACTCGGTAGTAGACTGGCATAGTAATAGATAAGATCTAGTTATTAGATTATGTTGTTATCTTCCTTACTGTTGTACTTGGCAAATAAATAAATGAAAAGTTTTTAATTTCCGCTGCTTAGTTATCTCTGTTGTACCATGTGTTCATGAGTAAATCCGACACGTGACCCCTCCTGGAGCCAAGACTGGGAGTGGGCGTCACAAGTTGGTATCAGAGCCTTGGCCGGTTTAAGAGATTTAGATACTCGCACGGTATCTAGACTTAAACTAGGACTCTTGGTAAACAAAGTAAGGTAAGATAGGGAATGTAAATGCCAGTCAGGATAGTCATGCCCATAGGAAAAATGTTGCACGAGGAACATAGGAGGTAGGACTTAAGGTATGTAAGTGCGGAGAATACCCGATTGCAATTAGCTACTGCAATTTGGTATTACCCAAATGAACATATCTCAGGTTTTAACTGTTGTGTGGCCGAGTGCGGGGTAGGTTAACTGACAGTAAGATACGTGGTCAGTAACTTGTAAGAATGTCTGTTGTAAAGAACCGGGTTTTTAGAATTTCCGGTAAAGGAATGAAAGGAAAGGTATGGACATTAAGAATGATTGCGATAAAAGTAACTGGGTTTTGAACGCATCATAATTATATAATTGTATAGCGCTTGCACTTATGTAATTATCATGAATTCAAAATTTGGAGACTTCACGTCACATGAGTTCTGAAGTGTCAGGTTACTTTGATCATAGGATATGAATAGAGATCATAGGAATACGGATAGAACATCCGATACTAAATTCAATGTCAGTAAAAGTGTAAAGACAAGTACCTTCAGCAAAGAAATAAAACCCGCCATATTAGAAATAGTGGTAGAGGTATTGAAGGTTACGTCCCTATCAATTGCTAATCAACTTCCGGAGGCTTTAACAAGAAGAATGTCCAATGAAGCTACCACGAATGGAGCTTGTTCCGAAGAAACCTCTAGTAGAAATAGATTCTCGATAAATGGAAAACGGAAGCGGTCCGAGGTTGAAGAAGGTCTTGAAGACAATAACGGCAGACGACACAAGAAGGCTAAGGGAGCTTCTAGAGAAAGAAAGTCGATAGGTCAGATGTGCGAGAAACGTCATCATAAAGATTGCACGTGGAGATCAAACCATTGTTACGACTATGGTCAGAACGATCACTTCTTCTGCATGTGTGCGGAGCTAAAGACATGTTTCGAATACAAGAAATTGGAACAAAACGGAGCAACCAGTCCTAGGAGGAAAGCTCAGGAACTGTTGAAGATGAAAAAGAGGAGTGAAGCCGATGGAGCACTCGAAGCTCTAGAGAATGGAGTCAAGAATCTTAGTATTGCGGGCATAGAACCTGAGTTTACATCCAGTATAGTTTCAGGTATACGTACATTGATAATTCACCACTTATGTGTTATCAAGACTCCAAAATTATATTACGTACGTTATATATAATTACTTGCGTTTAGGACAAGGAAACCCTTTTAGACTAAAATGGCCTTAGGGAGAAATATTTCGATTACGTAAAAATTACCTGTTAGGTTATTCCCAAATGACCTTAGGTAATTTCGAAAACGTTGAAATGCGAATGAATTAACTCGCGGGATGCTACGCGCAAATCATCTGTAACCGGAGGAACGCTCAACTCCGTATGCAAGGATCACGACGGCTCAGCAGTAAAGATTACTTATGTAATCAAGACGTGGAAATTCATGGGTCAAGAGGTAAGTCATACTTAATGTATGCTATTGACTCGGAGGTGAAAGTAAGAAGCCGAAGAACGTACCAGTAACGCGTCAATTTCCGAACGAAGTATCCAGAAAACAGCTCGTCTAATGAAGTAATGAAGTTCCAAAATCAACTCAACACTGGAAGCAACACCCGAAGCAATACTAGAAGCAACGCCAGAAGTGGAAGCACCATACCAATTATCCTCATTAGAAGCAACAAAGTTTCTTTAAATTAGGTACCTCGCCTTAGGATGCTCCAGCATTTTTCAAGAAGAAAGACGGAAACCAAGATTATGCGTAGGCTGTAAGAAGATAAGGAAGCTGTCAGTAAGAAGCAGACATCCTTCACCAAGGATCAGCAACCCATTCAACTAGCTATAAGGAGCAAGACGATTCCCCAAAAGATCAATCTGAGATCGGATTAGCGTCAGCTGAAGGAGTAAGAATGAGGCTATAAGAGGATGGCTTTTCGGAAGCAAAAAGGATCATTATGAGTCCTTAGTAATATTGACTGGAATAACGGACGCCCCTACAACCCAGAAGTTTGGCGACTAAGCATGCAGACAAACGACGTACTAAAGTTCTCAAAAAGCGAAAAAGAATGCTTGAGGCATTGGAAGAAAATGCTAAAGATCAGAAGAAGGCTATATGTAAGAAACGTACAGATTGGGAAAAAGGAAGTTCATATGCTCAACGTAAGAATCACCCTAGTAGGTTCCTTCAAACGACAATACGTCGAAAGTCGCTAAGACTTTCCAAAATTCGTAATTTCATTAGGTTGACTAAGAGGATGTCAAATCCTTTTTGGAATCCTAATCAGTAGCAGGCATGGGAGAAAGCAATGAATGGATTAACTCAGGCATCGGTACAAACATTACCGATTAGGCCTAGTGAAAAAGGAATTTGCAGCCATAGCATTTACATTTAAGAGATGCAAAGCATTAGATGAAGCTGTGGACTAGGATTAGTCCCGTACAGATAAGTATGACAGGCCAATATGGAAAAAGAATAAGTAGCATTCATAAATACGTATCACTTACTAAACAAGTGAGGGACTATCCAGAAGCAAGGTTCACGGATAAAGGTTTAACGTACGCAGAAGGGTAAAGCCAAGTAGTATAAGCTTCGTGATAAATTTCAACCTTGTGGAAATTTTGAAGCATGTTCCGGTGGAGTTCATAATCCAGCTACCCCATATATAGCTAAAGAGTTATGACACCACCTAGTTAATATGAGGAAAGAATTCCTTTATTCTGAGAAACGTATTTCTCTCAAAACGTCATCTAGATTGTGCATTAGGAAAATTCTTGCCTAAATAGAATTAGTACCTGTTATGAAAATACGATCCACGTTCTAAGGTGGAACAAAGTTCCGTGAATAGAATAGTTAAAGTATTACCTTATAGGTAATACAGATAAATGATAAATTATTATAGAAAGTTTGTTACGATCGTAGCCCAGGAACCAGATGGTTCATATGAGATGGATGCATTAGATGCATAGAAAAGTTTTCGGATTAATCCGGGAAAGAAAAGAAATGCGAAAAGATAAAGAACTCATTGTGAGTTAATTCACACTTTGAGCCGGTTTCGAGGACGAAACCCTATCTAAGGGGGGTAGAGTTGTAACACCCCAAAATTTCATAACTTGAATTATATGCGTGTGCTATACGTGTTAAGTAGCTAAAACGTATATTGATATGGTTTATGGGTTGATATATGGGTAAAGGGTGATGATTTGCAAAATGCTATACGTACTTATAAATACATATGATATATGTGTTAGATAGCCAAACGTGATGAATCGTATGAAAAATGCATGTTTACCCATTAACGGGTATTGAATTGATAAAAGGTAGTGTTATATAAACGATACACGTATTGGTTGATAAAATGAAATATATACGTGTTTTATATCCATGATAATTGATATACGTGATGTCATAATGAAATACGTGTTTAGAAGTTGATATGATAGGCATAACTGATAACCGGAGGAAAATACCTTTACGCGATTTCATTATATAAAAAAATATGTGTAAGTATATACATATATATACATATATATAATGACTTAAATGCATGTGAAATATTCATTTGATGAATATATAGATGGGAATACATGTTAGAATAGTTAAACATGTGAAAAATAAATAAGAACGTATCGTTACGTTGAAATAATGATTAAAAAAAATACATAACGTATACGAGTATTGTACGTATTTATATGTATTTATATGAACCCGAGGCTTAGAGAATATTAAAAATGTATCCTAAGGTGTTTTGGAACATGAAATGATAAGTATACAAAAGTATGAGGGGCTAAAACGCAAGTTAATGGAATATAAGTAAAAATATATAAGTATATACGTATGTGTATATATACGTTATCGAATGTATCCCGAGCCCTAAAAATATGAGAAATATGTCCCATGATGTTTTGGTACATAAAATAATAAAAGATTAGAAGTTTAGGGGCTAGAAATGCACTAAACCAAAGTAGAAGGACTAAATATGCCAAAAATTCAAATCTGGCCGGAATGTAAGATCTAGGCGTATCGCGCCAAGACCCTTAAGGTCTAGGCGATACGCGTAGAATCGATCTGTGCAGAAAAATTGGTAGGTCGCGAATTTGGCCACGTTTCGGACTTGCAGCTCACGATTCCGGACATTACGCGTCGTTTTTAGATGATTAGTCACCATAGACACTTGCCTTAACCTTGTGCGACCTCAATGAGTATAAATAGGGCCCTGGATCGTCCATAACAACTCGCAAATTCACTCAAACATCACCTAAAAACCCTAAACCGAAGCAGAAACTTTACATGAGCAATTCGACCAAACGGGAAGGAATTAAGGTCCAATCTTCTGCAGTCCCACGTTTTTAGGTATGCCCTACAAAAGCCCCATGTTAATTTCAGTTGTTATAATGTCTAGATTAGATATTTAAAACTATGCAAAAATTAGGGTTTATAATCTTATTTTGACAAAATCGGGTGATCGGGTGGGAATTAGGGTCTGAATTTTTGTAGGTAATCATAAATTAATGTGTTTTAAGAAAGCCCTAAGTTTATTTCACAATTGGAAAATGTTTGGTAAAGGTTTTGTTAACGGGTCAAAATTAGGGTTTTCGTAACGTTGTTCTGCCCAAATTGAGTAAACGGTTTTGAATTAAGCTTTGAGCTTTTAAAGGATGTTATAAAATGTTATAATGGGTAATACCCTAAGTTGGTTTGAATTAAAAATGAGTTTTGATAATAAAACGAGAAATTCATGAAATTAGGGTTTCTAAATATGATTATTTAATATAAAATAATCCGAAGGGTATGGGGGCTTGAACTTTGGTATGCTAACATGTTTTCATATAATATAAGAATATATGAAAGTAAATTGGTCATATAATCAAGTATTTAAAATACCGAGTTAATCGGATATTAGAGGTTCGCGCGGACCGGAAGGGTAGACACCTGTACACTGGGGTTTCTGGCAAAAGCGGGGGTGTCGCCATCCCATCTGGGCAATGGCATCCCAACACTGGGCGATCCCGGAGTGAGTGTCTACTTATAGGAATGTGCGTCCTCATAATTATTAATAAAAAGAAGGTAATATGCCTCCAAGGGCATTTTGGTCATTTTGACCTATAAAAGGAATGAACTTAATAATTTAATATTATTAAGATAATGAATTATTAAAATAAACATCGAAAGTGTTTATTACATTAAAACCTGCGTTAACGCCATACAATACGCAATTAGGTTTAATCGGAAGAGATAACGGAGGTTCTGTCCGAAAATACTACCTAAGAGAATAAGGTGAGTTCTATGAGCCCACTTTTAAATGTTTTAAATGTTTTAATATTTTCGGGCCTGATATACATGCAATGATACATATTCAACTGTTTACTTGAAAAGTATTTGATATGTCTTTACTTGTTTTGTGTTGATACACATACGTGAAAAAGTTATAATACTTATAACTGTTTTAAAGTTATTATTACCTGTTATTACTCTTTTCGGGAAGGTTATAATGAACGGGTAATAAAGAAGTTAAAGTTTTAAAGAAAAGTTTCAAAAGAGGAAAAATGAGTTTTTGAGGATAAAGGAAATGACCCTTGGGGTTATTTTAAAGAAGTTTTAATCTAAGCACAGATTGTCTGGTAAGAGGGGGGTTGTACAATCCAAGCAGTGGAAATGAAGCCACTGGAGTAACGACGGTTACTCAAGAGGTCGGGAGGCGACGGCCAACCGAAAGGGGCTAAAGTAGTCCCAGAGGATAGACAATGCTTAGTAAAAAGAGGTTTTGCTTATAATATTTCGTATGACTTTATTATACGTAATGATTATTTGCACAGAGGATGGGTCCCAGAGGCCCAAGGTATTTTAGAGTATTAAATGATTTTTTTAATACTGACGAGTTAAACGTTTTGGTATAATCCTGTTATGCTTTATACCTGTTAAATGTTTATAAAGAAGGGGCCGTTAGGCCCAAATGTTTGAGGTATGTTTTAGAGTATTAAATGATTTTTAATACCGAATGTTTAAATGTTTTGGTATAACTCTGTTATGTTTTATACCTGATAAATAAGGGTCGTTAGGCCCAAATGTTTGAAGTAAACCTATCAAGAAAGACTCGGTAGTAGACTGGCATAGTAATAGATAAGATCTAGTTATTAGATTATGTTGTTATCTTCCTTACTGTTGTACTTGGCAAATAAATAAATGAAAAGTTTTTAATTTCCGCTGCTTAGTTATCTCTGTTGTACCATGTGTTCATGAGTAAATCCGACACGTGACCCCTCCTGGAGCCAAGACTGGGAGTGGGCGTCACATCTTCTACATCATTACTATGAACAACTTGAGCAATCAGAGCACGAAATGCAGACTCATCAGGTTCATCAGCAGCCCAATCATAGCCTTTATTCGATGTTCGTTCTTTTTCAAATGCTTCAAGTACATCAACATCCCAATCATAACCTTCATTGGACTCAGAAGCAACAGCGGTTAAAGCAATTGGAGAATTAGAAGTTCGCCCCCAATCATATCGTTTATCAACTTGAGACACCAAGGCAGTTGGAGACTTTGATAAAGAAGCAGTTGATTTTGAACATTCACGAGCAAAATGTCCAAAATTGGAACATTTGAAGCATTTTGCCTTTGATTTATCAATGCCAACTTTGCCATCTGGATTTAAACTTTGAAATCCAGTCTTTTTCTTGAATCTTTTAACTCTTTGAGCTAACATTGCCAATTGCCAATTGATATCTATTTGCTCAAGATTATCAGGATCAATCTGATCAAAATCTTCCTCAATCAGATTAGATGTTGTCAAACCACCATTCAACAATCCATAATATGAAGATAACAAGGCTGAGATTAATGCCAAGTGCTCATCCGGTGTTTTTGCTGAATATGAAGTCGGACTTGAATGATTTGGAATAGTAAAGTTACATCCTCTTGATGAATTTCCAGAATTTCCTGAACCATGACCAGCAACAAAAGCTGTTTGAGGTGGATTTAATGAATCAACACCAAATGATTTAGACTTTGCATTGATACATGCAGAATTGTGACCATGATACACTTCAGGATTTTGGAATTGAGCAGTTGACTTGTTTGATGTCATCATTTCCATCTCTCTAGCATGAAGCTTTCCGGTCAAATCATGAAATGATAATTCATGTGACAATCCGTCTTTTTAGGTCTTTTCCTTATTTAAATAAACTTTAAATGATATAAACATTATGAGAACATTTACTTTAACTGTTATAAATGTTAGGTCAACATTTATGTGTTGACTGCTCTGACTTTAGGAAATTAGGGTTTTGTGTAACCATCACTATACGAGCATGCACGTAAGTTTTAAACGTTGATATTCTATGATTTTATGTAAATCATGCGTTATGATTTTATGTGAACGTTTTGTCATTTTATGTGAGAATTGAGTTATGATTTTATGTGATATTTATATATAAATTCACACGTTATTCTATGATTTTGTGTGACAACGTGTCACGAAATTTTACGTGTTTTCTATGATTTTATGCGAATTAAGTCCATGATTTTATGTGAAGCAAAAACAAATAATTATGGATTATTACTTATAATTTTATGTGGTTAACTAGGGTTTAAATTCTTATAAGCGATACGCGTTAAGCATGTGTTGATATATATTCGTATATTCTTCGTTAAAGTTATTTACTGTTAACTCCGTTAGGATTGACTAACGTGGCTTAAACTTCGAGGGGCTGGTTTTGTCATTTATCAAACTCCTTTTTATTAACCAAACTTGCGAGGGACCAAAGTCGTCAATTGTTCAAACTTGAATTTAAGTTTCATAAATGCAAACCGACGACCTTCTTCCAAATTCGGACCGACTCACCTTAAACCGCGATTCAATTAAGTCGGTTACAAAACGATCCATTTAACACATCGGAATAAATTGCATGAATTCCAATCACTGTGCACCAATGAAACTGCAGCGCCTCTCTCTCGTTCTCCCCTATGTCCCGTCGCAAACACCCCACCACCACAATTTAAGATATTCCGGCCACTGCACCACCGATACATCACCATTCGACCACTGTTGGACTCCGTACACCACCGTGAGACAGTCACGAACTACTATGAAGCAACCGGATCAAGTTTGGAGTTCGTGATCGAGGTTCTTCGGGTTCGGGTTTCATCTTTTTCGGCACCAAAAACGTATCAAACTCTCATATCCAAATCGAGGTAATCACCCTTTCATGTTAAACGCACGTTCTGATGATCGTTTTCTGTATTTCGCGTTTTTCCGGTGACCGGAGTAAAGTTCCGATCACCGGAGTTTTTGAAGGAAGAAGATGAGATGAGTCTGGTACTTGTTATATATTTAATCTTCTGGATACAGACACGAAGGTGCAAGTAGCCCGCTGGTCTGTAGCGTGACTATGGACCGAGAGGTCCCCAGTTCGAAACTCGCCCACCCCATTCTTTTTCTGTTTCCTTTAAAAAAAATCCGGTTCTTGGGCCTCTTAATAGATAAATACAGTTATTCGGAAATAATAACCAAAAGAGTGGAGTGGCTGGGTGGTCAGGTTGCTTGGTTGCTTCGCGACAGATCGTGGGTTCAAACCTTGGCTACCTCATCTTTTCTCCTATTTTCTTTATTTTTGCAATTCTATGCATATTGGTCAACTAAAACTTGTGTAAAACGGTCTCTTAGGAAAGTTTAAACCGTAGAAATATACCTTAGGCTATTAAATCCCATAAACCATATTTTGAATCGTAAACACGTCTAACATGTCGTTTTAAATTAAAATATAGTTCTAATATGTATATATTGATTTAAAATTATGGGTTTTTATATAAAAGGTAAAATATATATATATTTTGCGTAAATTAATATATAAACATATAACGTTGGTTTATTGAAACGATTAGATATTTTATCCGAACTTTTAAATATATGTAACTCAGTTTATAAACGTTTCTTTGCGCGTTTGGTTTATAAATATTATATAAATATATTTATTTTAATCTTAGAAAATATATATTATCTGTATATAATATATTTTTCGTGTCATTTCAATAATCGTTTAGATTTGGCAAGCGTGTCATCTTCAACTTGTTCTAGACTCCACGATAATTCGTTTTCATCGTTTACGTTAAACTTAGATGTTTTTTTTAGTCGAACACGCACACACTTATACTTGTATGCTCGTTAGGTGATTGATTTCTTTCGCAAGACCCATTCTTGCTATATGCTGTGTTTTTATCTGGAATTTTGCTGTGCAACCTAAGGTGAGTTTCACGGCCCCTTTTTATTTATTTTAATCCTGTTGGGGGAGATTAACATGCAAACACTTGAACTGTTAGATAATTATATCACCTGAATGATAGTGGCACACTTATGATAAAGTCCTCACTTTTAGAGTTACTGTCAATGTGACATCAGCGGGAACTTATTTGGTAGATCTACTGGGCCTGACAAGCCCCACCCGGGTCATTCGCGCTGACTCGATTGGATATCGAACGGGTGTTATATAATTCTTAGTCTTAACGAGGCACAATTGAACTTGTCGAGCTTCAGTAACTGGATAGCTAGTTTATTTAGTCAAACGTGCACTGATTTCTTGAAAATAGCCTAGCTAGCTATTGATATATTATCTGGATTTTATTAACTGAACTTGAGCATGAACGTGAACTGTTGTTGAACAGTCAACCTTGAACTTAAACTTGAACTGTCGAGGAACAGTTGATTTACACTGAACTGGGACTGTTGTTGAACAGTCGATTTACATTAATCGGAACTATTTTTGAACTGATAAACCTGTGAACTCACCAACCTTTGTGTTGACACTTTTTAGCATGTTATTTCTCAGGTTGCGGATGTTCGAGTATCACGAGTACGCATGCATGAGTCTTGAAACACTTATAATGTCTTTGAACAAGCCACGTCACCTTGGGTGACAAAGATTTTACATAAGTACTTTTATTGTATTTACGCTTCCGCATTTGTAAAACTCTGATTTTATATTTTAAATGAAATATGAAACATTTTTATTAATTGTTGGTCGTTTGGTGTAACTAATGGACGGCGATCCTGGTTTGTCACGCTCCCTGCGGCGCGTTATCGCGCGTGTGATTTTTGGGGGTGTGACAGATTGGTATCAGAGCCATTGGTTACAGCGAACTAAGATTCGTCTTAGACTGTAACTGTTTTGCATTAGTTGCACTTAAAGATTTCTCTCATGCATCGTGATACTTACTCCTACACGCACCTGGTTTACGATTTGTCATTTACATCATCCGATCCCCTTATACTCACGCCGAGGAGCCGGTTAGTCTTGAGTCATTTTTCTTAACCTCTCTAAGTTGTGTACCTCTTGGTTAACATTCATGTACGACGAGACGTCAAATCAGATCGAAGGATCACATTTATACTTTTGACGAGCTGATTGCTACTCGGGATTATTCCGGATTGAACAACTGGGCGTAATGCCCATACTATGGATGTATGCTGCATACGGAAGGTGGTGTAATACCTCTTCTTGTTCTTAAACCTCTATCTTAGCTTAGGAGGTTCTTGTTATACATGCCTTACGTATATCTTTAAACTCATCCGTTAAGGAAATGTTATCTTGATGTGCTAGTAACGCGATTATTTAGCTTCACTAGAGTTAACAGGGTATGAATTCAAGTAGCTGCGTATGGGGCACTTATATCAACTTTCGTTACCCTGATCATCTTCACATTTGCTGTGATCTCTTAAGATCTTTCCCTTCTCGATTTTATCGCGTGGTGCGTTGAAATAATACAACTTGAGTACAATTCTTATAACCCCAACGAATCCTTATGCGGGTCGACTGAAATTCCCTCTTGTGTATCGGATTGCTATCACGCCAGTATGTGTGATAATTATTCTCTAACTTCGAGCTAAGCTAGATTCATTGTGATAAACCCTACTCAGATCCTATTGAGCTAAGTTTCTGGCTGACTCGCTTCGGGTGGGTCATTCAAAGTAAAGCGAACATTTTATTCTCAAAACTTGTCTCTTTAACGTATTCTGGGCAAGTAACCTTGGATTAGTAACCACAATCTCATCTGTACTCCGCCATACCTGGTAGCTGAAGTAAGAGGAACTAGGGTGACCATATAGGGTAAATTACAGTTACGGGTGCACACGTAAATGTAATTTGCAGTGTATGGAAATCCTGGAGAATCCTACTAGGCAAGCTAATGGTCGTAATTGGGAGCAAATTTTTGTAATTTTTTTTCTCTCTCGTGGGGCTGAATATTGAGCATGTTGAAATTCGATTGGATGATCGAAGTCATCTATCTTGTAAACGCTATCGCGCATGCTCTCAACTCTAATATATATGGATTCTAATCCACTCGAGAACCCTTTGACACCTATCATGAATGTTAGTCCTGAAGGGCAACGTTTAACTCGTGTATCTCAATGGCAAGTCTTTCTTAACTGCGAACACTCTCGACGGAACCTCCAGCTGGTTTGAACTCTTCTTGAATCATAATTCTACCTTCGGGACTTTACCTACCATATCAATCCCTGAAACTTTATGATTGTGAGACAACTTGTATATACATTCACCGGACGTATACCAAGACAACATTAGATAAACGAACTAGATGAAGCATATACCGCGAGCATTGGAGCATATTTCTTGGCTAAAAACTATTGTGAACTTTCCCTCGGGATATTCATATTTCCTGATTTTCATGTGCGAACCAAAACTTGTGGCCAGCAACATCGTCACGATTGTACAAACAGCCTATCTTACTTCAAGCATATTTCTCCCTAATGGAGGTAATGATAGTGAAGGGTTTTCCTAGTTTCAACTGATGACTTCCAATGTTAACGTAATGACTATTATGACTGACCTTTTGAACCTGTGCGATTAACTTCTGTCTACATGATTTAAACCTTTAATGATTTAACAACCAACGGTTTCGTATTCTCGCGCCTTTGTAATCCTTTATGTCTTGGATGAGCTTTCAAGCTTTGAACCGGAAGGTGTTACACTCGATAGCTAATTGTACCATCGACCTGCATTTTCCCTTCTTACGCATTGAGTACACCAAGTTATCCATACATTTTGTATATTTATTTACTCTCCTCTCGTAGAAACTATCGATAAATTTCTGGTACGCGAATCCTCATCGTCATTTTCATAAAACTGCCATTGATGAACCTCCAGCTTGAACCTAAGCCTTGTGGTCTGTTTAAATTTTGATCGTCTTGAAAATCTGAAGCTTTATGATATTCTTACTGCGCGTGCCAAACTCTCGACGATCTTCGCTAAAATGGCAAACCATACGCATCTTACTCATATTGTGGATGGAAATACCTACACCTTTTGTTTATACAACGTATTGAAGTTTTAGTCTCTCGCCCCTTTACATTTAAGCGTATGGGAGAAACTTGACGTCCTCTATTTCCGATAAAAATATCCAATGTGGTTCGACTAATATCTAGTAATGGTGGGTGGTTGGTACGCCTTCAAGGTGCTGGTACTGTGGTGAGTTAGCTGCGGTACACCCTATATATAAACATTGGTGGCACGTTGAATGTGGGACCAGTACCGGACCAAGGATTGACTTAGAGTTATACACAGGAGCCTCATCTTGGGAAACTCCATCTAGCAGGGCTAGGTCCTCGATAAAACAGCCTAAGGCTATTTTCTCCGAGATAACAGATATCCCTTACGTATTCCTACCAAAAGAGACATACCCAAAATAATCAAACTTCGTGCTTTCAATTGTCCGAGTCTAGAAGAAAACTTTTCTAAAGCGAATTTCCTGCCCTGATTTAGATGCGAGTTCTGACTCAGGTGAACATCAACTTTTTGAAAACCAGAGATTTCCCCTTAGGAATGACAAACCACCTGATCGAATGATCAACTCCAATTTTTAGAAGCACGTGTTGAGAAGTAGACCGACTTTCGTTTAAGGGACACTGCTTTTGGGTCGACTGCCTTGTTTTTATGAACTCTCTGGCATTCACTGAGGTGATAGGCCTGATCCTTTTCTATGGAACACCCGCTTTGATCTTTTGACCCGCGGTAAACTCACTAAACCCTAGCAAAAAATGCATATATATACAGGCAACCCAAGCCAAAGCCGCTTTTGAACATTCTGATGTTTTGTTTCATAGACACCCTTTTATAACACTTTTGTACCCTATCTTACTTTTGAAGACCATTTGAACCGATGTTTTGAAAAGGAAGGAAGCATGATGCATTAAGCGCAAGAACACCAAGGAGATTGGGAACACTGGTGAGCGTAAACAATGAAGATTTTCCTAACGAGACATTTATTCTATTGGATTGTATAACCGTTGACATGTTCATTTTGATATCTATTTAGGTGAATTCCTTGTCAAATCCTGTCAAGCACGCTATATATTTCTCTATAAATTTTGTACTATCCATTACGTTATTTGCATCCTACCTGCTGGAATCTTCACCAGTGTCAGTTTAAACTCACATGTCATTCTTGGAATGTGTAGTTACGACTATCATAAGGTTGTTATCCCGCACGAACTCAACCATTGACACTCGTTATCTTAAATTTGCTATTCTCATGCTTGATGGGTATCTTTCGATATTCGTACGTCATAGTTTTCACTTCTGTTTTGTTGAACTTTCGCCCTTATTTTTGGATCCTTACCAACGGTAATATGTATGATGATATGTTGTATGATGTTGAAACCCAGTATGAATTTGAAACTAATTGTCTACGTGATTTCTTGAATAATTCTTAACAGAATTGAGTAATTCTCTTCTAGAACAAACTGCTATTTGTTACCTTTTAAATGGCAATGGGCTCTTGATTGGATTTCTCTTTAGACCTCGGTCCTTTTGTCGCGAAATCAGTGTGTTACCAGTTATATTTTAGCATGCGAGCAAGCGTTGAACCATTTTAATTATGATAAATAGTTTGTTTACTTCTAATCTTCTCATGAGAAATGTTTATAAAACATACATGTTTATGCATGCTAAAATTGGAGAATCTAATCCTATGTTTTGGGTATATGAATTGATTAATCATTGAGGTGCTAGTTTAAACATAAGTTGCGTAGAATTGCATGATTATTTATGTGTATGAAACGTGTTAGAAACCAGAAAATGACATGTTCTGAATGTATTAACTTGATTAAGTAAGAAAACCATACACCATACAAGGTCCTAAGTCTCCTACCTCGGTGGGAATGACAAGACTGCGTGAAGTTGCCCCGTCAACTTTGCACCGTATGGGTTGTGTTGGTTAGTTTATGAACTTATATACTGGAGATATGTCATGTTAGGGTCGTATGCTAGTATATAAGGTGTTGGGACAATTGTATGCGTTGTATGGTAAAACCTTCATGATAGACTGCATGCTAGTACACTTTGATCGCATCAACCTTTAAAAGAAATCTTCATAGAAACTCGTATGCTATCTGAACTGTTATCGCATGTAATGTGAGTTTGAATGTTCTGATGAATCACGTGAACTTAAGCAGTCATAAACCTATCACGTACTAAATCAACTATCGGGTCCTCGTGTTAACGTGATCAGTCTTATGTAATTTTATGCTACCTGCCAAGCATTAGGCAAATTCAGAATTTTACGTTGTCGCTGAACAATGAGCCTATTAGACAAACATCGATTGACTTGATGCACACACCATTTTCTCATACTCCAACTTCTTTCTCTTTAATTCACCTAGGTTATTGATGAATGCGAACGCCTTAACTGCAAATGAGACAAAAAATGGGAATCTCACTCCCCGCATTGAGTACAATAGCTAGAGATTATTCAGATGTATTATGATTCTTCTTCGTATTGAAATTTTGATTTTAGATACTTATGTATCGTGTGACTTTGTTCGGTCTGGACACCCAACACGATTCCTAAATTACATTTGTTCAACTCTTCTCGTAAGGGAACACTAATCATTTTCTATACTTTTGATTCGAATTCCTTTCGAAAACCTCTAAACATTTGACATCTTCTTAACATCAGGTACACACTTTGATTATATCATCCATCATTCCTTTTGGAGTAGAAAATCTGGATTCTTTCTATACGTTACTGTCAATTTGACTCTTACGGCAGTTATTACCGATTTAAATTTCGGGACGAAATTCTTTCAACAACGGGATGATGTGACGACTGAGAAATTTTTTTTCCTTTCTTTTGTGACCAACTTATTAACCACTTTATTCAATTTTCGGGACGAAAATTCTTCAACAAGGGGATACTGTGACAATCCGTCTTTTTAGGTCTTTTCCTTATTTAAATAAACTTTAAATGATATAAACATTATGAGAACATTTACTTTAACTGTTATAAATGTTAGGTCAACATTTATGTGTTGACTGCTCTGACTTTAGGAAATTAGGGTTTTGTGTAACCATCACTATACGAGCATGCACGTAAGTTTTAAACGTTGATATTCTATGATTTTATGTAAATCATGCGTTATGATTTTATGTGAACGTTTTGTCATTTTATGTGAGAATTGAGTTATGATTTTATGTGATATTTATATATAAATTCACACGTTATTCTATGATTTTGTGTGACAACGTGTCACGAAATTTTACGTGTTTTCTATGATTTTATGCGAATTAAGTCCATGATTTTATGTGAAGCAAAAACAAATAATTATGGATTATTACTTATAATTTTATGTGGTTAACTAGGGTTTAAATTCTTATAAGCGATACGCGTTAAGCATGTGTTGATATATATTCGTATATTCTTCGTTAAAGTTATTTACTGTTAACTCCGTTAGGATTGACTAACGTGGCTTAAACTTCGAGGGGCTGGTTTTGTCATTTATCAAACTCCTTTTTATTAACCAAACTTGCAAGGGACCAAAGTCGTCAATTGTTCAAACTTGAATTTAAGTTTCATAAATGCAAACCGACGACCTTCTTCCAAATTCGGACCGACTCACCTTAAACCGCGATTCAATTAAGTCGGTTACAAAAGATCCATTTAACACATCGGAATAAATTGCATGAATTCCAATCACTGTGCACCAATGAAACTGCAGCGCCTCTCTCTCGTTCTCCCCTATGTCCCGTCGCAAACACCCCACCACCACAATTCAAGATATTCCGGCCACTGCACCACCGATACATCACCATTCGACCACTGTTGGACTCCGTACACCACCGTGAGACAGTCACGAACTACTATGAAGCAACCGGATCAAGTTTGGAGTTCGTGATCGAGGTTCTTCGGGTTCGGGTTTCATCTTTTTCGGCACCAAAAACGTATCAAACTCTCATATCCAAATCGAGGTAATCACCCTTTCATGTTAAACGCACGTTCTGATGATCGTTTTCTGTATTTCGCGTTTTTCCGGTGACCGGAGTAAAGTTCCGATCACCGGAGTTTTTGAAGGAAGAAGATGAGATGAGTCTGGTACTTGTTATATATTTAATCTTCTGGATACAGACACGAAGGTGCAAGTAGCCCGCTGGTCTGTAGCGTGACTATGGACCGAGAGGTCCCCAGTTCGAAACTCGCCCACCCCATTCTTTTTCTGTTTCCTTTAAAAAAATCCGGTTCTTGGGCCTCTTAATAGATAAATACAGTTATTCAGAAATAATAACCAAAAGAGTGGAGTGGCTGGGTGGTCAGGTTGCTTGGTTGCTTCGCGACAGATCGTGGGTTCAAACCTTGGCTACCTCATCTTTTCTCCTATTTTCTTTATTTTTGCAATTCTATGCATATTGGTCAACTAAAACTTGTGTAAAACGGTCTCTTAGGAAAGTTTAAACCGTAGAAATATACCTTAGGCTATTAAATCCCATAAACCATATTTTGAATCGTAAACACGTCTAACATGTCGTTTTAAATTAAAATATAGTTCTAATATGTATATATTGATTTAAAATTATGGGTTTTTATATAAAAGGTAAAATATATATATATTTTGCGTAAATTAATATATAAACATATAACGTTGGTTTATTGAAACGATTAGATATTTTATCCGAACTTTTAAATATATGTAACTCAGTTTATAAACGTTTCTTTGCGCGTTTGGTTTATAAATATTATATAAATATATTTATTTTAATCTTAGAAAATATATATTATCTGTATATAATATATTTTTCGTGTCATTTCAATAATCGTTTAGATTTGGCAAGCGTGTCATCTTCAACTTGTTCTAGACTCCACGATAATTCGTTTTCATCGTTTACGTTAAACTTAGATGTTTTTTTTAGTCGAACACGCACACACTTATACTTGTATGCTCGTTAGGTGATTGATTTCTTTCGCAAGACCCATTCTTGCTATATGCTGTGTTTTTATCTAGAATTTTGCTGTGCAACCTAAGGTGAGTTTCACGGCCCCTTTTTATTTATTTTAATCCTGTTGGGGGAGATTAACATGCAAACACTTGAACTGTTAGATAATTATATCACCTGAATGATAGTGGCACACTTATGATAAAGTCCTCACTTTTAGAGTTACTGTCAATGTGACATCAGCGGGAACTTATTTGGTAGATCTACTGGGCCTGACAAGCCCCACCCGGGTCATTCGCGCTGACTCGATTGGATATCGAACGGGTGTTATATACTTCTTAGTCTTAACGAGGCACAATTGAACTTGTCGAGCTTCAGTAACTAGATAGCTAGTTTATCTAGTCAAACGTGCACTGATTTCTTGAAAATAGCCTAGCTAGCTATTGATATATTATCTGGATTTTATTAACTGAACTTGAGCATGAACGTGAACTGTTGTTGAACAGTCAACCTTGAACTTAAACTTGAACTGTCGAGGAACAGTTGATTTACACTGAACTGGGACTGTTGTTGAACAGTCGATTTACATTAATCGGAACTATTTTTGAACTGATAAACCTGTGAACTCACCAACCTTTGTGTTGACACTTTTTAGCATGTTATTTCTCAGGTTGCGGATGTTCGAGTATCACGAGTACGCATGCATGAGTCTTGAAACACTTATAATGTCTTTGAACAAGCCACGTCACCTTGGGTGACAAAGATTTTACATAAGTACTTTTATTGTATATACGCTTCCGCATTTGTAAAACTCTGATTTTATATTTTAAATGAAATATGAAACATTTTTATTAATTGTTGGTCGTTTGGTGTAACTAATGGACGGTGATCCTGGTTTGTCACGCTCCCTGCGGCGCGTTATCGCGCGTGTGATTTTTGGGGGTGTGACAATTCAGAATATTCTTTATCATGAGTAAGTAATAATACATAGTTTTCCCACTTTTCCGGTAATGCTTCCATCAATTTCTCTTTCAATTCCTCCTCAGTCTTTTCAATTTTAACCACTTTCATCTCACTAATCAGATGTGAAAACCTTAAAACAAGAGCAGAAATATTTTCTTTTTCATAATGTTGAAAATTTTCAAATTCCTTGTTCAACACTTTTCGTCTACTCTTCTTATATTGGTCATTACCTTCACATCGAGCAGATAAAGCATCCCATAACTGTTTAGCTTTCTTGCAAGTGCTGAATTGATGCAACAACTCGGTAGGTAAAGCCATGGTAAGATAACCATAAACTTTTTGTTCAAGCTCAACTTTTTCTTTCATCCTTATCAAAATCTTGAATTTCTTTATACTCTCCATCTGCAGTTGGACGTACATACAACTTTTGAATTGGAATCCATAAATCAATATCGTTTGTGCTGATGTATGCAGAAAAACGTTGCTTCCAATTTTGATAATCTTCCAACTTTAACAGCTTAGGAACTTTCTGACTTGTTCCTATTTCATTATCAAAATTGAGCATAGCTTGTACCGTGCTTTGCATACCTGCAAATGCTTGAAAATCAGACATTTTTCACCGAAAATAATACTTCAAAAACTTCGAACTCAAAAACGGAGGTCTTCCAAGCGGAATTTGGGGGTAAAAACTGGACGGTACTAGCCGTTATGCGGGTACAAGTCTAGATCTCGTCGAGACAAACGTTTTGGCTGGTATTAGCTCCCGTAACTCTTTACGGTTCTCAAGTTACGTCAGTTTTAGTGAAGATCACTTTTCTGCTAGCGTACCAAACCTTCTCAGTGGACCAAATCCGGACCAAATTAACCAGCGGACCAAATTTGTAATCAGCGGACCAGTTCCGGACCAACTTAATCAGCGGACCAAACTCGGACCAGATTGGTACGGCGGACCAAATAGTACGGCGGACCAAAGAATAACCGCCACGGACCAGCTTTGAAGATTGTCTAGCAGACCAAACTTGGCGGACCAGAAACTCGATGAAGATTGTCTGGCGGACCAGCGGTGGACCAGAAGTTCTTCGGGCGGACCAGAAGTGTACCACGCTGAATTCAACGAATTTTCGCGAATTTTGAGTTTTGGAGCTGGAATTTGATTCAGTAAGGTGCGAAATCACTCCAGGAACACTCAGAAATCATTTTTCACCTCGGAAACAATCGGAATTGGAAGCATTTGATGAAAAATGAAGAAAACCCAAACTTTCTCTCTCTAAAAATCCAAAAATTGATCAAAAACACAGCAGTAGAGCAACCAAATGCTCTGATATCACTTGTAAAACCGAGATACGATCTTACTACTGCATGTTTTGATCAATGTAATGAACACGAGATGTAAATAAGAGATCTTGTATTGAATCACTTGAAGATACAATGAAAGCTCTCTAGTTTCTCTCTCTAGAAAACACACACAGAAAGTGTAGAATGACTCAGAGTGTTAACATTCATTCTAACACAAACCTATTTATAGTTAGTGACTAAACAGGCTGCGTACCAAATGGTACGGGCGTACCATTTGGTCCGGCGGACCATTTGGTCCGGCGCCAATGATATTGTCACTAAAACTCATACTAAGACACGCTCACATAGATACAATACACGAGACATATCATAGCATAGGTATATGCTCTAACACTTTTTCTTTTAACCAATCTTTCTTAATTTTAACAAAATCAGTACACGTTGTACAAGAGGAAGAGGCGCTCTGTTGAATTTTTCTTCGTAACCATCATGAATTTTATTTTTCCATTCCTCCAATTCTTTTCTCAGAATATTATTTTCTTCAGATAACTTTGCTTCTTTCTTCTCTAACTCTTCAATTTTACCTTTAAACTTCACCTCTTGATCAACTGTTTTCTAGAGAAATTGTAGATATATGGTCCTCACACTATCTCTTTACAAAATCCCATATCTGCTTTGCTTTTCCATAATTTTGACTTGACTTTGAAGAGTTATAGGCAAAGCTAACAGAAGAAGTGCAATAGCTTTTTCATGTTGATCATATGATTCCCTTTCTTCAGGTGAAAAATCCCATCTCATGTTACAATTACCACCAAATGTTAGATACTGATATTCATTTGAAATCGGTAACCACAACTGTTATCCAAATCAACAATGTATGCTCTAGAATTTGTTGCCCAACCATGATAATCTCCAAGATTTATCAACTTTGGCACATTCTGACTATTACTCGTAATAAATGCATCAATTGCATACATTTTGAAAATTGTAAAATTGGATATCAAAATTTCAAACTCGAAAACGGACGTCTTAGAAGCGGATTTTGGGGGTCAAACCGGAGGGTACTGGCCGTTAGGCGAGTAAAACTATAGACCTCGTCGAGGCGGATGTTTTGGCTGGTATTAGCTCTCCTAACTTTTAACGGTTCTCAAGTTACGTTAGTTTTAGTGATAACCACTTTTCTGCCAGCGGACCACAAATTTCTTAACGTACCAATCAACGTGTTTGGTTATATAACTGTTTATCAAAACACGAGTACGCAGCGGAAAGAAACCTATGAATTAATCTAACTAACCGGTTTTAGAACGTGTACCTTTTTAGCTCGGCAAGACTTGATCTCTTGGAGGATTTGATATAAATCCCTCTACGATCGCACACACGACACACCAATGCTATGTGCTAGCAACCGATCACGAACTCCTCTTGATGTAGGCTTGGTCGAACCACACAAGAATCGAAACCCCTTGGGTTTTCCTTGTTGCCGAATTCGAGAGAGTAGAGAGAGAGATTAGAGTTTTCTTTTATCTTATAAAAGCAGCCACTAATCCTTAAACCCAGAGGGTCTATTTATAGGATTAGAATACTTGATAAACAAGCAAAAGGGATAAGCATAAGTGCCCTAGCCGAATTCGGCCTAGAGGTCTTATCCACAACCTTTCCTCAATTGTAATCCAATTACAATTCTCTCTAATTACAACTAACACCCCTCTGTTAACAACTTACTGTTAGTTTTTTAACGAAACCTCGCTAAATGTTCGTGATAAATATTAATTAACCATTAATTAATATTAATACATTTGGTGTCGAGACGTGTGACCCCGTAGGCTTAAATAATTTCCGGACATACGCTTACTATTACATGATCATATCCCTACAGCTCCCACTTGAGCTTGCAATAGTAAAGGTAATAACATTGGTTAGCGTCTAGCAACACGCCAATGCTCCCAGAAATATTTAAGTACAGTTTCTCAAAGTGTATTTAAATGGTACAGTCATTTACTATCCCTTTGTTACCGATACCATGTTAAATATGAATATGGATCAAGTCATTTCATACTTTAACGATTCTGTTTCTCATTCTCACAACTAACTTAAGATTACCAAATTGCAAATCGAGACATCTCTAGATTTCATTTGGGCACGGCCATGCAAACATCTTAATTAGTCCAATGAGGGGCCCAGTGGTATCTTCTTCAGCACAAAGCTGAAGGAACAAATCCTCTTGACTACACGTGTCAAGTCACATACTTCACTACACTTACTGAAAATAGCCCTTTTGTACTACCTTATTCAGGATAGTTAGACCTATATCAAGTAGGTGCAATCCATACATGCATGACCTGCTTGTATCTCAAGTCTAAGGATAAATAAAGCAACCATTTACGAATTTCACTTAATGACGCCGATCCATAAAGTGACAATTCGTTAGTGGGTCAGTCCAGTATGCATCCAATGAATACCATGTGAGTTTGGTGGGACCATCCTAACCAATCACTCAGATTTTGTCTTAGTTTAACTATATTCCCATATAGTTAATCGACAATGGACAATTTAGAATACTTGACAAGTACTCAAGGATTAAACATGCAAATATAGGACACGATTTACTATTAAATGAAATCAAACATATCAAGTACTTTATTTCATTATATAAATAGAAATTGTTTAACATCCCTTATCCAAATACCGAACATCAGACATACATGATTTAACCAGCCAATTTAAGTCCCATGCCCTCGGCATGCCTTTCAAGCTTCGGCCTCGACAAAGCTTTCGTGAAAGGATCAGCTAAGTTAATATCTGTGTGAACTTTGAGTAATTTGATTTCACCTAGTTCGATCTGCTCACGAACATAGTGATATCTCCTGGCATAGTGTCTGGCGCCCTTCTGAACTCCAGGTTCTTTGGCGATGATCAATGCACCCGAGTTATCGCAGTACATGTCGATAGGCAAGTTACTTGTGGGGACAATGTCAAGCCCACTAATAAACTTCCTTATCCAGACAGCCTCCATTGGAGCTTCTGAAGCAGCAATGTACTCAGACTCTGTTGCAGACATAGCAACTGTGGTTTGTTTCTTGCTTTTCCAATCCACAGCGCCTCCATTCATAACGAAGACGTACCCAGACTGAGACTTCGTGTCATCTCTATCAGTCTGAAATCCAGCATCACAGTATCCGGTCACTTTGAGCTCTTGATCTGGATTTCCCCCATATACTAAAAACAAGTCTCTAGTAGCCCGTAGGTACTTGAGAATGGTCTTAACAGCAGTCCAGTGACTTTCACCTGGATTCTGTTGATAACGGCTAACGATATTCTGCGCGAACGCTATATCAGGTCTAGTGCATCTCACCGCATACATAATAGAGCCTACAGCCGAAGCATAAGGGACTCTCTGCATACGCTTCACCTCATCAGGTGTAGAAGCACCTTGTTTGACCGACAGACCAAGTCCTACCTGCATAGGTACTATACCACGCTTGGAATTCTCCATCTTGAATCGCTTCAAGATCTTATCAATATAAGCACTTTGACTTAGTCCAATCAACCGCTTAGTTCTATCTCTATAGATCTTGATTCCAAGAATGAATGCTGCTTCTCCCAAGTCTTTCATGGCAAAACACTTTCCAAGATGGGATTTTACATCTTGCAACATTGGAATGTGTTTTCCTATTATCAATATGTCATCTACATATAAGACAAGGAAAGTAAAATTACTCCCACTAGCTTTGCGATATACACATGGCTCATCGGGATTCTGAACGAAACCAAACTTTTTGATTTCTTCATCAAACCGTTTATTCCAACTCCTCGATGCTTGCTTTAGTCCATAAATGGACCTTTGAAGCTTGCATACTTGGTTGGGATGTTTTGGATCAATGAACCCTTCAGGTTGATCCATATAGACTTCTTCATCCAAGTAACCATTTAAGAAGGCAGTCTTAACATCCATTTGCCATATCTCAAAGTCATAGTACGCTGCTATGGCTAAGAGAATCCTAATAGCTCTAATGTCTGCTACTGGTGAAAAGGTCTCATCATAGTCAACGCCAAAACGTTGAGTATAACCTTTCGCCACGAGACGAGCTTTATAGGTGTGTATATTTCCATCCATGTCGGTCTTCTTCTTGAAGAGCCATTTACTCCCAACGGTTCTTGCGTTAGGAGGAAGATCAACCAGGGTCCAAACGTGGTTATCTTGCATGGATTTCATTTCCACATTCGCAGCTTCAAGCCATTTGTCAGATTCCGGATCTGATAATGCAGCTTTGAAGTTCGGAGGCTCATTGAGATCTCCTGATACGTTATCCTCGGATTCGACTAGACCAATCCATCTATCCGGATTACGTACGACCCTTTCGGATCTACGAAGTGGAATCGCAACATCATCGACTTGAGGTTCATCTCTTTGAACATTCCCCCCCCCCCCCAAGTTGATGATTGCTAGTTGTTTCAGAAGGTGACACATCTTCTAGTAGTTCTACAATTCTCCCACTGTTCTCTTGAGCTATAAAATTCTTTTCAAAGAATTCAGCATATCGAGCAACACGAACAGTGTATTCTGAAGAATTATAGAAGTAGTAACCCATTGTTTCCTTTGGGTATCCCACGAAGATGCACTTAGTAGTCCTGGGTTGTAGTTTGTCAGGCGTATCACGCTTCACAAGTGCCTCACATCCCCAGACTCTTAAGTAAGACAACACGGGGACTTCTCCATGCCATAATTGATATGGTGTCTTTTCAACCTTCTTGGTTGGAACCATATTTAGAACGCGTACAGCGGTTTCTAGAGCAAAATCCCAAAAAGATAATGGGAGAGTTGTAAGGTTCATCATCGACCTCACCATCTCTAGTAAGGTACGATTCCTCCTCTCAGACACTCCATTATGCTGAGGAGTATAAGGAGGAGTAAGCTGTTAGACAATTCCACACGCTTTAAGATAATCCTTAAACTCTTGGCTTAAGTATTCTCCACCACGATCCGATCGAAGGATCTTGATGGTCTTTCCGAGTTGATTTTCTACTTCGTTCTTGAACTCTTTGAATGTTTCAAACACCTCATGTTTATGTTTAAGCAAGTAAACATAACCATAACGGCTGAAATCATCCGCGAAAGTCACGAAGTAGCTAGCACCTTTTCTTGACACATGTCTAAATGGGCCACATACATCGGTATTGAGTCCAAGTAGCTCTTTTGCCCTTTGCGGCTCGTTCGGAAAGGGTTTTCTAGTCATCTTTCCTGAAATACAGGAAACGCATTGATCAAATGATTCATCATTTGATTGTAAGATCCCTTCACGTTGAAGTCTTTCAATGCGGTTTTTGCCAACATGGGCAAGACGACAGTGCCAAAGATAGGTAGAGTCCAAACTAGTTTTGGCTCGTTTGCTAACAGTGAACATTGAATTATTTGAAACACAACCACGCATATCAATTTCATAAATGCCATCACAAGGAATAGCATCAAAATAATGAACATTATGTTTAGAAACAGAAATACCGATATTATTAAACGTGTTAATAAATCCTTGGTTTTTCAACAAAGAAACTGAAATGACACCTCTAGTGATAGAAGGTGCATAATGACAATTGTCTAGTACAATAATTAACCCAGAAGGCAGAATTAAATGAAATTCTCCTATAGCTTCCACAGCTGCTGGCAAACCATTTCCAACGAACAGCTGCAAAGCTCCAGGCTTCAGTTTCCTCCTCTTTCGAAGACCCTGTAACGAATTACAGATGTGAGTTCCACAGCCGGTGTCATACACCCATGAATCACTCTTAGAAAAGGAAAATAATTCAATTGTGAAGATACCTGAAGTACTAGTCCCACTAGTATTCTTTCTCTTCTTCATCAACTCAGCTAGGTAGGTAGGACAGTTCCTCTTCCAGTGTCCGACTTCACCACAATGGTGACAGATCTGGTCCTTAGCCTGATGCTCTTTAGGGGCCGGAGGGGTTTGCTTGGCTTTAGGGATATGGGCAACAGCCTTGCCTTTACCCTTGCCATCAATCTTACCCTTCCCCTTTTGCGGTCGTTTAGCCTTTTGGATCTTTCCCCCTTGATCATAAGAACTTGGGGTGTTTCAGTGGCCTTTTTAGGAATCGTTTTTTCATACTCGGCAAGCATATCATGAAGCTCAGGTATAGTCTTAGTCATACTATGCATGTTGTAGTTGCGCACAAAACCCTCAAAATCCTTCGTAAGCGATTTGAGGATCATGCCAACTGCAACAGCACGATTATACCCATAATTGAGCGATTCCAATTTGTCAAAGTAGCTCTTCATCTTGAGCACATGACTACTGACCGATTTACCAGTTTCAAGCTTCAAGTCGTGGAGTTCCACAACTAGGTCGAACAATTCGACACCAGCTTGTTTTTCATACATCTTTTTCAGCTCTTTGATCATATCACAAGGTGTATGAAATTCGTATTGCTTCTGAAGATCGGGAGTCATACTCGAGATCATCATGCAAGCAACCTCATCGTATCTGCTATACTCTGCGTTGTAGAACGCTTTCTCTTGTTCAGAAGCATCAGCAGCTGGCTCGGTCGGCCAATGATGTTCAAGGACGTCGGTCCTCCGTTCAACTCTAAGGACAATCCTTAGTTGACGGTACCAGTCATTGAAGTTAGATCCATTCAGCTTTTCTCTTTCAAACATTTGACGAAAAGCATGACCAACATTGTTTTGAGGAGGGTTTGTTGCCATCTACAAAACAGATTAAGTTCAAAAATCAGTATTTTCGATAATCTTTTCCTTAATAAATTTAATTACCCAATGTTTAAACATTTTAAACAATTAAGCTTATTAAGGCTAGGATCCAATTGACATGCCATCATTTCATCAGTTGATCTGCTAGAAATGATGCATTTAAATGGTAAGTGACGATCACTAATTGTATTCCAAATACAATTCCTAGATTTTATGGGACCTACAACTTGCGCCAAGTGATTTGTAGTCATGTTTCATCCCATCTTTTGCCACGGGCCAGGGGTCTCACCGCCTAGCTCATTTTAAGTCGTCCAGCTAAGAACGCACAAATTGTCCACCATTGTGTACCAATGAGTGGGAATTTGCCATGTAAATGCCATTTTACCATTGTGTACCAATGAGTAAGATGACATCCACAAGTGTCCTTTACAAGGTGGATGGCAAAGACTTAAGTTTGGTTTGGGTCAAAACAATTTTGATGCGTGATCAAAAAGGTTATGTGTGAAGATTCATGCATATCTTCACAACATAATATGTTTATAAAATTCTTAGTTTGTCTTCCAAATCAAAAGAGCTCGGTAGCTCCATTTGCAACACACAAAGAAGCGTAGGGGTGAGGTTTGCAACTTTTGCAATTAAAAACCTACCCGCTTTGGGGAAGCAGAGCGACCCGACTTATACCTCTCTTAGAGTGTGTTCAAATGGGTGAGCCGGTGTTTCTTTTGACTTTTAGGACACAAATTTATTTTATAAACAAAATCATATTTCTATAGATTATTTAAGCAAATTTCGATTTTCATAAAACAAATTTGCAATAAACCTTTTATTATGTCACAATTATCAGATAATCACATAATCTTAGGGTTTCTAATTATCACATATAATTTTAATTTAATCCTCTTTCATTTAAGTAATAACCACGAACGATTTGCATGAAACATCATGGTTTTTACTTCCTTTTAACACTTTAAAATTTAAAGGTACAACATGTTGTTCATAACAATTATCTAATAACAATAAAAACTTGGATTTATTAATTTTAGATCACAAAAATCAAATTTTAGAGCTAAAATTAAGGGTTTCCGATTCGGCAAGAGGTTTTCGATCCATAACATGGGATTTTTCGATCGGAATCAGGGTTTCCGATCGAGAACCCCACTTTTCGATTAGGCTTTCCGATCGGAAAACGAGGGTTTCCGATCGGGACAAGGCTTTCCGATCGGAAAACAAGGGTTTCCGACCGGGACAAGGATTTTCGATCGGAAAACAAGGGTTTCCGATCGGGTACTTTTCGATCAGGTCGTAAACAGTTTACGATTAGTGCTCGATCGGAAACAGGTTTACGATCGGGTACTTTTCGATCGAAAAGTAGGGTTTCCGGTCGGAAATCAAGGGTCTCCGCACCGGAATAGGTTTTCCGATCGGAAATCAAGGGTTTCCGATCGGATCGAGAAGTGTTTTTCGATCAGGGACTTTTCGACCGGGTCGAAAAGTCCTATTCCATCGAATTTTTTCCGTTTTTACCAATTGCGAAACCTTTTCCAATTGTAAAACACGATTTTAAATGAATCGAAAAGCTAGAATCTTGTTTTGGTTACCCCCCTTCCAAGTTTTATTCCCGGTAATTAATTAAAATCATAGGTGGCTCGTGATACCACTGTTTGGTTATATAACTGTTTATCAAAACACGAGTACGCAGCGGAAAGAAACCTATGAATTAATCTAACTAACCGGTTTTAGAACGTGTACCTTTTTAGCTCGGCAAGACTTGATCTCTTGGAGGATTTGATATAAATCCCTCTACGATCGCACACATGACACACCAATGCTATGTGCTAGCAACCGATCACGAACTCCTCTTGATGTAGGCTTGGTCGAACCACACAAGAATCGAAACCCCTTGGGTTTTCCTTGTTGCCGAATTCGAGAGAGTAGAGAGAGAGATTAGAGTTTTCTTTTATCTTATAAAAGCAGCCACTAATCCTTAAACCCAGAGGGTCTATTTATAGGATTAGAATACTTGATAAACAAGCAAAAGGGATAAGCATAAGTGCCCTAGCCGAATTCGGCCTAGAGGCCTTATCCACAACCTTTCCTCAATTGTAATCCAATTACAATTCTCTCTAATTACAACTAACACCCCTCTGTTAACAATTAACTGTTAGTTTTTTAACGAAACCTCGCTAAATGTTCGTGATAAATATTAATTAACCATTAATTAATATTAATACATTTGGTGTCGCGACGTGTGTCCCCGTAGGCTTAAATAATTTCCGGACATACGCTTACTATTACATGATCATATCCCTACACAAGGTACCACACCAAATCAGCAGACCAAACAAGTCAGCGTACCAAATCCCGGACCAGAAAATTAGTGTACCAAATCAAGCGGCGTACCAATTTGGTACGGCATAACTGCCAGCGTACCACTGAATAACCGTCGCGTACCAAACTTAAAGATTGTCTTGCGTACCAAAAACCAGCGTACCAGAAATCTATGAAGATTGCCTAGCGTACCAGAATCTTCAACCGGCGTACCAAAACCTTCAAGCAGTGTACTAGCAACGTACCATGCTGTGATCGACCAATTTTTCGAATTTTTGAATTCTGAGACTGGAATTTGGAACAGTAAGGTGCGAAAACACACTAGGAACACTCAGAAATGATTTTTGACCTTAGAAACACTCGGAATTGAGAAGAGTTGAAGAAAAACCAGGGAAACCCACTTTCTCTCACTAGAAAAATCCAATTTTGATCAATTCAAACCACCATAGCAACCTGGATTTGCTCTGATACCACTTGTAAAACTATGGAGAGGATCTTACTACTGCTAGATTCGGTAAATCGAAGAACACAAACGAGTAAATAAAGCTTGGCTTTATTGATTCACTTAGATGTTACAATGCTAGAGAGAAAACACCTTGGAAACCCACAGTTAAGAGTATTGAAATGACAGAACTCCTAAGCTCTCTCTAACACGAACTATTTATAGTGCACAACTTAACTGAGGCGGACCACCCAGCGTACCATTGGTACGCCCGTACCAATGGTACGGCAGACCAAGTGGTACGATCACTTTGGTATGTTGCCACTAAGACTCACACAAACGCTCTAGTCTAGATACAATACACGAGACACAACGTAGCATAGGAATATGCTCTAACACAAAAAAAAAAAAGCTTTATCTCAGGATTCTCTAAAAACACAGGAGGTGAATCCAATTTTGGATCTCCACCAATGAATGTGGAAGACCTGTACACACTCAGCATTGCTGAGTTAGTAGCCACTGGTAAAAATCTCAAACAGAAATCAATCAGTCTAACAGAGAGACATGTGTTGTCCTCTGGTGTATTACCCCCTGAAGCTGCCTCAAGATCTGACTTCGAGAAATTTTCCAATTCTCTCTTCTCTTTGCTCAATGACTTCATGAACGAACAAAAACTACAAAGTACAGAACTACATCAGAATTTCAGCATAGTTCTGTACAAATAGAAGAATTGTCAAGAAAGTCACAAAACAACAGCCAGAAAATATCTGAACTTCAAGAAGAATTGAAAGCAATGAAGAAAAATAGCAAGCAACAATTACATCAGATCTTTGACCAGCTAAGAGCTTTGCAAGAAAAGGAGTGGTAACTAAAAGGAGGAAAACAAGAATCACTACAAGATCAAATCAAGGAACTGAATAAAATGGCTCAAAAGACACTATAATTTTATGAAGCCAAAGGAGAAGAATTGCTGAATGAGATAAAAGGAAAGTTCAGTCTTCAACACAAGGAAATACAAGAAGAAAACTCAAATCTGATAAAGATAAACTCAGATCAGATACTCCTAGAGAAAAGAATGAAAAGTCTGTCCAAACAAGTAACAGAAGCCAATCCACTAAAGAAGCCTTTAGAAAAGGAAACTCCAACTCCTCCGGTCATCAATCTTGATGATTATCCTCCCAGCTCAAAGCGAAAGACAGATCCTGATGAACTCAAGTCCTCTCCCAAAAGAAAGAAACATGATCAATGCAATCCCAGTCCAAATCTTGATCACTCGATGCCACCTCCACCACCAAGACAACCTGCACAAAAGCCCAATCGGCCTCCAGTTCCACCATTATCAGGTACCACTATCAAAACTCAAACTGCAGGTACCTCAAAGTCCACCAAGGAATCTGAAAAAGGTAATAGGGGGAGACTTTAATGCTATTGAGGTATCAATAGCCTCTCAATATTTATATGAACTAGTGTGCAGGCCCGTGTGATGAACGGCCGGGGGGAATTTAAACCGAACCGAACATGTTCAGTATGGTTGTATACGTGTAATGGTTTTGCTCACACCAGTGCTTGGCTAAAAGTGTAATAGTTTAACTAAAAAAGGTCTCCAACAATAGTTTGGCATTAGCAATAGTCATATATTCATTGTATTTGCTAAAGATAATATATACCATACATATATAATTGCAAAACAGTTGTAAGTCTAAGTTGTAGAAGTAAGATAGAAACAGTTTAGGTTTGTCAAAGTGTATCAGTTTCATGAAAACAAACCAACATATACTAACAGACATCAAACAGGGCACTTCCATCCGGCTGGGCACGTTCCCCATGAATTTGGAAGCGTAGCAGCTTGTGTCGAGGAAGGCCCATTGTCTGGAAGAATGCTATCCAATTTGCTTTTATCCTTAATCGAGGGTAGACGCCATCCTGCCTAGTCCATAGGATCTTAACAGTAAATTTTGTCAGGCCAAACTTTAGAATTGTTTATTTGTAAACATGGATGTTATGGTTATGAAACAGTGCTTTAGGAATGGACTACATGAGTAAGTTATTATTATTAGATATAAGTAAACCATTGATCATAGTTATGTATCAAAAGATATAAGTAAATAGTTAGCTTGTCGGTCAAAGTACCAGTAGTTGACTTTCCAGGTTGTGGGTTGGCAGCTGCTTAAAGTAGTGTGGGCTGAGATCGTTGTGAACATGTGTGGGCATGGAGAGGGTGCAGTAATGTTCGGGGTCTTGGTATAGTGCAGCACCAGAGTTGGTGAACACAGTTGTAAGGATGGTGTTCAGTACTCCCATGGTCTGTAAAAATAATCCAGCTGTCAGGTTCAATTTTGTTCTCAATATAAAACAATGGCCAGCTTTGACCAGTGAATGCTACTGGGGCCTGTTGCTGTGTTTCTAGACCGAGTCCGAAAGCACATCAACCATTGCATCTTCTTTCATTGCATGAAGTTTAACTATGTTTACCCCTCATCGTAACTTCCATTGTGGAAACTGTATTGGTAGAATCTATAGTTTAACAATGTTGAATATTAGAAACTGATTGAAAAAGGTATAACATAACAGTGGCAGAATCTTGAAGTCTTTATTAAACTTGTAGCCTACTTAAGTAACATAATATTACCTATTTTCCACCTTTTATGATTATTAGAAGTCAGTTTCGAATGGTGAAAAACTGTGTAAAATAATTAAACCCAACTTTTAATTTTTACATGTCAAATTATGATTACATTTTGTTTGTATGACCATTAGTATGACTAAATTAGTATGGAGAAGAGTAATGGTAGGGAATAATAATGGAGGTTATGAGCATTGAATGAATTATAGCACCTTATGTTCAAGTAGATAACATAGGAAGGTTGTGTGAATTTGGGGTTGTATGAAATATATGAGTTATATCCAAAGCATTTATGCCTCTCGGCAGTTTCCATCCAGAAACTCAAAAGTTTCCATTCAGAAACTCGAAATAAGTTATTAAAGTATAGCACATGCATGAGATCATAACAATACTTGAAAGTGGTTATTACCTTAAGATCAGTAGTAAGAAGAAGAAGTTTTTAAAGAATGTGAAATCACTGACCTTGGGTTCCGCTGTTTCGTCCTCAGCTTCAATTTTGACATGTAAGGCGTGCTTATGAAGCTTGTTGGTTGAGAATTTTGAAACAAATTGTTTTGGTAGCAGTTGTAGGGTAAAAGTTAAGTTCTTATATTAGTAGGCAGTCACTTAAGTTTTAATTAAAACAGCGGATAATGGTGCAATGTTAGGCATTATATGTGTTGGTAGTAAGAATAGCACATGTGTATGATATGATTGATCAGTTGCCTGAACGACACATGAATGGCCCGTCTTCATTAACGCAACAACTTTAATCTTTGTGAGCTTCTTCCACTTTAAGCAACTGTTTAATATTAATAACGCCTAAACAATTAACACACACGGCTAAACAATTAACACACACGTAGCACCAAGTTAAGTTTATAACAGCAATCGTTGAGATAATACTCCAATTTATTATTAGAGTTCAATTGAAACTGAATTTGTTTCATATTAACATAGACATACCACATTATTATTGAAAAGAATAAGTAAACTTTAAAGTAACAGACCAGTGGAGAAGGGTAGTCAAAGGAATCCTTACCTTAATCAATTCATGATGGATCATACTTTACTTCCAATTACAGGAGTTGAGGAAACGGTGTCCGATTCAAGCTGTCGGCGACAGATACGAAGCGGAGGAACCCGGATCCTACGCAGATGGCTTCGTTCAGTTAGGGGTTTTAATACTTTGGGTTAAAAGCGATAACGGGTCGATGCAAAAGATGGGTAGGCGGGCTCATTTTACATGCATGTATTAATTTGTGTGGCAAAATGGAACATTTTTAAAAGTTAATGGGTCAAAATGGGTCACATAATAATTAGTAGAGGGTCAGAATGACAGTTTCATGAAAAACAAACCAACAGACCCTAACAGACATGAAATATGGTAGTTTCATCCGGCTGGGCCCGTTCCTTGTGAAGTTGAAAGCGCAGAAGTTTGTGTTGAGGAAGGCCCGTCGGCTGGAAGAATGTTGCCCAATCGGCTTTCATCCTTAATCGAAGGTAGATGCCATCCTGCCGGTCCATACGATCTTCACCGAAAACTATGCCAGTCCAAACCTTAGAATTGTGTGCTTGTAAGCATGGATGTTGTAGTTTCGAAACAGTGCTTTACGAATAGAGTGCAACAGTAAGTTATTATAATAAGATATAAGTGAACCGTTAATCATAGTTACGTATTAAAAGATATAACTAAATAGTTGTTTTGCCGGGAAAAATAGTAGTAGTTGGGTCTCCAGGTTATGGGATGTCAGCTGCTTGAAGTAGTGTGGGCTGAGATTGTTGTGAACGTGGGTGGGCATGGAGAGGGTGCAGTGATGGTCGGGGTCTTGGTATAGTGGAACACGGACATTGGTGAATATAGTGACTCCACAGTTGAAAGGCCGGTACTCAGCACTCCCATGGTCTGTAAAAATGACCCAGATGCCATGCTCAATTTTGCGTGATAATGGAATCCTTGAATAACAACACGTGACAATAGTTTTTTTTTTCTTTGTTTATTTTTTTTGTTAGAAAAAAATACGCAAAATATGTTATTTGGTGAATACGGTTTAAATCCGGTTTATTCGGTTCTGTATCAAAACCAAACCGTATTAAATACGCTTTATTCGATTCGGTTTGTAAGATTTTCAATACATTTCGGTTTGGTTACAGTTTTGATAAAAAAAAGAACTTCAAACGGAATAAACCGTAAACCGAACCGTTAAACACCCCTAGTAGGGGATAAGAATACTTTTAGAAAAGCACACGTTTTCTCACAATATTCTCACATGTATGAAGTTTTAGTATTAACATTATGCAGATATATCCAATTAATAAATTGTTATAATTAAGTAACAAAGAATGGATGGATCAAAGAGAAAATATTAGAGCGTAACCATCACCTAAACAGGAAAAAACTTAGAACTAAATTACCTTTTGAGCCATTAAAGCTTGTATTTCTTTTGAAGCCGACTAACCAAGTTGCAACTCTACTGTCAAAGAAAACAACTTGATATAAGCAAAATTAACAACACTACACACATAACCTATAACCACAACGCCACTGCAGTTTAAATTTTTTGTGTTTTTCATGTCTATGTTTTGGAAAATATAAGAGATAACACAATACACACACATGACATATACATAACTTCAGATGTAAGTAAAATAGGACAAAGTTACATAACCAAAATGTTTATCAATTATTCCTCCTACTCAAATCATTGAGGTAGAAATCATTTATATGTAGCTTAATCCAGTTAGTATTTAGATTCCATATTCGTGGTCATTTGATAGACCCTTCAAAAAGTTTCTATCAGCAAAGAAAACTATGCTTGGGGAAAAGTCCCAAATTAAAAGTACTTGTACAATAGCAATATGTAGATACGGATCTAAAATATATTGAATAAATTCAAGACATGTTCCCAAAGTATTGACGGAAGTTAGTTTATTTTTTAATGTAATCAATTACAACCCGTATGAATAAATTGTTCGATTTCATCTTAATAATGTTAATGTCCCTCTTCTGGTAAAAGAGAATCCTTTAAAGGCTTTCTGATTTTACTTTTTACTCTAAGTGTTTTCAAAACACCTTAATATGTCACCATTTCCTATTTAATATAGGAATTTCATAAGTTTCAAGCCATACACAACTGACAAAATGAATTATAAAGGTACTTGGCAGAAGAATACTGATAAAATCACATATATTAGTAATTCTCATGAATATTTACAATATACATATTAGGATACTACTTGAAGCAATATAATCTAGCTCAATAAAAAAATTTAAAAAGGTTTTACGCATTATGTAAAAAATTTGGGAGGCTTTTGACTTGTTTCTAATTGATTAGGTAAAAAGACACCTTGAATTTTAATCTTTTTATAACGTCAAATTTGGATCACCGGCATAATTTGGATCACCGGCATGCATATTATACCACCTACCCGATCATCTCTAATCCCCATTAGGAGGAAACTCACCATTGGTGATAAAACCCCTCGGTCCAACTTGTAACCCCTATTTTCTATTGAAATTTTAATCTGAAGTCAACAATTTTAAGGAAACTACCAACTTAATTCATCTCTATTTACATTCATTTTTAGATCTTTATGTATAACGTGTCAAAAGTTTAAAAGATATGGTGCTTACATGCCAAATATATCATTCTTAAAAAGTTTGGATGCAAAACTATAACAACACATTTCAAAAATGACGGACGTCTTGGGACATCCATGAAGGCATATCTTCACATCAAGCCGACTCGCCAAATCTTCTTTGAATTTTCCCGTGCAGCAATACCGGTAAAGAAACCAGGAAGCCGACTTGTCAAATCTTTATATCCCTTGAGTCTTTCTAGGATTTTTCATTGCAAGTATAAACTACAGTCAAGTAGTGTACATGTGTCTGGTCAAGAAGCAAGAACTAATTAGGATCTATAATATAAAAACAAACAAATATATATATGAAAACTAAATGGCAATTTCAATCCCTGTTAGTCTTCAATCTAGAAAGGATCGAATTAAAAAAATAAGTTCAAAAGGGAACGTGCCAAATTGATTTAAAATTGTCCAAAGTATATTTTTAAAGGATAAAATCCGTTATTCTTATGCTATTTGTAGTGGTCACCAAACATAAAGCCCCATAAAGCCCTTGTAAAATATAGTGTAGTGGGTAAAGCCCCACAAAACCCCATAATCATTAAAAATCCCATCATTTCTCCTCTTTTCCTCCCTTCACGACGTGATGTAGGTAACACACCTTGGCAGAATTGGAACCCATAGTGCCCCGGGGGTGGTCATGGGGGCGCTATGATGCCTTAAATTGGGTGGGTAACACCCATTACGAATATCCTTATTCGAAGTTTAAGATAATTATTCTGATCATGTTAGTTTTTGTAGTTCAATTTTGTGCATGACTTATCATAAAAAAAAACTTAAAAAGTTCAGAATAGACGGTTTTAGTGACCCGGTCCAATTCATTTCATATTAGTCTAAAATATTTCATGGTTCGTCCACAACACATTGTTATCCATTTCTCAAACTGCCACTATTGCCACTTAATTAAAGCCTAAAACTGAAAATCCCAAACAAACATTCTAAAATCAAAGAATAAAGATAATTTGTTTTCTTCTCATAACGGCCAACATCAACTATATAAAAACCTAGCGAGACGCTACAGAATGAGAACAATCAGTCTAAAAAGGGAACAAAAAAAGGAACAAAATAAAACGATAAACATAACAGACCTACAATAGAGTAAAACGTCTACCCCACGACGGAACCAAAAAGTACCGAATCGAAAAGAGCCATGCATCCCGTACACTTTTGCGAAAGGAAAGCAGTAGTAATCACTGATGAAGAAACACCTTATTTGTTGACCATCTCGTATTCGTACACCAACCCTTACAAAAATCGCATTCCTTTGAACATGATGATGAAAAGGAATAATCCAAAGAAGATTTTGAATATTAAACCTCTAATAATGAATACAATCAACATAAAAATACACCTTGAATCTTCAAGTATAGACACTAAAGAAGATTTTTATCCATAGGAAAGGAATATCCATAAAAAGTGTTTTTTGGGCTTTTGGCTATGAAAACTAAGGTTTACAAAAATTTCTTAATTCTAAAGCAAGTATATTCAATTAAAATGTTAAAAAATGATTGTAGAATTCAAAACCTGGCCTCCACTTTAAAGATAACACATGAAATTTCCCTAATTTTCTTTCTGAACTATCACAAAAGACAGAGTCACTTGTCAATTTCTACACAAAATAAAACTTCATAAAGCATAAACAGAGAACAACTCATGATAAACCAACAATCTATAAGAAATTACTCACAGAGGTATTTCGCCAAACATTTAGCAGATGCCGGTTGGGAGTAAGAACTAACGAAAATGAAAGTTAAACCTCAATCAGCACCAAAGAAAAATCCTTGGAGAGATCCTTGGAAAGGAGTCAGCCTGTAGTAAACAAACTCAACTATCTGCAAAAATTACTCGATATTTAGCAACAAAAATAATATGAAATAGAGAATATCAATGGTTGTATTGTATGAACAATCATTTATTATCATATTTGTAAATAAAAACAAACCTATAGGGGGAACCTAAAACCACATCTATGATTTTTTGTATTCAACAAAAAAATTGACAGTATTTAGTTTCATATATGCTGCAAGTCTACAACAAAACTAAATTATATATTTTCCCGTGTTCACATTTTTCTAACCTCCTTGTACTCCCATTGTATAGGGTCTCTCATAAAACTGTTATCTTTTATCATTTTATTTATAAAGTCATAAAGAATCATAAATATCACCAAAAAAATTATCAAATTATTGGAACACATGCCGATTTAAATTTCGAATCCTGTAAATGACTCATATCTCGAAATGTAACAATCGTGAATTTCGGTGATCAATAAAACCATCATTATTATCATCATTTTTATTGTGTTTGATAACATAAGTAAATAATATGGGTTCTTTTTAGATTTAATAAGCATTTAAAACGTGACTTATTTTATTAAACGTTACGCAACGTTTAACGTCTCGGTTATGTTAAACATTTATTTAAAAGTTCGTAATAAAATTTGTACAAGTAAAACATATTTATCTATTTTTACGACAAGTTTTAGGCGTCGTTTATACAAAGCAATTTCTTTTTATACAAAAGACGTTTAAATGTTTACTTTTAGTTTCATAAATTTTTTATAAAGAACTTTTTTTAAAAAAAAAACATAAAAGTTTAAAAGAAAAAAATATATATATATATATACTTTGGAGTTTTATTAGAAATTATTATGGTGAGATTTATAAGAAAGAAAGAAAAAGAAAAAAAACATTTTTTTTTCAGAAAAACCCGTTTTTCCGGCGAGCTCGCCGCCGGCGACCGTCGCTTGGCCGGAAAACAAACCAAAAACCATTTAATAGGCCGTTTTTGCTCGAAATTATTACCCCAACGTTCATTTTTCTCAATCAAGTGCCATTAAGGACCCAAAACCGACAAATAATCACGATTTAATCACCTTTAATCGAAATCAATGTCGGACTTTAAACCTCAAAATAACTCGTTTCCGTTGTGTTTAAGAGCCTATAAATGGTTCTTAGACACTCCCTAACCATTTGCGCATCCAAAACATCAAGAAATTCACTGAAAATCGTCCCTGTCGTACGAATTTCGTCGCCGCCGCCGCCGAACTCCGGCGACCTCCGCGTTTTCGTTTTTCCGGTCACCTCCCGAGGTAATTTCTATACTATTCTGTTCGGAATTCATCAATGATTAAAAGCCCTAAGTTAATTTGTGGATTCCAATTGGTTTAGACGTCCAATTTTGAGTTTGAAAAACTAGGGTTTTCGGGTATGTTAAACTAAGGAAGAAGATGACTCACTGATTAAGGTTTTAAATAAATTGTTTGGTTCTAAATTCGAATTGGGCTCTAGCCCAGCTGGTCGAACACTGGGTCTGATAAGCAGAAGGTCTCGGGTTCGAACCCTGCAGGACCCATTTTCCGTTTTTTTTTTCTTATTTCTCCATATTTTTGGTTATTTTCTCCATAAAACCACTTAAATACAAAATAATTACTCTAGAAAATTATAAATATACTTATAAAATATTCTAAACTCCATAAACTATATAAATTATCATTTTCAAGCTTTTTATAAATTTATAAAAACCTCACAAACTTTTTGGAACTAATATACACCTAATAAACCTAATTATTTTTATAAAAACATCCATTTATATAGTTAATTTTCTTTTGTCATAACTTATTTGTTTAAATTATATTGTTTAGTCAACTACTCACATAATTATTTAATTAACAATATATTTACTTCGTCAATCATTTATTCGGTTACATTTCTTTTTATTTGATCATTCAAGCGGACATCCTTTAATTACTTAATATTTACTCAATTATTTATAAATTCATTAAGTTATTTCATTTATTTCGTCATTTAATTATTTATTTAGTTATTAAATTTATATAGTTATTTACTCAATTATTAATTCATTAAATTATACACCACATAATGCTCATAAACACAAATAAATACTTATTAACTATAACCGCTTTCTAATTTATTTATTTAGTCAAACATTTTTTTTTAGCCAAATTAATTATTTATTATTTAATAATTATCTTCAAAACGATTTATACACCAAAGACCTAAATCAAGAAAATAAAGTCATCTTCCCCAAGTCAAGAATCCCAACGAAACCCTAGATAACTGGAAATCCTATTCTTTGTCATCGTAACTTCAGGATTAACCGACTTTATATTTCGTTTAGGAATCCCTCGAACTTGAAATCATTCTTGATACGTCAAGCTAGTAATCAACCAACTACCTACGGTGAGTTCATAGTCCCCATTTTTACTTTAAATCTTTTGGGATGGAAAACATGCACAAACGTTTATATCATTATTTGGTTTTCAAACAAAATACTTATTCATGGTTATCGTTGAAATCATTGTGAAACTCTATGCTTGAAATCATTTAATCTTATTAAGCAAAGTCAAGTACTGTTAAATAAATTGCTTGCGTTTATCTATATTATATCGTATTCTAGGGACCTGTGCATGTAAGTCTCATGAGCATCATAATCGTAGAGGTTCCTTTGAGGAACTGAACATCATAATCGTAGAGGTTCCTTTGAGGAACTGAACATCATAATCGTAGAGATTCCTTTGAGGAATCGAACATCATTTATGTACTGGGTGACGAATATGTGATTAATTTAGGTAATACTTGCATATTTAGTTTAACATGTATGACTTTGCAAACGTTTATCAATCGGTTATTATTACTGCTTGTTAACAAACCTATGACTCACCAACTATATATGTAGTTGACCTTTTGCATGTTTTTTCAGGGAATGAGAATCAAGCCTGATTGAGAATAGAAGTTTTGAGATCTAGTTAGCGAATCTTATGTCTTTTAAATTCTTCTGCCTTGTAATAGACGTTCTAAGATTTGAATTAATAATAAAATATGGTTTTTCCTTTTATCCATGTGCTTCTATACTATTTTCGTGACATCTCGATGTTTCCGCCATCGGTCGGGGTGTTACACGAAATAAGATAGAGATATCTATGCAGACACATGTAAGTTTCTATGATTTATGAGGTTAGAAGATAATAGTTAATTTATTTTGAGGTGGATAAACATGTATGAAATTGTAGGTGTAGTGACCGAGTAGCCACATAAATAAAATCTAATTAATAAGAGCATATAAGAGAATGAGTTCTTCCAAAAAAATGTCTTCAAAGGCAATGAAATTCAAATCAGTCTACAAAAAAAAATATGGAGGCAAATGAGAAGAGGAAGGTATTGAAGATTACTTGTAACTATGATGTAGAATTGTACACTTGTAACTCAACTGAAGAACACGATCGTCTGATTAAAATAGGAATTCGAGTTAGAAATTTTGAAAGAACTGCATAACTAAAAGGAAAATAAGTAGAAAGCAACCTACAAAGAAAATTCGCAGCAGTGAAAAATATCGGGACAAAATTCGAGTGCAGATGTTAAAGATCGTGTAGACTATGTTGTTTTGACGAATTTGTCATATATGTACCATATTTAATTTTCTCTTTTATTTACTATATAATAGATATAATATCATTCACATTAAAAAAAGATATATTATGTGAAATTATCTTTTTAAAATACAACTTTGGACGGACGTTAGAAACAAAGTACTGAAACCGTCGATGATATCTGTTATAGTCCGCTAGTTTTATCTAACATTTGGTTATTTGTACGTGTTGGGCTTCAGTTGGGCTGATCTGAGTTTCTCTAAAGCGGGTTAGGAGCTTCCAAAGTGGGTCGAGAGTTGCGGGTTAGGGGCTGGATAAAAGAAATGTTGCTGCTAGGGTTGAAGGAAGTTTTACACAAAAAATACAGCCACTACTCTCGTTTCTCTCTCGTTCAACCTCTTCGTCTCTGTTCAGATTTACCCGGTGAAAATCCTCCTTTCGTCGGGTATTTCTTGTTTTTGAGTCATTCCAGATCATCTCCATGATGATCTGATGTATTGTTCTTAGTTGTATCTTTTGCAATTAGGTTTTCGGTTCTGGTTCTGTTGATTTGTGTATCAGATCTGTGTTCTTGTATATTTGGTTCATGAGATAAACGATCAAACGGACGTTACATTCATCATCTTCTTGACCCCCATTTAAGTGCAGGTTTTTGCCATCAATACCAACTGTACACAGAAAGAGAGTGAACAATAGAGACCTATTACAACACAATTTGGGAGATTCATCGATTACGGATCTGGAAACCAGATCTGAACTCTTTCATTTCTCCCTTACGTGATATGGTAGATTGATTTCGTCTACAGATCTGTGTTTTTCTTCTTCTATCCATCCAATTCATGGATACTCCTTCTACCTCCCTTGCGTCGCTCCATAAGATTTCATAAAGGTATGACACTGTTATATCTAAATGTGATTGATTTGTTTCAGTGTTTGATGATTTTGCTAGTTAGACTACAGCTTGCTGCTCGTCGGCTATGATTTCAATAGATCGTTTCTGTTATGTATTATTTTCTCTGATTTGAATGTAAGTGTGTGAAAATCTGATGTGTTGTATGTGCCATTCATGAAGATCCATTGGTAAAATTCATGTTTTACGCATTAGCCTAAAAATGAAAAAATGATTTACCCGTGGAAGCAGTAACTATAGAAAAGGAGGCAGATGATGTCTTGAGCACATGAGTTCTTCGAGAAACCCTAAACAGAAATGATGGGAAAATAACAAATTATACCTTTTATTTGGCGGAAATCTAATGAACGCGTATGTAATTTCAAGTGCCAATCAATCAAGAGAATAGCAATAAGAAATCAAAATCGAATCAACAAATATCTAAAAGAAGGGTACATGCGGACATCAATCTCCTCTCCTGTGCATGGGAGGTGCGGCCATCTTAATTCCTTCAGATGCAAATTGAATAACATTTAGTACAATAGACTGAGAAAATCGAGGAAATTTAAAAATTAGAAACACACAACCCGTTTGCCGCCGACGTTACATTTTATTCACATCGGACAAAGCAAGAAAAGTCTAACGTTTCGGCGGTACATTTTCTTCCCGTCGGAACTACGGGAGAGGGTCGTCAATGAAAATTACATAAACGAAAAAAAGGAAGGACTTACACGACGTTAGAAGATGGCGGGTGGGGGGATGAACAAAGGAGGACTCCATGAGTTTATATAGGATCATAAAATGTTATCAATTTATTGAAATGGAGTTGCAAGAACTCCAAAGGGTGTTGTTTATTAGCTATTAGTTGCAAGAACTCGAAAGGCTTACTATTATTATGATGATTATTATGATGCTAATTATTAAGTAATTTATTACTCAGGAGTTGGAAGAAACTTGAAGGGTTTGTGTTAATTATTTATATTTAATCTTGCTATTTATGAGTACGTATGATGTATGATGATGCATGAACATGTATCATGATGTTAATTAAAGACGACGCTTAAGAGTGTAGTACCGAATGCTTGGTTTCAAGTACACCGTATTTATGATTTAGCATTCATTATGGTGTCAAAATTGTGCCATTGCTCAACTTTTAGTGATATATAGATATAACTACGGAAAAGCAAAAAGGATTGAGGAGGAACTATGGCATGAAAAGAGAAGGTGTGAAGACATATTCCTCCAAGAAACAGAAAAACCTCCTCAAATGGGTCTAATGAGCAAAATATTTTTGAAGAGAAAATCGAAAACTCTCCATTTAAAAGAAGCTGGATGCACTACGATGCCACCATCCTGCAGCTTGATGAGGTCAAAGAAAGACAACAAAAGGGAAATCCCTTCACTCACTACTTCAACTCCTAAAGGATCACCACCACTGCAAACAATCGTCAATCATATACCTTCACTGATGCAGATCTTGATCAACTCAGTGAAATGCACATCTTGTCCCTCATTAAAAGTTGTACAACAAATGGTTCAACAAGCCTCAAGAACAGAATAGCAATACATCGACTCAGAGAAGCAGGAAAGAAAATATACAACCGATTTTCTCTAGTTGACTATGAGCTGGCTATGCACATTAATCTGAAGAAACTCGCTATTCGGACTGCAAAAGAAGACCTTCCTTCTGGATTAGAGTGGAAAGGATCCAAAGTAATTCCAATCACCGGTGAAGTAGGGATTTGCTTCAGTAATCACAATAACAAGAGAAGTTTCTTTAGAATTAACCAGTGTCATGCCTACTCCAATGCATCGCTAAGATTCATCTCATCTCTACTAAACGAAAACAAAGAAACTGATCCTGAAACTCGAAGAAGAAGGGAACTTATGATCAAAACAATAGAAGATCTCAAACAACACAGAATGCTTCAAAAGGAACTGCATAGAGCCTGCTGGAGTCCTCTTCCTAAGAATTTCTTAGTAAGAGAAGACTCTGTAATAGGAGATCTCTCTTAAGAATATAAATGTGATCATAGTTCCATGCATTCTGTTCACTTTCCAAAAATATGCATTTTTTGTTATTTTATCCCTTTGTTTATTTTCTTCAAATACTTAGGGGGATATTGTTAGAACACAATGTAAATGTAACATAAAACAGTCAAGTTTAGAAGAAAAGAACATATATATCCTTAAAAGAGAAAGGATATGAAATTATGTACGAATTACAGATTTTTGCATGATTTCTGTATTTACAGAACTACTCCGGAAATTCCGAAGTAGTTCTGTACAGACCAAATTCTGCAGAAATCCTCATTTCTGTAGAAGGCTTCTAATGGGAAGCACTAACAGTCTTCAAAGAAGTGTCCTGAATGAGTTCTGGACTATCAGAAGATAAAGATTACGAGAAGAACAAATTCTACCTTTGTGTGAAGAACAAGCAAATTAAATACCAACATGGCATTAATCACGAAAGCAGTTGAAGACAGTTAAAAAAATGTTAAATTGAATATCCTCAATTTATCTCTATATATTTTGACATACTCCAAATTCAACCGTCCTCAACCACCTTATCCAATGCAACTTGCTACATCTTCCTATAAATAGCAAGCTGACTTCACCAAACAAAGCAAGACATCAAGCATACAATTCAATATCTTCTCAAAGCAATTACAACATTACTCCCATAGAAAAGTTATTTCTGTTGATACATAGTTATACTATAAACTCGTGCAAACCATTATTTACATTTGAGATATACAGAATAACCCTTTTATTAATTGATGTCTTCCAATTTGATTTACTTTTCGCAACGTGTTTATCTTGTTTAAATCAAATTACGCAAACATTGTTAAATAGCCCCTCATGGGACCCAACATAATTCACAAGTATGATTTAAATCATAGTTTGACCACTACCATGCAAAAATATAAAGTATTATGCACCTGCTTACCAACAAGTTGAATTTTATGTTCCAAGAAAAGCAAGTGCTTGAAATTTTGAAAAAGTTTGACCAATTTGAAGTTTATGTGTGTCATTTAATTAAAAGTTGTCTTCATGGTAGGTACTGTGCAGGTGTCTTGTTTTTCCTTTGGTTAGGTTAGTTATGTTTGCAAAATGTTGAAGTTTTTAGAATTTTCAAAATTTTCAGAAGTTTTCCTAAGTCAATTGGCCTATACGACCAACTTTGGCTGTATAGACTTAACATGGTCGTTTGAACAAATTCGCACTATACGAACAAGTTTTGATACTTAGAAAATTTTGAGTATTTGAGGCATTATATGGACAAGTTTCTCAACTTATTCTATACTACCAAGTAATCAAATTGGCCTATACGGACATGTCTACTTGCCCTATACGGACAAGTTGATGTGGCCTATATAGACAACTTAACCAGTCGACCACTACAAAAAAAATGTCATTTGGTGGCACACAAAAAGTGCCACTAAAAGCACTTTTTGGAATGTCCGGCACAAAAAAAGTGTCATTAAAAGTGGTGACACTAAAGCCTTTTAGTGGCACTTTCTTAATGTGCCACACAAACTTTTGTGCTTTTAGTGGCACTTTGTTTCTGCCATAATATAAATAAAGACTATTGTAACAAATATTTTGTGCCATTTGTCCTACTTATCTCTCTATAGTAGTTTTAGTGGCACTTATTTTTATTTCATTATCATAGTCATATGTATACACATTGCAAAAAAACATCACATTATTTACAATATAAAATACAAAAAAAAAATTTGATAATTGAAAATATAGATCCAAAATGTTTACACAAGTAGTTAAACATTCATACACCTTTCACTTTCCAAATGTTTACACAAATAGTTTAAAATTTAAAAAATAGCTACCCTATCGTCATCATCAACCATAGAAACATAGCTTCAAATCTTCTTAGTATATCCACTCTGTCATCATCAACCATATAAACAAGCTTTAGTACAAATTATAATTCAACTCTTGTAATTATATAAGAGTTTCTTGGTTTAAGATAAAACAGATTCATATTACTTGCATCACAACAATGTTTAAGATTAATTTCATTATAAAATCAATGAACGAAGACATGTAAATAATTTATAATCAATCAACAAATACATGTAAACAAAATGAGGGAATGACCCGAAATTATAATGAACAAAATATATGTACACAATTATAATCAATCACATATGTATATAGACAAGGTAAACGGATGCGCGTTGCTGCGCAGAAGGGTCGATTGTTTTTATAGTTAGCTCATAGACGTTTAACCACAAAGAGCAGAAACAGTTTGTAAGGGAACTCCATAAACAAACTACAAACATTTGAACATATTCAGAAACAAAGAACATAATTAACAGCAAAATGAAGATCGGGAATACGGATAATACCAAATTAGCGAGATATGCAGACATCAACATATAATTTGTCGCTAGCCTCCTTTCAAGCGGACGATCATTTCAGCTACTTCCTGCCCAAAGATTCAAAGAAATATGCATATCTAAGGCAAGACCAAATAATTACAGTCTACACATCTGTTTATGATGATAGAAATCCAAAACTATAAGTACCTCAACATATATTTACATTGACTCTTTGTGATGATGAAAAATTATAGGCTCTTCAAGCTATTATTAAGCCAAAAACACAAAGAATAATCAACAATTTGACATCAGAATATTGATAAAATTTGAATCCTAAATGGTGTACCTCAAATGATTAATGAAGACAATGCTCACATTCAGTGGTCCTTTGCAATAAATAAATAATCTCGATGTGTAGATAACGACATTGACAATACACCTACATCAATAACAGACAATCAAATTAAGTTCGAATCTGAAAGCAAAACAAAATATCAAGAGCATACCAAATAAGCCAAAGAACTTGTACAATAGGCTTAACCCTAAAACTTTAGTTATCACTTCTTTTAACTAATTCTACTTAAGTTCATAAATATATGTGACGCCCACTCCCAGTCTTGGCTCCAGGAGGGGTCACGTGTCGGATTTACTCATGAACACATGGTACAACAGATATAGCTAAGCAGCGGAAATTAAAAACTTTTCATTTATATATATGCCAAGTACAATAGTAAGGAAGATAACAACATAATCTAGTAACTAGATCTTATCTATAACTATGTCAGTCTACTACCGAGTCTTTCCTGATAGCTTGCCCATCTAATCTGCCCTTGCTAGAGCCCTTTCCTTGCTACTTTAAATGTCACCGATACCTGACATACATGCTTTTAAAGGTCAGCTTACGCTCGTGAGTTCTAAGTATTTAAAACTTTTACCTTTCCTTGAAAGGTTACCTCAAACATTTGGGCCCAACGGCCTTTTGTTTATAAACATTTATCAGGTACAAAACTTAACAGGGTTATACCAAAACGTTTAATCATTTATCTTTTATCAGGTATAAGACATAACAGAATTATACCAAAACATTCATTCATTCAACCATTTAGTCATTTAGTACTCAAAGTACTCTGGGTCTCGCAGCCCCTCTCTTGTGCAAATAATCATTAGGTATAAACATAAATGAGTTATACAAAATATTATAAGCAGTCATTATTTACTTACTAAGCATTGTCTATTGGAACCACGTTAGTGCCTCGGGCAACCTTCGCTACCCGAATACCTTTTCTAAGTAAGCAGCCGTCGCTACCCCGGAGAACCGTCGTTCCCCGCTTCTAGTTGTACAACCATAGTCTTCCTTTTCTCTAGACAATATCCGCTTCTAGTTGTACAACCACAGTCTTCCTTTTCTCTAGACAATACCTTTTCTAAGTAAGCAACCGTCGCTACCCGAATACCTTTTCTAAGTAAATATCCGATTAACTCGGTAATGGAATATTTTTATCATTTATCTATTTTAATTTTATATATACTTTTTATATATAAACATAGTTCTATACCAAAAACCAAGTCCTTATACCTTCCGGATTGTTTTATATTAAGTTATCATACTCCAAAACCCTAATTTCCCGTTATTCTTATTTCTTGATCAAAACTCATTTTTATTCAAATCCGACTTAGGGTATTGTCTGTTATAACATTTTATAACATGCTTTAAAATTTCAAAGCTTAGTTCATTACCGTTTACTTGGTTTTAATAGCACAGCGGCTAGAAAACCCTCATTTTCAACATTAAACACTTTATATATATTTTTCAATATATATTAAACATATTCTTTAATCCGATAATTGATTTATCATTATCGTTATCCTTTATATTAAATATATATATATATATATATATATTGATATTTAAATTCATATATTCTTTTAATCAATTTTAATTGAATAAAATCAATTAATAATCATATATATTTATTTGCCTTAAATATATATTTAAATCATTTATCCCGTTATATTATGATTTAATATAAATTTTAACTTAACAATAATATTTGTAATAATAACAAATATTTAATGTGATTACCTCTTTGACGGGTCGTGAAACGAGTCCGAATAATAACCGAATAATAAAGTTGTCCGATTTGGACAAATAAATAGTCATTCCCGACTAGCTCCTCGCGACGAGCATTTCCCCGTTGTCGGTTCGTCGTTTGGACCTCGTTACGCCACCGAAATGTCGCCCGAAAGTAAGGACGGGTTAATTCGACGTCCCTTTTTCTAGCTCGAATTACGACCACCTACGACTGCCGTTAACAACCGCCAATCACCGAAACCATTCTCCGCTGTCCCGGGTGTTTACTACCGTCGCCGGAATTACCCTTTGTCAAGCAATCGTCACCGAAACATCCACCGAACTTGACCGGGTTCCACTCGAAAAACCGTTAAACACCACCTTCACCGTTACCATTGATTGTAGTTAACACCGTCGTCTACCGACACCAACTTCCGTCATCGTCATTGCTACTACTCCCGGCACCAACCGAACACCACCGGATTAAGCAGAGGTTGTTGCTGGGTTTCGAAAGGAGGTTCGCCGGATTCACGGCTCTGACCTGCTGCTGCTGTTCATCGGAAAAACGGACGGGAAGGGGAGGTTCACCGGAGCTGCATCACCAGAAAATGAGGGAGCATGGGCCGGAGAAGGAGGCTCGCCGGGTGTTGCAGCGCTGGGCTGCAGGTTCGTCGGCTGGAGAGCTAGGAGCCGGCGTCGAAGAAGAGGGACCACCGGAACAAGTTGCCGGCCGGAAAAACGAAAGTAGCAGGTCGCCGGGTTTACGGTTATGCTCGCCGGTGGGAATGACGAGCAGGGGTGGTGCGCCGGCAAGGCAAACGAGAGAGGGAACTTGCTGGGTTTATCGGAAAAAAAAACAAAGTGGGTCTGGGTTCGTCGCCGGCAATTGAGAGAAATGGGCGCCGGTTTGTCCGCCGGATAAACGAAGGGATCGAGGGATGGGGGAGGAGCTGGTTGGCTCTCTCTCTCTTTCTCTATTTCTTCTGCCCACTTCTTTCTCTCTCTGTTTCTTTTTTCTTTCTATACGTAATGTATTTGTGTGTGTTGTGATTTAAATTTGAATTCTATGCATGTATTTATACATAAACTTTAGTAAGTAGAAATGCCCCACGTATGTTATCGACTAAACAAATTGAAAGGTGAATCATACATGATTCTGCCAGATAGAAGTTTTGAGGAGTAAGCAACAAGCAAAAGATAGATAAGATATTTCCTGTGGTGTAATATTAAATATACAGGTATTATACCCGGTATTCTAAACCCGTAAAATAATTTAATATTTTATAAACAGTTCATAAAAATTCTCGATCATCTAGAATTTTACAGGACTCTAATATATATATTTATTATATTTAATTTTTGGTTATAATGCTAACTGGTGAGTGTTTAGTTATTACGCGATAGAAAGCGCGTTTAATCAGCGTTGCGATCGTGGCCGTTTCATAAACCGAATATGCCGTCTTTACTGAAATTCTTAACTATTATTATAATAATAATTAGTTATGCTTTGTCAAGTCACTAAAATCATCTTGAACGGCTAACCGAATTGATTTTGGTTATTATCGCGTAACGGCAATGGTTACCGATTCAACCGTTTTTCGTGCCGAATATTACGAATATATTTTATAATGATTATAAATCAAGTATTTAGCAATACTCGATATTTTAACTTCGCTTCGGCATTAATTTAGTGATGTTCGTGCTTTAGTTACGGTTATTACAAACTGGGCCTAAATCACTATTTTGCATCTTGATGTTCGTGCTTTAGTTACGGTTATTACAAACTGGGCCTAAATCACTATTTTGCGTCTTCCCGCTTCGTTATAATTCCGATTTGAGATCCGTCTGCGCCCACGATCTTTATTTTTCGTCATCTACCATATTCTATAAACTCGTCTCTTGACGTTTCCTCGAACGTCGTGTCGAATATTTGTGCGTGAATCGTGACGAATTTCTATTCTACATATATATATTATATCACATATATTTCAGCTATTTAACAAATATAACACACGTATATAATTTAAGTCATAAAATTTTGGGGTGTTACAACTCTACTCCCCTTAAAAAGGTTTCGTCCTTGAAACTTGCTCAAGCTGTGATTTAACTCACAAATGAGATTCTCACATATCACACTTCTTTCCCGGATTAATCCGGAACCTTTTCTATGCATCTAATGCATCCATATCATATGAACCATTTGGTTCCTAGGTTACGATTTTAACATCGCAACAAACTTTCTATGACAATATGTCATCTATCTCTATTACCTATAAGGTAATACTTTAACTATTCTATTCACGAAGTCTTGTTCACAATTTGAATGTGAACCGCATTTCGATAACTGATGCTAGCACTTTTTAGGAACGAATTCCTAACGAACAGTCTAGCTAACGATTTAGGAGAATACGTTTCTCAAAATAAAGGAACTCTTCCCTTTATCAATCACAAACTCTCTAGGTGGTGTCATAACTCTTTAGCTATATAGGGTAGCCTGAATATGAGCTTCACCGGAACACGTTTCAAGTTTCTTCAAGTTTAAAATTTATCGTGAAGCTTCTGCTACTCGGCTTTAACCTTCTGCGTACGTTTAACATTTATCTGTCTGCACGAAGTTAATCCTAGTGCACAATCTCGTTTAATGTTTGCATTTCTTGAGTGTAAATACTACTGCAAATTCCTTTTCCACTAGGCCTAATCGGTAATGATTGTACCGATGCCTTAGTTAATCCGTTTGCTACTTCCTTCCAATGCCTCACGCATTCTTCTCTATTCCTTGAGAACTTTAGAACGTTATTTGTCAGCATGCGTAGTTACGAGATTTCTGGGATTGAAGGAGTGTTCGTCATTCCAATCAATACTACTAATCACTTGTAATGATTATTTTGCTTCCGAAAAGCCATTCTCTTACAACTTCATTCTTACTCCTTTAGCTGGTGCTAATCTGATCTCAGATCAACTTTGGGGAATCGTCTTGCTCCTTGTAGCTAGTTGGATGATTTTGCTGATCCTTGACAAAGGATATCTGCTTCTCACTGGTGGCTTCTTCTTGTAGTCTATGCATATCCTTGGCTTCCGTCCTTCTTCTTGAAATTGCTGGAGTATCCTAAGGCGACATACTTGGTCTAAAGAAATCTTCTGGTTTCTGTTGGAGATAACTAGTACGGTGTTTTTACTTCTGGTGTCATTGCTTCTGGCGTTGCTTCGTGCTGCTCATTGGATTCTCAGGATAAGTTGTTCGGATCTGACACTTCTCTGGTACGTTCTTCAACTCCTTGATTTTGCCTTCGAGTCAATGGCATACGTTGAGTATGACTTACCTCTTGACCCATATACTTCCATGTTTTGTAATCTTTTACTTTCCAGGCCCTCACGATCCTTGCATATGAAGTCGAGCCTTCCAGTTTGCGCGTAGCATCCCGCAAGTCACTTCATTTAACGTCTAAATTTATCTATCGTTACTCCTAGCTGGGCATTGATCTTAAGACGAACATTTGTCAAATACTGATCATTTACTCATATCGGTGTAATACACCGTGTGAAAATTCCTAATAACGAATTCAGACTTCTAAGTTTGCCATTGCTGCTAATATCGAATCGTCAGGCTCGTCCGCGTATCAACATTCGTCTTGAGGACATCTATCTTGACAGCTTTTGCATTTGTCCTAAGGAAAGCGTAATCCTAAGCTGTCTAAGGTAGCTTGACTACGGGATTTCTTGACAATGCTTTTCCTCTCCTTATGTTGGAATTCTTCTTCGTGTAGCTCATCCAATCATCGTGTGCTTTCATCCTGCCATTTGAAGAAACAACATCCCTCAGGACGTAAGTTCTTTTTGGCTTACTCCGGACTTCCATACTCCTAAGCTCGTAGATTCTTGATCCACCTTGTGGTAACCTTTATCATTCTTCTTTGAACCATCCTTAACTTCAACTGCTAGCTTTTGCTTCGAGCCTTCCGGCCTATCACTTATAGTGATGGTTTTCTTGAAGGTAGCAACGTAGCTTGGAATGTCGTTTCCACTATTCTTGCCACAACAACTTTACCGCGACAGCGTCTGTCTTTAATCACGTCTTCAGTTTCCTTGCCTTAAGGTGATATTTAGGTTTGTCTACACCTCTTTTCATATTCAACGGTTCTTGAGTTCTCCGATGCAATTCCTATGATGACGTTTCTTGCACATCTGGCATACCGGCCTTCTTTGTTCAGAAGCTCCTTTAGCCTTCTTGTGGAGTCTACCGTCATTGTCTTCAAGATCTTCTTCATCCTCAGACCGTTTCCGTTTGCCTTTCATCGAGAATCTATTTCTACCAAAAGCTTCATCGGGACCAACTCCACTAGCGGTCGCTCTTTTGGACATTCTTCTCGTCAAAGCTTTCGGAAATTGATTAGTAATCGATAACAACGTAACCTTCAATGCTTCTGCCACTATTTTATAACATAACGGCCTTCATTTCTTCGCTGAAGGTACTCGTCCTACCTTTTACTAACATCAGATTTAGTATCGGATGTTCTATCCGTTTTATCATTACTTCTTATTCATTTTCTGATCCTATAACCTAACACTTCAGAATCCCCGTGACGTGAAGTCCCCAAATTTTGAATTCATGATAATTAGATAAGCGTACACGCGCCATACAATTATATAATTATGATGTGTTCAAAACCCAATTATTCTTATCACAGTCATCCCAAGTGTCCGTACCTTTCCTTTTTCATTTGCTGGTAATTTTAAAACCGGTCTTTTAAAACTACCTTTCTCTAGGCATTCTTTAGAAGTTATTGACCACGTATCTCACTGTCAATTAACCTACCCTGCACTAGGCCACACAATAGTTAGAACCTATGATATGTTCATTTGGGTGAAATACCAAATTGCAGTAGCTAATTGCAATCGGGTATTCTCCGTACTTGCATATCCTAAGTCCTACCTCCTATGTTCCTTGTGCAACCTTTTTTTCCTATGGGCATGATTATCCTGACTGGCATTTACATTCCCTATCTTACCTTACTTTGTTTACCAGGAGTCCTAGTTTAAGTCTAGATACCGTGCTAGTATCTAAATCTCTTAAACCAAGGCTCTGATACCAACTTGTGACGCCCACTCCCAGTCTTGACTCCAGGAGGGGTCACGTGTCGGATTTACTCATGAACACATGGTATAACAGAGATAGCTAAGCAACGGAAATTAAAAACTTTTCATTTATATATATGCCAAGTACAATAGTAAGGAAGATAACAACATAATCTAGTAACTAGATCTTATCTATAACTATGTCAGTCTACTACCGAGTCTTTCCTGATAGCTTGCCCATCTAATCTGCCCTTGCTAGAGCCCTTTCCTTGCTACTTTAAATGTCACCGATACCTGACATACATGCTTTTAAAGGCCAGCTTACGCTCGTGAGTTCTAAGTATTTAAAACTTTTACCTTTCCTTGAAAGGTTACCTCAAACATTTGGGCCCAACGACCTTTTCTTTATAAACATTTATCAGGTACAAAAGTTAACAGGGTTATACCAAAACGTTTAATTTTTTATCTTTTATCAGGTATAAGACATAACAGAATTATACCAAAACATTCATTCATTCAACCATTTAGTCATTTAGAACTCAAAGTACTCTGGGTCTCGCAACCCCTCTCTTGTGCAAATAATCATTAGGTATAAACATAAATGAGTTATACGAAATATTATAAGCAGTCATTATTTACTTACTAAGCATTGTCTATTGGAACCACGTTAGTTAGTCGGGCAACCGTCACTACCCGAATACCTTTTCTAAGTAAGCAGCCGTCGCTACCCCGGAGAACCGTCGTTCCCTGCTTCTTGTTGTACAAACACAGTCTTCCTTTTCTCTAGACAATATCCGCTTAGATTAAAATCTTTTCAACCTTTTTCAACATTTTTCAACCTTTCCAAAAGTCCATTTGATAACCTTTGTATTTGGACTCATAACATTTTCAACACCGGTCCATCACCCATATATGGGAATAAGCGTTTCATAAATATAATGTCATGGGTCTTGTTAAATCTCAGTGAAACCTATACCGGACTGGGCCTATAACATTTCTATCGTATTACGGGTGTTTATATATAGGATGTACCGCAGCGTATCCACCACACCTTAAATACAAACGGATATGATATAGAGTCATCCCAGTATAGATTACATCTTACAATCACAACAAGACTAATAAGATCATATTTACCCGACATTTATTCACATATCCAAGCTTAGACCAAATATTCATATTTTCATTTCTCACAACTTTATATGAAAGTTTCATCCTTTACATTACCCGTTTATTATAACCTTCCTGAAAACAGTTTATAACAGGTAATAACAACTTTAAAACAGTCATAAGCTTTATAACATTTCACGTATGTGTAATTACACAAAACAGGCACAAGGAATTTCAAATACTTTAAAAGTATTAATGTTGCATGTATATCAGTCCGAAAACATTAAAATATTTAAAACATTTAAAAGTGGGCTCATAGAACTCACCTTATTCTCTTAAGCAGTTAATTCAGACAAAGTCTCCGCAATGCCTTCCAATTAAACCTAATCGCGTATTATACGGTGTTAACGCAAGGTTTCATATAATAAACACTCCCTATGTTTATTATAATACTTCATTATCTTAATAATATTAAATTATTAAGTTCATTCCTTTTAAAAGGTCAAAATGACCAAAATGCCCTTTAGGCCATTATCCTTATCTTTTATTGAAAATTATGAAGACACGCATTCCTATAAGTAAACGCTCACTCCGGGATCGCCCAGTGAGGGATGCCATTTCCCAGTTGGGATTTATGCGACACCCTCGCTATGCCAGAAACCCCAGTGTACAGGCGTCTACCCTTCCGGTCCGCGCGAACTTCTAAATATCCGATTAACTCGGTACTGGAATATTTTTATCATTTATCCATTTTAACTTTATATATACTTATTATATATATAAACATAGTTCTATACCAAAAACCAAGTCCTTATACCTTCCGGATTGTTTTATATTAAGTTATCATACTCCAAAACCCTAATTTCCCATTATTCTTATTTCTTGATAAAAACTCATTTTTATTCAAATCCGACTTAGGGTATTGTCTGTCATAACATTTTATAACATGCTTTAAAATTTCAAAACTTAGTTCATTACCGTTTACTTGGTTTTGATAGCACATCGGCTAGAAAACCCTAATTTCAACATTAAACACTTTATATTTTTTTTTCAATATATATTAAACATATTCTTTAATCCGATAATTAATTTATCATTATCGTTATCCTTTATATTAAACTAGAAATCGACCGCGCGTTGCTGCGGTATCTAAGGTTTTATGTATATAAGCATATTATTTATTAGTCTAAGATAGCATAGAACATTGTTGTGGATAAGAGTAAGATTATGTTTTTTACAAACTAAAATCGAACGTATTAAAACCAAACATAAGACAATACAAGAGGAAATTGTCTCTGTTCATGTCTACGACCTGAGAACACCAACAAATGATAATAAGAGGCTCAATAACTACTGATTGAAAACAGTACCATAACAACGAAATTAAAGAACCAACATACCCAGGTGGCGAGAATAGAAGAAAAGAGTTCAATAGTCACAACTCTCCGTTGTATTGCGCTCTCCTGTCAACACTTTTGTCATTTCGCAGCCATATTAAGCACAGTATGTCCCTTTTTATCAGCTCTAGTGGCGGTCACCCATTTTCAAAATCTATTAAACACGTAACTGAAAAGACCATCAACCTCATTTTCAGAATCTAGTAAACACGTAATTGAAAAGACCATCAACTTGTACAAAGAAGAGCCAATTTTTTTGTAAGCAAGCATGCATTCCACCTTAAATACTTACTAATAAAAGTTTTTAAAACAAAAATTGTTTACAACCCAGCCTTTCTACATGTGCAAAACATAACCCATTTGAAAAGAAAAAAAGGCTACAAATTTTGGAAGGCACCTCGTCTCTTCCAACCTGTACAAAGACCCTATGTTCATCATTTTTAGTGTTCTTACTAACCCTAGTAACTTTCATAGGTGTTAGAATTACCCCGGTCATAGCATCCCTATTAAACGAATAGCCGGTTACCGCCCATAGGGTTGCATCAATACGTTCATGCGTTACTGCCATAAATGTAAGAAATATCTGGGGTTGTAAGAACAACTATGAAGTAAAAAATGAAATAAAGATTCTTGTGTTGAGTAGAAAGTGGCTTCATAATAAATAATTTTGATATATAATTTGACTCTGCTGTTACAATTCTCTATTCCTATAGTAGCAGGGAGTTGTAAGGTTATCTTTTAATAAAAAAAACATCAATAAACTAATTTGGAAGTAACTTCAAAATGATTGATTTTGGGCGAAACAATTTGACACTGTTGTATACAATCTCATTTCTATTGCCAGTAGGGAATTCTAGATTACTTATAAAAAAACACAATTAAATTGATTGTATAGTTATCCAAACTTGATTGAAAACAAAGGGTATGTAGGTACTAAACCTTCAATGAGCAGGTATATAGTTTAATTTGGCCAAGTATAACAGAAATATTAATTTTAAGAAAGATTTTTTCTAATCTAATGGTTAAAAACAAAGTTAATATACCTTGTGATTTGTTGTGTTTCCTCTTTTTATGGTTCATACATGGCGTCTCAGGTTCTGCATTTGTCTTTTTGGGACTTAATGAAGTTGTTGGAGAATCCATCAACTTTTGACCTTGTCCTAAGTTCTATCAACTCCGATTTTCTTCCAGCAGTCCAAACCCATAAATTACGGTCAAACAAAGCAGAATCCAATTAGAGCAAACCTTCCAACCAAAACCATAAATCCAAGTAAAGCAAAACGACCATTAAAATGAAACCAACAATAAGACATCAAAACATGATTCAAAGCATAAATAACTAAAGCCCCAGTATATCAACAAAACATACCACACAATGAAACAACTAATTATATAGCTATAACTTTAGCTAAAACCAAAAGTATCCAAACAATAGCATATCAAGATTTCAAAATAATTAGTGGTACACATTAAGGTAATAACATCTGGGTAACATAATACTCATACTCTACAACACATACCCAATGTGCCCTCCTGTTTGAACACATACCCATTGTACCTCCTGTTTGAAAAAGCATTGCTTCATTTGTAACCAAGATCAAAAGTATGCCTTAATGGCATCAGCCAATTTCTCAAATTCGTGCATCGGGATAACAACCTACAATTTTTTTTACTTTAATTAGTTCATAAGAACTGGTAAACACGAACCTATAATAATATATAATGTCTCTGTTAAAAATAGTAAATAATGCTAATTCACATCAAGAATGGTCATAAGAACAGCAACAACATAAAAAATATCAACACGTGTACCTGTATTTTAAAAAAACAGGAAGAAAATCAAAAATGTCAAAATGTTCACTTCAAATTTTGAATGTAGTTAAAAATTAATACCCAAGTATGGATCTCTTTGATAGATAAGCTAATAACCAAAAAAGATTTCCATAACAACAATAAAATAACACTTTTTAACACCAAAAAATAGCATAGAAGAACAATTCATTGTTTCCTAATCCAATGTTTCCTAATCCACCACCTCATCAAAAAAATCTTACTATTTAGTCCACCAGTATTATGTGAAATCTTACACATTTAATCTCTATTCTTACATAACTAACTACAATTAACTAATTCATCCTATAAAATTCACCATAACCTTGTATTTCAAGCCCAATTAAAGACGGGTCTTCCAACAATCCTTTATCATGTAAAAATCTTAGACATCTAAACTCCATTCTTACATAACTAACAACAATTAATTGATGTATCCAACACGAATCTTCTATTTGAGGCCTAATCCAAGATAGATCTTCTAACAATTTCCACCAATCCTTTGTTTGCAACACATGCAGAAGATAATGGTACCTAAAAAAACACACCTGTTATTTATTAAATCAGGACTCAAATCACCTTATGAACACCTAAACAACCACACAATTACAAACCCTAACCATCAAGAAATTGCTAAGAAAAGAACAGGAAAAAGAACGCAAAACCAAAAAAAAATATACTGACCTGCTACTAACGACCAACCCATGTTGGATTTTGAAAATCACTGGCGTTGTTTTGCTTCGATCTGATGTTTTTCACCCAGACGTTTTGAAGAGCACCCCATGTAATCCAATCAACATCATCATTGGATATGTAATGAAATAACAAACAAAACAAAAGAACCGGTTATGTATGGGGATAGAACCATCGCCAATTTGCAAACTTTAATCTCGGGCCACCACTATGGCAAAGTCAAATTTATTCTAAATATCAAGAGCTTCGGTTGATCATTTGAGCCTAGTAGGGTGTTTAATATTCTTTGGCAGCCTTATATTTAGAAACGGAAAAAATAACAATATTAACACCGTAGCATTTTCGTCAAAATTGTATATTTATAAGTTAATACATACTCTCCTAGGTATAATACCACCTCTAAATAGCAGAAAATTTCTAAAAAATCCATATTGTCCAAGAGATCATCAAACTTGTGTTGAGGCTAGTTTAATAAACAAATTTATGGAAATGAATAAAAGAAATGACACATATACTGATATACATAAGATGGATAAACCTCTGATCATCATACAATAGCAATTTGAAAACCAATCAAAAGATGGATAAACCTCTTCGCGTTGCCCTCTAAAAAGAATATAATTGACACAAAGATAATAACCATGAATAAAAACGCTGCAAATTGAAAAGACAATAAAAAGGATATAAGAATCACATATGTGCTACTGGAAAATGCCTATGTTTGTTTGTGTATTTAAACTGATGGCTCCCTTATCCATTTGAATAAAAAACTCAAAGTATATCAGAGTTTGTGATTTTTAACAATGTCACTAAGATTTGCTGTCATTTCACTGATAGATGTGAACTCTGCGTTTAAAGGTAACTCAATTTTTTTTTTATAAAATCAAAATTTAGGTAAATGGTCAAATGTAATTGGTTAGTTATCTAAAAAAAAGCAAAAAAAAAATGCTCAAATATAGACATTTTCAGTAAGTTAGTCAAATGAGCAACTGACCTTCTAAGGCAACGTAAATACAGGAAACCAAACAGCCAATAGCAAACCTGAAGAACAAAAACTGAACATCAAAGACTTATTTGCTAAAGGACAGAGTTGTATAATAAACTCAGTCTTGACTCAATTGAAGCATAAATAGCAGCCTTAAAATGGCAAAGTATAACAAAATTTACTTTGAGTAATAATATAACAAAGACCATAAATTATCTTAAAGTATACATAAGGAGTTGAATGAGACTGTTTTCAAAAGCCTAAGGACAGTAACAAATGAAGTTAATAAGAATCACATATGTGTTTAAGTCTTTAAATTGAGAAGACATTAAAAAGAATATAAGTGGCACAAAGACGATAACCAAGGATAAAAACTCTGTAAATTGAGAAGACATTAAACAGTATACATGGATGTTATAGAACTCTGTCAGTATACAGTATACATGCAAGAAGACTTTTCTGATTTATTGTTTTTGGATATGTTTGCTTTGGCCTTTGGGAGGTCTAAAAGTCAATGCATATTTTCATTTGGTGAAAACATATGTTATCATGGATTTCTTATAATGAAACCAACCTTAAATATGAAAATAATGAAACCAACCTGTCCACCAAACATAAGACCAAGCGTAACCCTTGACATTTACATAAAATTATATCCTGCTTCCATCTAGTGGTGTGTATAACTTTGTGAAGAATAGAAACATATATAAGACATTTTGATATCGTTAGTTTAAGTATTACACATAAGGTTAATTTAGGGTGAAAAAGGAAAATGATACCTCTATAGGGCAATATATGTCGCTCTCTCCCCAACCTGCATCTTCATTCCAGATACAAAGTAAGAATTTCACACCCTTACAAACTGCTTTATGTTCTCATATAATCATATGAACTTCCAGTTAAACATAGAGCACCTAGGGCAAAAGACGTTGCATGTGTGAAGCATACCCCCCAATAGCCATACTGAGAGTGGCATTATAGGGCTAAAAAAGTGTAATAAATTACAACAGTAATAGAATGGTTACTTACAACTTGAATTGCTAAGCTTTAAGTTCTGGACCGAGAGTGCCATTATAGGACTAAAAAAACTGTGTCGGATAATTTTCGTAAAGGGAAAACAGAGTGTGTAAGCATCATACGGTCAGGTTATTTCTCTCTAGTCATTGAAATCTGGAGTCTCCTTATGCCAGAATCTATGCCACCTCTAAGTGAATGGCAAACCCAAAAGGCCGAAACCTACAATCAGAAGAAAGCACTTGCATTTGGTAAATAAGAAGCATAATGAAACAAAACACACATATTTTGTTAGCCTGATTTATTTTGCATTTTATTAGTATACAAAGATTAGTATGTTTTATAGCTTTGATAAGGATAATACAAATCATCATTACAACATGAAGGATTGATGTATTCTAAATACATATCTTGATCGCGGACATCTTCTATATGTATGAATTATGATGTGAATGAATTAGCAGGAGGCTACCTATATGAATTGGGAAAAATTTTGGATAGAAAATTAGAAATAATGCATTGCAGGACAACAATGAACATACAAAACAACAAACAACCATAAATAAATATTTTCCAAATTACGACCTTCAATATCGTCGTTGATATTCAAGTCTGAGATTCATTTTGCTACAGTGAGGATATCGGATACCTCTTCAGCTCTTCGGATGTAATGTGATAGTCTAAAGCCTAGGCATAATAATGGAGAAAATATGATGAATACATGATGACAACACTAACAAATTAATCTTTGAAGCTACCACTGCAATGGAAAGTAGAATCACAGAAATTTATCTTAATGCTTCAATCGCCCAAATTTAGATGACAAATTAAATAGGTTTAAAAATTACCTCGATGAAATAAAGGCAGAAAAATTGCTCTAAATTCTAACGAAGCAAAGACCACCACGCCCACCACCACCAACGAATCCCCTTTCCCGCCATAACCCGCATCTGTCCACCAGCTGTCCACCACCATCCATAAACAACCGGACCCAAAATCACCTAAATTGGAACAATGTGTTATAAAAGAGACCAAATGAAACTTTAGGAGTTTAACAGCAACCCAAATGGCCAAATTAGATTGAATAAAGATAGATTGAAAGGCTTTCATCATTTATTTGAATCATCACGGCCATTGAGGTGAATGCTGTTAACATGAAACAAACTAATTTGAATGATTTGATGAACTATAAAACAAACATATCTATCAAATCTTATCCCAATTAGATTAAACAAACTATAATTAAGCACTATTGATAAGCAAAATAGACGTATATAGAGGGTTTAAACGTACCTTTGAATCAAAACCGCACCAAATAATCACTATACCAAAAAATCGATTGCTGCTGTAGCAGAACCAAAATCGCTGCTAAACCATCAATTTTAGAAACCATCACCGACGGCCGCATCAACGCCTCAGTAGCGACGAAGGTCGAATACGAATCCAGGTAGGTAGTCGAGATCCAATTTCTTCAGCCTCTGCAATACGAACACCTAATTCTACGATAATTTGAAAACAAATCGTTACCCCATAAAACCCTAACTGTAGATCCAGAAAATTTTAAAAAAGAAAAAGCGAGTACAAGAACTGATTCAAGAAATCTTACAATCGATTGGCTTCATCTACATCACGGAGAATCGAAGACGAAGAAAGATGAGAGGAAAATCTGGATCGGATTTCAGACCGCTCTAAACCTGAGATGATGTGAGGTTAAGAGAGGGATAAACTTATGCATCCGTCGCAAACTTTTTACCAAACTCCTGCAAACTTATGCATCCGTCGCCGTCCGTATCGGTCTCGTTAAGCATCAAGCTAAGTTCCTCCGGACTAATCGGCTCAGATCCTCCGATCCGGCTCAACAGCGCCGCCAGTTCCGATCTCGTTATCCTCCCGTCGCCGTCGGAGTCCATTATCCGGAACGCATGTATCAATTCGTACTGCAGGTCACCGGAGATCTCCGAAAACTCACCGGAAGATTGATCATGCGAGCGCGTTGGGAGTACGCTAGTCGGAGTCGCGACGCCGCTTGATTTTGATTTCCGGTAGTGAGTGGACTCCGGTGAGCCGGAGGACGTCGTGATGGAGGAACCGAAAGAGGACTGATCGGATCTGGAAACTGTGGTTTGTTTTTTAGATCTGAAGAGGTTTTTAGGGCTAATTTTTCCGGCGAGTTTCATGATTGTGGCGGTCGATAGAGAATGAATGGATAACGCCGTGGCTCTTTTTTATGTGTAGATCCGGATCCGGATCCGACCCAGTCCAGGATCCAAATGGCACAGTTCCATAAGAGGGCGTTGTCTAATGTATATATATGTAATATATATATATATATATATATATATATATATATTTAATATTTAAAATCATATATTCTTTTAATAAATTTTAATTAAATAAAATCAATTAATAATCATATATATTTATTTGTCTTAAATATATATTTAAATCATTTATCCCGTTATATTATGATTTAATATAAATTTTAACTTAACAATAATATTTGTAATAATAACAAATATTTAACGTGATTACCTCTTTGACGGGTCGTGAAACGAGTCCGAATAATAACCGAATAATAAAGTTGTCCGATTTGGACAAATAAATAGTCATTCCCGACTAGCTCCTCACGACGAGCATTTACTTGTTGTCGGTTCGTCGTTTGGACCTCGTTACGCCACCGAAATGTCGCCCGAAAGTAAGGACGGTTTAATTCGACGTCCCTTTTTCTAGCTCGAATTAAGACCACCTACGACTGCCGTTAACAACCGCCAATCACCGAAACCATTCTCCGCTGTCCCGGGTGTTTACTACTGTCGCCGGAATACCCTTTTTCAAGCAATCGTCACCGAAACATCCACCAAACTTGACCGGGTTCCACTCGAAAAACCGTTAAACACCACCTTCACCGTTACCATTGATTGTAGTTAACACCGTCGTCTACCGACAACAACTTCCGTCATCGTCATTGCTACTACTCCCGGCACCAACCGAACACCACCGGATTAAGCAGAGGTTGTTGCTAGGTTTCGAAAGGAGGTTCGCCGGATTCACGGCTCTGACCTGCTGCTGCTGTTCATCGAAAAAACGGACGGGCAGGGGAGGTTCACCGGAGCTGCGTCGCCAGAAAAATGAGGGAGCATGGGCCGGAGAAGGAGGCTCGCCGGGTGTTGCAGCGCTGTGCTGAAGGTTCGTCGGCTGGAGAGCTGGGAGCCGGTGTCGAAGAAGAGGGACCACCGGAACAAGTTGCCGGCCGGAAAAACGAAAGTAGCAGGTCGCCGTGTTTACGGTTATGCTCGCCGGTGGGAATGACGGGCAGGGGTGGTGCGCCGGCAAGGCAAAACGAGAGAGGGAACTTGCTGGGTTTATCGGAAAAAAAACAAAGTGCGTCTGGGTTCGTCGCCGGCAATTGAGAGAAATGGTCGCCGGTTTGTCCGCCGGATAAACGAAGGGATCGAGGGACGGGGGAGGAGTCGGTTGGCTCTCTCTCTCTCTTTCTCTATTTCTTCTGCCCACTTCTTTCTCTCTCTGTTTCTTTTTTCTTTCTATACGTAATGTATTTGTGTGTGTTGTGATTTAAATTTGAATTCTATGCATGTATTTATACATAAACTTTAGTAAGTAGAAATGCTCCACGTATGTTATCGACTAAACAAATTGAAAGGTGAATCATACATGATTCTGCCAGATAGAAGTTTTGAGGAGTAAGCAACAAGCAAACGATAGATAAGATATTTCCTGTGGTGTAATATTAGATATATACGGGTATTATACCCGGTATTCTAAACCCGTAAAATAATTTAATATTTTATAAACAGTTCATAAAAATTCCCGATCATCTAGAATATTACAGGACTCTAATATATATATTTATTATATTTATTTTTTGGTTATAATGCTAACTGGTGAGTGTTTAGTTATTACGCGGTAGAAAGCGCGTTTAATCAGCGTTGCGATCGTGGCCGTTTCATAAACCGAATATGTCGTCTTGACTGAAATTCTTAACTATTATTATAATAATAATTATTTATGCTTTGTCAAGTCACTAAAATCAACTTGAACGGCTAACAGAATTGATTTTGGTTATTATCACGTAACGGCAATGGTTACCGATTCCACCGTTTTTCGTGCCGAATATTACGAATATATTTTATAATGATTATAAATCAAGTATTTAGCAATACTCGATATTTTAACTTCGCTTCGGCATTAATCTAGTGATGTTCGTGCTTTAGTTACGGTTATTACAAACTGGGCCTAAATCACTATTTTGCGTCTTCCTGCTTCGTTATAATTCCGATTTGAGATCCGTCTGCGCCCACGATCTTTATTTTTCGTCATCTACCATATTCTATAAAGTCGTCTCTTGACGTTTCCTCGAATGTCGTGTCGAATATTCGTGCGTGAATCGTGACGTTTTTCTATTCTACATATATATATATATATATATATATATATATATATATATATATATATTATCACATATATTTCAGCTATTTAATAAAATATAACACACGTATATAATTTAAGTCATAAAATTTTGGGGTGTTACAATATGTTAGCTCATTTGCCTTTTCTTTCAAAGTTATTGACCTGAATTTTTTTATTATTAACCAATTTAAAATTGTTAGTTCTAAATTCATTGCTACAATGACACTATGGCTAAGAGGAACTCTAATTGTATGACTCATAGATAATCATTGAAGAAAAAAGAAGATCTATAAATTTTTACCAGTTCCGGTAGCCATGTCATGGAAGGATTATTCATTAATATTGTAAGTATGTTTGTACTCCTATCTTGCTCAAATTATACGAAATAATGCGAAGTTTAAAGGCCTGCAACATCGCAAAACACTTTGATCAGATATAGATATCCAAACTGCTAAATTGTTAATTTTTAGGATTAGTTACTCTCTTACTACAATACTGATCTCACAATTCATCTAGCTCGATGTAACAACCTAAGGGAATATTGGTCCATGATGTGCGTTTATCGTGGCAGTGAAACCAAAATATGTAGTTGCACAATCAGGTTTTAAATTTATAATAACCTAATGTTACCTAGACCAACCACATACTATACGCAATATAGGCAAGTGTACCTATCGCTAAGTAATATAGTCTAATTGGCAAGTATAGGAGTCGATCCACAGAGATACGAATCTTCTACTCAACCTAATCTATTCCTGGCCTAACTACCCTAACCTAACTAACTAGTCTAGTTGTCACCTAAATTAGCTTAACTAATTAACTTATCGAATAATTATTGAATTGGAGGATATCAAACCTAATTACTAAGGGTAGCTATAACGATAAATCAAATATAATAAAGGACAACATCTAGGATTCGGATCATCTTAACTTCATCAACCCTATGGAATGATCTGCTATGCTAATTGTTCTAATGGACCTCGCTAAAGTACCTAAGTTTGGGAAATTGGTCATGATATACTCGCTAAGATAGGCACGAGTCAACAACCTATAAAGCTCTAACAGCCATGATAAAGTACCCAATCATCCTATTGCCTCACTAAAGACAACGGAAACTTGATCTAAGACCTAGGATCATAGAATAATCATATTCTGACTAACCAAGAGGGCAAGACTAACATCCAAACACATGACCTAGAACTA
>JBCNJP010000027.1:97700342-97742606 GCA_039602395.1 Deinandra increscens subsp. villosa
GAAGATTTTCGATCCAGTCTCACTGTTCGGGAACCTCCCGCTTCGACTGCGGGGGTGTAATATCGTATATATTCTCATTTATTAGATTGATTGTATATATCAATTAGTATCACCTAATTGATTGTAATTGATTGTAATTATTTCCTAGAATAGGTTGTTTGTAACTATATAACTTGTATCAATGAGATTGGAGGATTCACTTTGGAAATACCTATTCCTATACTACCTAATATCCCCTCGCTATTTGCTATTAACGGTTCGATAAGGTAAGGACTTTCAAAGATAAAGCATTTTACGTGAACTTGTGATATATACTGGATTTCTACTTTAATCATACATAATAGTTGTCGTGTTATCACCCTAACCCGGGTGTAACGTGTTTGCGTGTGTTATCGTCCAAACCCGGACATAACGTAAAAGGTTGTGTAACTCACCTTAGGGTGCGCTGCTACAATTTAGTAAGACTCCGAGTCTTGCGTAACTACCAAGCACCTATTGAATTTATATACGTAAGTGTGTGTCCGCACATGAGTAACATAGCCTAGACGACGGTTCAATTGACAAGTAAGTCCATATGTGACGTGGGTGACAATTTAAATACGTGATAAAAATCGTTTGTTATAAAAGAGTCGGAGACATCATTTAGCCAAAATCTTAATGGTTTACAAAAGTGATGCGAGTATTTTATTACCAATCATATAAGTTTAGGAGATCGAGTAAAATGTTCGTGTATATATGTATGCATACGCATTTATACAACCCATGATAAATAATCCAAAGGATATCATTATTATTGTTATTTATGTCTAAAACCGTGTTATGACAAAAATCACGTGACACTTTATATTAATCGTCAATGGTAGTAGTTTCGGATTCAAAATATTATGGGGGATGATCGGTGATGATTTTAGGTAAAGCAAAAATCCATATTTAGATAAATGAAACAAACCAGAAAGAAAGAAAAATAAATATGGTGGTCACAGATTCAACCCGTGACCTCATGCTCTAAAGCTACGCCCCAACCACCGAGCTATGGCTCAGTTTTGTTAGCATTTTCATCCGCGATTTACTTATGTGATCAGTCTGGTGAGAAAAAGATTCAAAGGAAAAAAAGTTTTCGGTCGGTGGAGGTTCGAAGCGGCGACCTTGGTGCTTCAACACGAACAACCAAACCACTGATACAAACGAATGTTTGTTATTTAATTCACTGATCAAAATACTTAACATATTTGGTCCGAGCGGCATCTTCCTAGCCCAAAAACCCTACTGTACCCCGATCACCATGAATGAACATAGGAGGTTTATAGAAGTTTATAACCGTACACGGGGACACACGACCTGAACAGAAACATTGCATACCTTTTGTAGAGATGAAAACCGAAGCTTGTGAACAAAGGGGATGAACTCGAACGGTGACTCAAGCCGACCGGGTTTCTCCAAGTGGTGCTTACCGGCTGTGTTCGCTATGATGAGTGGTGTCGACTGAGCAGTGATTCCACACGAAGAATGGATAGTATACCCTTTGTGACCGTTGGTGATAGATGTGTGACAGACGTGGTCGGAGATGATGTGGGTTACCGGTTTCTTTGCGGCGGTTCGTCGGAGGGCTAAGGTGACGAGAGGTGGCGTTTAAATGATTGAAGGAAAAAAAAATAAATGGTGTTGTGATGATAGCTATTGCTCGATGGGTTGTGATGATAGCTATTGCTCGATGCCTTGTAACCTTCGAGCTTTGGTACCCAAACACCAACATCGATAACAACGATGTATGATTCATATCGTTATTTCCAATTATGGAAATCTTCAAAGTTTAGGAATCTAGGAACCTTGCTTGTCGTTCTAATCTCATTGTCATAGTTAAATAATGCTTGCATCGTCGTAGACATGGCAGCAAAACCCTGAAACGGAACCATCTTAAAATTTGTATTAACTGATCCAATGAACCAAGAGTTTCCGTAATCCAACGAACCACAGAAATTAGCGAACTAGGAAAAATCAACACTTATCCGACGAACCAATCAAAGTCAAACGAACCATTTAGTAACTGCCACGAACCGTTTGGTAACTTCCATGAACCACGCTTGAATATTCACTACGCGGACCGAGATTGAAGAACTGGAAAATTATGAAGATTAATGATGCGAACCAAGGATCTACGAATCGTCACTGTGAAGATATGGGTAACATTCAATCAACGAACCATAGCATTCAACCAACGAACCAAACACAGATCGACCGATTTTTCGAAAAACAAAGAATTTGATGAAACTAGGACCAACAGATGAGGAAACAAGGTGAAACGTAGCTATCTATGGATTGAGTTCACTGAAAAACTTGAGAATTGAAAAGAAATCTAAGGAAAACCAAGTTTATACACAAAAACACAAAGTAGATCAAAAAACCTGCTCTAATACCACTTATAAGTGGATATCTGGGTCGTCTACTTGTGAATGGAACTATGAACTGATAAAAACATAGAACACAAGGTAAATAACACTTGTATTGTGATTAGAACAATGAAAATTACAAGACACAGGGTTAATCACACACTCAGATTCTCTCAACTGGTTACACCTTCAAAATCTCGCAACTATTTGTTTTCTAAACACTTGACTTCTAATATAGGCCACTGGTAAACGAACTAAAACCAGCCACGAACCGTTGGTTCACGGCTTGGTTCATCGTGGGTTCGTTGCCAGGTTCGTTGAGTACAATCTGAGACAAAATTCAAAAAACAAACACAATACATCTAGACCTATCATTAGATAAATAAAATTCTCTAACAAATGAGAATCATAGATGTTATACTAAAATTATTGTATCATGCGATAAACCAAAGTCAAATCACACGTAATAACTGAAATAGATCACATTGTCTTAGACGATATCAAGAGGATCAACCTCTCATTGTTTTACTAAACTAACTATTAAAGCAGAACTTCTGCATTATCTCTTAAATCTGTCATTGATGATTTATTTTCCATATATGGATTGAGTCTGATTTGCGTAACCAAATTGAAGATGAAAATTTGAGTGATAGTTGCATATGTTATATTGAGAAAGAGTTGCTTAAAAAATGCCCAAAGGTAATATGATTAATAGGTCATAGGTTTCAAAAATGAAAACCCGTAAAGAGCAGCTTTAAGTGTTTTATAATTTTGTTATCAAATGATGAATGACGTACACTTCTTTTGTTGTGCGTTATCATATTTAAAGTTGACGAATGATGAATTTTGTTCCAAGTGTTTTTATATTTTTATTTTGTTTTGTAATTTTGTTCTCGGATGACCAATGACCCGTCACCCGACCCGACCCGAATCGAACCAGTCTAAACAAATTTATATATATAGGGGTGGACGATCAAGCACCAAAATTTCCGAACCCCATAAAAAAATCTTGGATTCGCCACAGCCTGCATGCACACGGTTCGGGCCGTATCGGGCTACTTTAGCCTATGTTCATCTTGTACTTTTATAAAAGTTGTTTCCACCACTCAAACTCATGATCTTCAAGTCACATGACAACATCCTTACTACTATTTCGATGTCCGCTCTTAATGAAGGTATAAATGAAAACGATTAATGGGTAAAATACCTAGGAACACTCTTTGGGGATTAGATAAGAGATCTAAAACAATGTACAATGTTTCCCGTCATCGTGCTCTCCATGGATATTAATAGTTCTTTTGTTTCATGATTTTTAATGTTTTCATCTCAACAGCTCACTTATATCCCGAAAGGAATAAAAACAAGACGAAACCTTATGAAATTGAACTTGTGACAAAAAGATGTTGACACACCAAAAAACTAGAAGTGATATTGTTACAAACGAGATGGTTACCACCCCGCGCGTTGCTGCGGGGTTGAATTTGTATACTAAACGAAAGTCAAAAAATTAAGTGGTATAAAACGTAAAAGTCTAAAAGTCTCGTGGTGAAAGTATAAAACTATAACGGAAGTTAAAAAGTTAAGGGGTATAAAACGTAAAAGTCTAAAAGTCTCGTGGTAAAAAGTTAAGGGGTATAAAACGTAAAAGTCTAAAAGTCTCGTGATGAAAGTATAAAACTTTAAAGTATACTAAAAACGAAAGTAGAAAAGTTAAAAGTTGCGTGGTCAAAGTAGAAGACAACAAAACTTAAAACAAAAAAAAAACTTTAAAAGTTAGAGAGTTAAAAAGTTAAGAGGTATAAAACGTAAAAATCTTGTGGTAAAAGTATAAAATATAAAAGTGTTCTAAAAACGAAAATAGAGAGTTAAAAGTTTCGTGGCCAAAGTAGAAGACAACAAAACTTAAAATAAAATAAAAACTTCGACGAAGTATAAAACTATAAAAAAAGTCATCGTCAAAGTCAATAACTCTAAAAGTATATTAAAATATGAAATTAGTCAAAATGAAAGTAAATTAAGGGGTATAAAACATAAAAGTCTCAAAGTCTAAAAGTCTAAAAGTCTAAACATCTCGTGATAAAGTATAAAATATAAAAGTATACTAAAAACGAAAGTAGAAAAATTAAAAGTTTTGTGGCCAAAATAGAAGACAACAAAACTTAAATCAAAACAAAACAAAAAAAACTTTAAAAGTTAGAGGGTAGAAAACGTAAAAATATAAAACATATGTGGCCAAACTATGAAAACCTAAAGTTTACTATTTCATTAAAAAAACAAATTGTAAAAGTTTAGGGGTAGAAAGTGTCAAAGCACCAAAGTCACGTGACCAAACTATAAGAAACAAAAAGTTCATTATTCACTTATCAATTTTCATTGTTATATATATAATGTAATAGTCTAGGGACTAATGTTGGTCATACTACAGTGACTATAATTGTAATCACATTAGTGGCCGTTAATAATAGAATTGAGCTAACCATATTCGGTTATGCTTGAATTGGATCCATTCTTCCCTCTATTATTTCCGTGTGGTATCGGAGCTACCAATTCTCATCAGAAGTTCGTTCCCACTGCAATTATCGACAATAGCGGCGGCTGCAATTTATAGTACGGGAGATGACGACGCGCAACCAGGAGTTGGAGAAAATAATCAAAGATCACAATTTGTCTTCGATTCGCTTGGAATCGATGGCTGGCTAGAAAGACACAAAGTTGTTTAAAGATCTTAGATACACTTGAGCTGTAATCAAGGCAACATCTGAGAAGGATTATGAATGATATTAAGTGAAATTCTCATGAATACTCAAATTCAGAACAATAACAATGGAGGTAACATCGAAGCTGATAACTCTAGAAGCAATAATCGATTATCATCGAAGGTCGAATTCCCAAAATTCGATGGCAAGGATGTGGAAGGATGGGTTTACAGGGGTGTGATCAACAAAATTACTATAGTCAAAGAATATGATGCATGTCTGTTTGTCTGTCTATTTATTTATACACATGTTGAAAGCCTAGTACCTTGACAGAAGCCTATTCATTAGCTAAGATGCAATAGGACTATGCAAAAAGTCAAATGCAACTTTCATCTAGGGGTTTTCATCGTTTCACCAGTGTAGAAAGATTACATGTCAGCCTATTATTCCTGTTGTTAATTACTTTGTTGTCTTAGACACCTTGTTAGCTGATTTACAGGATGTTTCTACTGATTTACCACCCACTAGAAATTGTGATCACCAAATTAAACTCAAAAGTAAAAGTAAGTGAAGAGATCAATCTCAACTGAAGGAAGACCTTATAGATATCCCGATGCTCAAAAGACTAAGTGGTCCTAGAATTGTTGGACTTGGGTTTAGTAAGGGATGGTACCAATGCATTTACAGCTTTTAGTAAAAAAGAAAGATGGTAGTTGAAAGATGTGTGTGGATTACAGAAAATAATTAAATGAGGCCACAATGAAAGATAGTTCCTCTGTTCCATTAATTGAAGAGTTATTAGATGAATTGGGAGGAGCTACTCTTTTCTCTTAGCTTGAGCTTGTATCAAAGTAAGAATGCATAAACATGATATTCCTAAAACAGCTTTCAAAACACATCATGGTCATTTTGAGTTTTTGGTGATTGCCTACTAATGCATTAGATACTTTCTAGTCCCTCATGAATGAAACTTTCAAATCACTACCCTAGTTTTCTTTAATGTCATTCTAGTATATAGCAAGAGCTCGAGTCAACACTTGAAAGATTTGCAAGAGGTTATCTTTTATGAGACAAAACTCTCTCAAGGCCAAGAGGTCTAAGTGTACATTCTATTTCCAAAGATGGGGTTACTACAGATTTAAAAAAAATTGAGCAACTAAGATGTTTTAGGGGCTTATTGGTTACTACAAAAGATTTATCAAATCTGTTGGTTTCAGCATTTGACCAAGTCATTACAGAAAGATGGTTTCCTTTAGACTGGGTTCATTCCACCCGGATGACTGGGTTTATGTCAAACTTCAACCCTCTATGCAAACTTCATTGAAGATGCATCGCAATAATAAACTCGTACTTCGTTTTATGGTATTGGCTTAAAGTTGGTTCAGTGGCTTACAAGCTAAATCTACCCCCTGCAATTCAGATTCACTCTACCTTTCATGTCTCTCTCCTAATGGGCAGCTCAAGGCTCGCATGATCATCGTTTTCCTTTGGCTCACATGATCCTCGTTTTCCTTTGCCTTTACAACCACATGTAGTGCTAGATTGCAACACTGGTTCGTTTTTAGGGTCGTGCTACTGTCAAGATTTTGGTCCACTGGGAGGGCCTAAATGCTAAATGTTTCGGATGAGACTTGGGAGTTCCTCCATGATTATTCAACTGTGTTTCCCTTCTTTCCATTTTGAGGACAAAAATGCTATATAGGGAGGGAGTATTGTTACAACGCAATAGTCAAATGACTAATATTGTCACTTAGTCACACTAAAGCGACTATGATTGTCATTCTGTGTAGTGGCCGTTAACAACCAAACTGAGATAACCATATTCTGTTATGTTTTAATTGGATCCATTCTTTCCCCCCTCTAACTTCTTTCAGTTTTTTTGCATACCAGATTTACACTTGGGGATACTTTGAATGTAAACTTTTTATATACAGTTATACACTGTTAGCTTTTAACAAAAGAAATAAAATAAGCTGCTGTCTTTAGTTACACCAGGATAACATACACAACACTAGACGCGCAGACTTCCACCATAATTTTCGCGCATGGCTGTCTGTTGTAGAAGAAAACAAAGAATCAAGGGTAAGAACAAAGAAAAAGCTTTGAGCTGCCGAGAGATGTTTGTAATTGATTTTTTTCTTGAAATCAGATGACTGGTATATGCAACCTCAGACTGCTTATTCAACAACTTATTGTTGTATCAAAACACAATAAGCAAGATAATCAATCACAAACACCCCGCACAGAATTTGATAAACCAACATTCACATAATGTTTAAAGAGCATATGGACTGCTTGCATGGAAACATATTACCTGAAGATGTGGAAGTGTTGTGTTATACACTTGTAAGAGAAATTTTGACCTACCACTCAACCTGATGCAAGAACCAATGAGGAGTTATAGACAATTAACTGGAAAATATTAACTACATATGTATGTATCTTTCTGAGGATTTAGAACTTCATCCATATTCCATAATACCATATTTGCTCTTTCAGAATACTAAAATTGTCACTATTACTCATCCCATAATAATAGGCTAATAGCTACCTGTAAAATACGGTTCTTACAATTCTCCACATAATATTGCATCTGAAAGGAACGTCCTCTATGTGTGTGTGTGTTTACTTGGTAAAAATATCATATTTACTTGGTAAACAAATAAAACCGGCTACTTATAACATTTACTTGTAACACTGTTTCTCTCAATAAACAAATAAGAAAACAACATTATTATTGTGAACCATTTCACAATATAGCACTCTTTATTTTTATAATTAAATGCAATACATAGGGATAATATTTATATGAAAGTTATAGGGATATATATGAAACTATAACATAATGAAATTGCACCAAAAATAAAACCAGTTATAAAAAAATGATTTTATTTTATTTACCGAGTAGATAAATATGATATTCTAGTGTTTTAAAAGGGTAAATATGATATTATAAAATTTTTATCTTTAATCCTCATAAAACACCAAAATGGTTGCCACATGTCTCCTTTCAAAGGGTTCCACATCAGCATTGTCATATGTCAAAACCACATTCAGTTATCAATTTATTAAATTACCAATTAAGACCAATTATCAATTTTGTTCATACTAAATTTTCATTTCAAAAAAACTGACAAACTTAATGTAAATTTGATAAATTTACTCAATAAATTGAGTCTTTTTAAGGAAACTAATTAACAATTTATCAAACCTAATAAATTTCTTTAATGTATTAAATTATCAATTAATGTTTTATAATGAACTACGTCATTTATAATTTTAAAATCTCTTAACCTTTTTTTTATTTATCTAATATATTGAATCTAAATTATACACGGGTTACTAACCTAGTTTAGGATATAGATGGAATTTTGAACTTTTAGAAGGTTGTACAAAATCAGTCACTCATAACATTATACTTTAGATACCTTTGCAGGAGACGAAAACAGGTGTGTATCTCCTCAAGGTCCGATTCTAATTCCAGATCGACGTAATCTTTCAAAAGCTGACATAAGCACCTAACAGTATCATCACATTCAGTGGTCTTTCCACCAAGACATGCTTCATTTGCAGAAAAACTTTTTAGTAATACGGAAGATAATCGGTGGGTCGACCCAACCCCACTGTACATATCTGAAAAAAATCTCAGTATTTGAGAATCACTTGACTTAAATTTCTCAACCCATTGTGGTGAGTTCCCCACCCAAAGCTGGTGGCTTGAGCTATGGTCAGTTGGTTTGACCTGATCCACAAGATGGTCATGAGATCGTATTTGTGGGGCTGAGTGTGCAGGAAAAAGGTTAGTTATGCCATTTTTTATTTCCTCCGGGAGTTCTTGTATAATAGATGGATCTATATGACTCGATGCTGATGGCATCATATCAATATATTGTGAACTTGAAGCTGCAGTGTTTTCTGATATTATTCCTGGTTCTGACTCTGCTGCAACCCCTTCAACGTTTAACATATATGTTAGAAATTTTTAAAAAGTTACAATCTCAAATAGTGAAGTGGATTTTAAATTTACTTGGTGTGACAACCGGATTTATTAATTGCATGTGTGATGTACATCTTTCTCAAAGTTCAAACTCGTGTGTGTACCCCCCACCCCCCCACCCCAAATATGAATTTGAGTAGTCCCTCCTGAATTTAGTGGTTAAAAATATGTTCTCAAAAGCTCTGAAAATCAAATGGTTCTATATAGGAACCATTTGATTTTGAGAACTATTATGAACCACTAAATTCAGGAGGGACCACTCAAATTCATATTTGTGGGGGGGGGGGGGGGGGGGTTCCTTTCATATAAATAGTTGCTTATGATGGTTCTCAAATTGTACGTATTTTATTTACTATTGACTGGGTAAATATGATACCTCTATTGTTTTGAAAGGATAAATAAGATGTTATGAAATTTGAACAAAATATTTGAACTTTTAGACATATATGAAATCACCCAGTTTCAACCAATTTAACTATGAAACCATCAATTCAAGTTAAGCTATGATCTCAAACTGGTCAAAAGGGTAAAAGTTAAACAAAGCAGCCAAAACATAAACGGGTCTAATGGGTCAGTATTTTCCTTGAGTGTAATTTAAGAGGGGGAGGGGGAGGGGGGGGGGGGGGGGGGGTTATTACATCAAAATGTAACTTTCAGAAAAAATGTTCTCCCGTTGTAACATACATTTGTATCCATCTTAGACACGCTAATTATTTATAAAGATTTGGACAAAAGGAGTTGGCCTAACATGGTCCCACTTTGACTCGAACCCATCACCTAACCCTGCCCATTTTGCCTAAACTACAATTTACCTTCAACATATTCAGGAAGAATAGATGAAGTGCCAACACCGTTACTATCAAGCTTGTGCTTTGACATGAAATTTGATAACTTCCCGCTGTATATATCATTTATTTCAGAAAATATTTCAGGAGGAAGTTTTTCAAGAACATCCGAATCAAGATCACTTAATGGTGGGACATCTGAACTGTGATTAGCTTCCTGATTGGACAAAATATTACCAACATCTGCGTTGCTTCTTGGCTGATGATGGTGGGAACCACCTATCTGATTTTTTGTATCTACAATATGTAGAATGTTAACAAGCTTGTGGTCTAAAATATATACATTACAACACCAAAATGGTTTAATATATGTATTATGTAGACAATCTCCAATGTATGCACCAAAACAAGAAAATGATACAAAATTTGGTGAAACCATCTTCACCCAATATAGTGCAATTTTGGTGCAACGCTATTCATCACACCAAAATTCTACGATTCGTATTAATTGAATTTCCGATATCAGAAGTAAAAATTAATTAATGAAAAATATATTACAAAAACAATCTCATTGGAACTTTTAAAATGAGTACCATATTGAATATTGTATTTAAGTTCTCTTTTTATTAATCTATCATTTTTACCTGTAAGTTGATTATATATTTAGTTATAAATAATTAAGTAAATATGAGATTAAAATAAATTTCTTTATTTTGACTTTACAAATAGTATTACTTAACTGAGACCAATTAACGTGTAAATCCAAATTATCTATCGTAAAAAAATTGACGTGGAAATATGGTGCATGTATAGGAGTTGAAAAGTATTTGGTGTAAACATATTCCAATACTATGCTTCTCTATAATGTAGATATTTGGTGCACAAACTGGAGAGGCTGTAGGAAGTGAAACAATAAATCGTTCATGCCTGTACTATGAAACTACCTGAAACAATATATCTTAATTAATCATAAATAGAGGTGAAAAAAAGTGAGCGAGGACATTGATTTCTAAAGTCAAAAGGTTAATTGATCATGATAAAACACAAAAAAGCTTAACTCTGTATATCTGCGTGATCAACTGCTATGCAAAAAAAAAAGTAAGTACCTTTATTTTCCTTCTCTTTAGATGGTGAAGCCGATGCAAGCCAAGAGCGGAGAGAGCTCTTTTCATTCCCTTCAAAACCACATGATAAGAAAACAATGCTGCTTTAAAATTATAAAAATATATAAAAAGGAAGTGCTACTTCAAAATAAATGTTAAAAAGAGGTAAATTTTCAAATATATCCCTGTAAGTTGAAAAGTTCATATGTATTGTACAAATTTCATAATTTCATATATATCCTTCTAAAATACTAAGGCTGTGTTTGGCGCACTAGCTGAAAAGCTAGCTGCTAGCTGATAAGCTAGCTGCTAGCTGATAAGCTAGCTGATAAGCTAGCTGTTAGCTGATAAGCTAGCAGCTAGCTTAAGCTAGCTGATAAGCTAGCTGCTAGCTGATAAATTATAAGCTAGCTGCATAAAAAATAACGTTTGGTAAAAACTAGCTGATAAACTAGCTTAAAAATATAAAATGACATAAAAGTACATGTCATAAATGTAAATAAAGATATTTATTTATAAGTTAGGGAAGGGTAAAATTGGAAATATTATAAAAGCTAGTTGAAAAGCTACTCCAACTAGCTTTTTGACGTTACCAAACGGGGCTTTTAAAAAAAAGCTAGCTTATTAAAAAAGCCCCGTTTGGTAACGTCAAAAAGCTAGCTTATGGCGCGCCAAACACAGCCTAAAACTCCCATATTTAACTAAATTATTGTAACACCGGTTGTATATTTAATTTTCACCTTCAGGCCAGTGCCATCCAACCAAATACATGTTTTTCATGACTTAAAACAAATATAATATTATGCACTTTTCAACAATATGAGAGATTTAGTGTTTTAAATGGACATGCAATATACAATTATGGAACGAGTATGACCCGCGATATTATATATATGAAATTTCAAACTTCAACAACAGATATAAAATTGCCACTAAAAAAACTAGAGTTTTACCAATCAGTATTCAGTAATCAAACTATAAAATATTAAACAGCTTAAGCAGTGTATAATTATACTACCCAAAAGTTAATGATCAGTCACAAATGAGATGGATCGCAGCAATACCATGCTTAACACTGTCTGCACTTTCAAGTTTTGTAACATGCAGACCAACTCCACGTATCTCTTTAACATCTGCAAAAGAGTTTATAAATATTAACCATAGTTCTCACAAAATACTCCTCGACAAACTGTCTTACCAATATGAAACTGACTGAAGAGCTGTTTAGTTATCCTCTTAAGAACATCCACATCATCAGTAGCCATCGGAACCTGATAAAATACCATTTTTTACAATACAGACCAGAATACCAGATAATTAAAAGAGGGAGGGGGGGGGGGGGGGGGATCAATCAGTAGCTACCGTCAATGAATGACAGAGATTGTCACAGTCCCCACAGCCCATATACTTCACTGGCTCTTCATCAGTCTTTCTCTTTTTAAGCTGCATTTTCATGTTCATAAGTGCCAATCTCAAATAAATGGAACACAATATTATTCCTTGTCACTGTCCCTTCTATAGTCTTTTTGTTGGTTTATATATCCAATGTAGTTGGAACTCTTTAATAGTACCAAGTTTGATATAATCATAAAAGGGACAATTTCATACATGTCCTAAAAGTTCAAATTTTTTTAAATATATCCTTCTAATATAATAATTACTCTTTCAAAACACGAATTGTCATATTCAACTTCTCTGTAGTAAATAAACTATAGTTAATTATAACAGCATGTTTGACCATATAAATGAAGAAACATTATACATTGTGATGATTCACAGAAATAAAGTTGTTTTCCTATTTGTTCACTCGAGGAAACATAATTTTGTTTATTTTGATACAATAGAGTGGTTAAAATTATACTTTAGTGTTTTTTGATTGTAAATATTGTATTATGTAAATTAGTAATATATATGAATTTTTGAACTTCTAGATACATACAAACATACACACACACATAGAGGTGAGTTCGTTAAGAATCCATAATATGTCAAGATACGTGAGAACCGCATAATGCACTTGTACTTGGTGCAAAATAATAATTGGAAGTAGTGGGAGAGAGAAATAGAGCCAGCTACATAACCATCTTGTGTATCACATCCAAATGCACTATGTGGTTCTCATTATTCTTGGCATATTATTGGTTCTGAAATGAACGCCCCATTGTGTGTGTGTGTGTGTGTGTGTTCATGCGTGTGAAATTAGATATAACCTTAAGGGTAAAAGTCCGTCCGCGTGCTCCACATCCATGTAAACGCAAAGATACCTCCTTGCATAGGCTCAGAAGAAAAACTTGGCTCTGAAATCAGAAAATGCTAATAATAAAATTTATTTATTTTTGTAACACTAAATAACCCTTTTTGGATTTTGATTTTCTTCAAAAATCAAATCATCCTTTTGGTCTACTAACATCTTTCGAGTCTTTGAACCTTACACCCCAATTTACTTCAGCGCCTACAGACTTGCTTTCCTGCAAAAATAAATGAGTATCAGAAGGACCCACTCTAAAAGAGCTAATCAAACTACATGATCTTTTGAAGTCCATTATTACTCACTTGGCTCAATAACAAGGGTAACATTTCTATTTTGTGATTACTCACATTGAAAGTCAAACTGCTTGATTTAGCAAGCTTTTAAAAACACCAAGAATCATTCACCCACATTTCTACATCATCAAAGATGGGTTTAACTAATTTTCAAACAAGCCTACCCCCCACCCCAACTAAAAGTGTATATATATATATATATATATATATATATATAGGGTTAGGTTCAAATGAGAACTTTTTATTTTGATAACTTTTGAGAACTAAATCTCAACCACTAATTTCAGGTGGGGACCACTATAATTCATTGGGGGGGGGGGGGGGGGGTTCCATATATATAAATTAGTGGCTGAGGTTAGTTCTTTTTAGTTCTCAAACCCAATTGGTTCTCAAATGATCCTCTCCCTATATATATATATATATATATATATATACGGATATGATCATTTGAGAACCAATTTGATTTGAGAACTAAAAAGAACTAATTTGAGCCACAAGTTTATTTACATGTATCCCTCCTCCCATGAATTATAGTGGTCCCCCCTGAAATTTGTGGTTGAGATTTAGTTCTCAAAAGTTCTCAAAACAAAAAGTTCTCAAGATCACTTGTATTACCTGAATGATGCCAACAAGACGATTATCTATCCCCCTACAGTGATTCCATAGCATGTCACTAGTTTTCGGTCCAAAATCCTTTTGAAGAGATTCCTGAAAAGAGCAGGAAAAAAACAAAAAGAAAACCACCAAAAGTTACATACAAGATACAACTTATCTATCCAATAATATAAACAAGTCCAATGTTAGTGGCAGCTAATTATACACTTTTCACATTAAAGAGGTAAAACTGTATGAACGTGTAAAAACCTTGGATATCATGCGTAACTCGCCACACGTCTTTACATGCCTCCCTTTCAATTTCTCCTCTAAAGCACGACCAATACCTGGTAGTGCCTTAATTGGAAGTTGTTTTAAAAAATCATTCACCTGAAGCGTTTACCAATTAGATAACTGTATACACATTATAAGCACATGCTGACTATGGAGATTAAAAAAGTAATCATCGTATACAATTTCTTCTTGAATAAACAGAAACCAGACATTATCAGTCAACCGCCTTTTCTACCCTTGTAGTTCTTGTTGATAATTAGCAAATAGCAATGTTAAGCCTTAGGTAGCCACTATATCTGTATGTTAACCGAAAACACTAGATATGCAGTATTACTGTTCCCTGCATCCCAGAATAGTTGTCCATAAAAAAGAAGGAAAAAATAAAAACACAATTAACAAAAGTACAATTAATGGCAATGTCATTAAATAGAATTATACCATTGGCGGTGGTCCACATTGATATTATAACTTTAATCAACCCGTTTCTTCACTTCTTGAACAGTCTACCTCGGTAATTATTGTTCTTTGTCCCTATCTCATAATTAAACATGTATGTTTGCCCCTATCTAGTTATTATTTTGTACATTCTTACGCTATAATTACCAAAGAAAGCCTTTCAAGAAAACTTGCAACTACAAAAAACAGACCAAATTAAGTTATAGTTACCTATGTACACCACCATCAAAAGCGTATAGCAATATTATGACATCTTCCCTACAATTAATGTACATTTTGATCAACAGAATGCCAATTTTATGCATGATGCCTCTACTTCATTAAGAAAACAATTTATTCAGAATGACAAGTATCAATAAGAACAACCTCAGGAACGAATGGAAGAGCTGGTATATCAAATTTTAGACATCAATTGACTTGGAAACTTGCTAGATTCAGTGATAAGGGAAAGTAGGAAAAACTAATAAACTATATAGTTATCTTTCTTTTGGGATACCTTCTCGGGAGGAAGGTAGCATTGACCGTTTGGCTTGGCACTTTTCGTAGCTAATCGGGCCATAAGAATATTGTTGGATATTCCCACACTTGCAGTGCATCTTGTGGTATCAAATATTTCTTTTCTTATTAATGAAGCTAAAACTTGAGGATCATCGACATCCAGATCTGTTATATCTAAAATTGCTTCATCACAACTCATAGCCTGCATCCAACACAAAAAGTAAATTCAAAACGTATAAAACCTATGTAAAAAAAAAGAACAATCTCCAATAGTATATAATCCAATAAGTACACCTGCACTTTGTTGCAGTGCTTATGCAATATGCTATAGAACTGATCAGCCACCTGAAACACGATTAAGTTAATGTATTTAAAAAACATACATGAGGACTATATAGATGTACTAAGGTAATGTTTGGCATACTGGAATGGAAGGTGGAACGGAATGCATCATTCCGGCTGATCGGAATACTTTTGTTAACCACATAGGATTGCACAGACAAATTCATAAGGAAAGTGACTCCTTCCATCTTAAGAATTTGATTCCTTGAGGAAGGGTTTTTATATTTCACTCCATCAAGAAAAGGAATGGAAGTTTATAACTACGTCTAATTTTTTTATCATAAAGTTACAGAGATATTGATTACCTAGATGTTAACTTCAATTAGAATACATTTTTAGGTTTTTCGAAACCAACTACAAAATTACCATAATCTTAGATTTTCACAAAACTTTTTCCAACTTCTTTACATCTAAAAAATATTACTAAATTTTGTACCATATAGAAGTAGAATATATATCTTGTATATCTAGACTTATATATAAAATTGACACATGAACTAATATATATGTATTAGAATGTAAGAAGATATTTTATCTATATTTTATCTTTTTCAGAACAAGCCATGTCTAATGATGATTTAAATGAGAATTCGATACAAATATATATATAGTAAACCACATACTTGTATCAATCTTTCATTTCCTTCATGCTAACCCAACATGATAATGAAATGCAATGAATCATTTGATTCCAATACCTCTTCCATATAATTCCATCCAACTAAATATACCCTGAGAATAGCAAAAGGGATATTGGTAAACAAACCTCCTCATAAGCTTCAAAGTCATAAGGAACAATAACAAGGTGAGGACAACATGCTTTAGCATCTCTAACAAATAATCCAGCCCTAACTCCTACAAACACACAAGGCACCATATGGGGTTCACAAAAACTAGTGGATTATAAGAACTAATGAAGCATAACTAACCATGATCTCGTGCAGGGTAGTTGGCTGACGAAATTTCAGAAGTACCACGAGGGTTATCAGAATGACAAACAACAACAGGTTTATCCCATAATCCAGGGCGATTTCTGATTACAACTGATACAAAAAAGCAGTCCTGGAAAGTAATATCGTCATTACATATGTAAAGCTTTCAAACAAAGTGCAAAAACTTGTTCCAAAACTCACGTGCTATTTAGCATGATAATGGTAGGTAGTATCGCAAGGTAGTTAAAATCTGAATAAAATGGGGCAAAATGTACCAGCTAGAAGCAAACTTCCAGTTTTTCCTAATTTTTAGCAACCAACTTCAAATCAGACGCAACACGGAGGCCAACTTACAATTTATCACCAGGCTTAACAACCAACCTCATTTTAAGTCGTTTTTACATGCAGATTATTGGTGTGGCACTGGTTGGTGTCATGCCAGCCGCCACATCAAATGCCACATGCAAAAAATGTATATCAAGATGCTATATCGGCAACATCTGAAAAACCAGCAAAAATTGGCATGCAACCGGCTAAATAGATCATTTGTTGCTACAATCAGTTGAAAATGTAATGCTTTACTTGGTAATAAATGTAAGTTGGTTTCTACTTTTTTCAAACCACGATTTTTTTAACTCCTCCAACACCAGAAATCAACTTTTACTTGCAAGGATTTGAGCCCACACCACTTTTTCATTTTTTGTTGGTGGGGGGTGGGGTGGGGTGGGGACATCAATACCACTAGGCTACAAGGTGTATCGATAAGGTATAATGTACAGATATAAATAGATATAATAAATACAGAATACACCCCTCTAGAATATAGTATTAGATAACCCTAGACTAAACTTCGTCTAATATCCCCCGCAAGCTAAGGGCGGGGAGCGACCTTGAGCTTGGACCGAAGTGTAGTAAACCGTTGAGAGGACAGAGGCTTTGTGAAGGCTTTGTGAAGATATCTGCAATTTGATCATCTATACTTATGAACTGGACCTAAAGGTTGCCTCGAGCGACTTGTTCCCTCACGAAGTGAAAGTCAATTTCAACGTGTTTAGTACGAGCGTGAAAGACCGGATTAGTAGTCAGATATGTTGCCCCTAGGTTGTCACACCATAGTATAGGTGCAGATGTGAACGGAACATACAATTCCCGCAGGAGAGATCGCAACCAGGTTACCTCAGCAACTGTGTCTGCAAGTGCTTTGTATAAGCTTCAGTGGATGACCGAGAGACAGTTTTTAGCTTCAGTGGAACGACGGTCATCAGGATCACCAGCCCAATCAGCATCCGAGAAGGCCGAGACACTATTGTGAGTGGAATCGGCATAGGCATGAAGGACGGAGGCTGATTTTTGCTGAATGAGAAGGCCATGATTAGCGGTGCCTTTCAAATACCGAGAAATCCGTTTGACAGCCGACCACTGACCATCTGTTGGAGAATGCATAAATTGGCAAACTTTGTTGACAGCATAGGAGATATCTGGTTCCGGTCTAGAGTGAAGTAACAGACTTGGAGAGCACCCACAATATGTCGATATCGGACCGGATTATCACAAGGGGAACTGTCGCCCAGCGAGAAGGATGCCGAAGTGGTCATAGGGGTGGTAAAAAGGATATACTTTTGTTGAGATAAGATAACATCGGAACCACGGTACACGACCTCGATGCCCAAGAAGTAGGACAGGCGACCAATATCCTGAACCGGGAAATGTTGACTAAGGCGGAGAACAACCTGATCAATAGCCTTCTGATTATTACCTGTAAGGATGATGTCATCAACATACACTAACATATATAGTATTGTGCCCCTGGAGTTGTATATGAATAGTGATGGATCGGTTTTGGACCCCCGAAAACCAAGTTGACTGAGGGTCGATGATAACCTATGAAGCCACGCACGCGGAGCCTGTTTGAGGCCATATAGAGACTTATGAAGTTTGCAAACATGAGTCGGTCGTTGAGGGTCCTCAAAACCAGGGGGCTGCTGTAAGTAAACCGTTTCCTAAAGGTTACCATGTACGAAGGCATTATGAATGTCCAGTTGCCTGAAATGTCATTGGTGTGTGACGGCTATCGACATTACTAGCCGGATTGTAATTGCTTTGACGACCGGGCTGAAGGTTTCCTGAAAATCAATTCCCGGTTGTTGTTGGTATCCCTTAGCAACTAAGCGAGCCTTGTAGCGACTAATAGCACCTGTGGCATCTCTCTTTAGTTTATACAACCACTTGCAATCAACAATGTTAGTCCCTGGAGGTCTAGGAACCAACGACCATGTCCCATTTTTCAATAAAGCCGAATATTCCTCCGCCATGGCCTGGCACCATTTTAGGTCTTTGTTGGCAGCGGTGAATGATGTGGGTTCAGATTCGGAAGGGTTTGTAGTAGCAGAGAAGGAAGAGACAATGTAGAGAGTGTTGCGTTTGGGATTTTGGCGAAGGTTGGCTGGCCGAGAGCGAGTGGCGGGGCTGTTGGCAGCCGGGTTGGTGGGGCTGTGGGTGTCGATGGTTCAAAGGCTGGGGGGATGGGAGTCGAGTAAGAGGAGATATATGGGTCAGGAGAGGGGTTGGAAGGTGTTTGGGAAGGTTTGGGTAGGAACAGGGGCGGATCCAGGAATTTTTCCCACTGGGTTCACCTTTTTCGATGGTCATAATTCTAACAATTACATATCAAAATTTTCGGGTTAATCAGTTCGGTTCGGGTTGGGTAAGGTCACACAACAACAGTATGAATATACCTAATATATTATACATATATACATATATTTAACCGTAAACTTAATCTACACTAATAACAAGTCTTTTTCTTTTCTTTTTGCTACAATTTATATTAAGTAATCTAGTTTTGCTATATGAAACAAAATGCATTAGTGGCCTAGTGGTTGTATTCTTACTCTCTTTCTCTGAAAAGTCAGGTGTTCGATACCCTTTTACACCGTATATTTCCAGGTTTTTTTATCTTTCTTAGCCAATACCACTTATTCACACTTTAAAACTGAAAAAAAAGATTTACAAAATCGGAGAAAGCTAAGAGTCGAACCTGGAACTTAAGGTTTATAAACCGCGCTTAGAACCACCTGAACCAAAGGAGAATTTGTCACTAGGATTCACTCTTCATTATATATGTGGATTCACCAGTACTTTTTTATATATAAATGTACTAAAAATACAAAATCCACTGGGTTCCCGTGAACCCGGTGGATACATACTAGATCCGCCCCTGGGTAGGAAAGGGAAGCATCGTTCGTTAAAACGAATATGACGGGAGATGTATAGCCGATCGGTGATAGGGTCGAAGCACCGATAGCCATGGTGAGACGGGCTATAGCCGAGGAAGACACATGCGGTAGAGCGGAAGTCAAGCTTGTGTTGGTTGTACGGTCTGAGGTGTGGGAAGCATTGGGACCCGAAAACACGCAGGAAGGTGTAGTCGGGGGGGGGGGGGGGGGGATTGAACAAGTGTTGAAACGGTGAAATTGAGGAGGTTGAGCGTAAAGGCATTCGATTAATGAGATAAACAGCCGTATCAAACGCAAATGCCAGAAACGGCGTGGAACATGGGATTGAGCAAGGAGAGTGAGGCCGGTTTCGACAACGTCTCGGTGCCGACGTTCCACAATGCCGTTTTGCTCACTTGTGTGTGGGCACGAGAGGCGGTGACGGATGCCAATGTCACTGAAGAAGTTGGAGAGGTTACAGAACTCCCCTCCCCAATCGGTTTGGACAGCTTTTAGTTTGGTCTGAAATTGGCGTTCAGCCATTTGCATAAACTGTTTGAAAGTACCAAAGACATCAGATTTTGCTTTTAATGGAAAAAACTATATGTATTTAGAAAAATGATCAACACATAATAGGAAATACTTGTGACCATCATAAGAAATTTCAGGCGATGGACCCCAAACATCACAAACCACAAGATCTAAAATATTATTCGTCTTGACATTAGTAATAGGTAAATGAAGTTTGGATGATTTTCCAATAAAACAAGACTGGCACACAGAATCAAAGCAATTGTTTTTCAACGGCAAATTATTAGTAAGTAACATAGATTTTAAAAGCTGAGAATGTGGGTGTCCCAATCGTTGATGCCAAGTCAACGGGGAAGCACGGACAGTGGAGAAGGAAACTTTGACAAGAGGCTTGAAGCTTGGTGAGTTGAAGGAGTAGAGCCCATCAGTGGCCGGACCCGTGAGGAGGGTAGTGTGTGTAGACTTGTCCTTCACAGAAAAATAAGAGGCATGAAATTCAAAATAAACATCATTGTCAAGACAGAATTTTTGCACGAAAAGAAGGTTACGTTTTATGTGGAGCACGTGAAGAATATTTGAAAGATTAAAATTTTTGGTTGGAGATCGAATGTGAGTTGACCCAATGTGAAGAATGGGAAGGGCCTTACCATTGCCAACATGGAGGTTATCACCCCCGTAGTAAGATTCGGCTGAATCAAAAGTGGACATGTCCGGAGCGACATAATGGCTGGAACCTGTATCCGGGAGCCACATGTTGGAAGCCTGTGACCTATATTCACTAAAGTTGGCTGAAGGAGGAGGACTTTGTCGACGAGTCGCCGGGTCACGTTGAGGGCAATCAGAGGGAATATGTCCTATTCCACAGAGGGTGTAGGTACATGAAACATTATTTTGGTGAGTTGCCCACGAAAAACGATTACCTCCTTGAGGAGAGCGGTTACTATTATTGTTCCGGTTGCGTGCGGCATTATAGCGGGTCTGTTTGGAGCTTCTGTTGCGAGATGATGGCTGCTGATTGGTGTAGAAGGCATGCGGGGGCTGCGAGATGTGAACATTCAGCCCCAATTGTGACGCAAGCTGCTAGACAGCAAGAAACGCATCAGTGTTAGGAAGTGTTAGGCTGCACAGAAGGACCAGCAGCAGCCGCAGATGGGGAGGCAACCTTGGCGACAAAGGCTTGAGCCGGAGGGACCACCGGAGTGTTCTTTTTGAGCATGAATTCATGATCTGCAATCAGCCCGTGCAGTTCATTGAACGCTAGTTGACGGGAAAGAGCCGTGGTCTTGAGTCCATTGTATTCGTCACGCAACCCGGAGATGACAAGCATGACGACATCTTTCTCCTTCATGGGTTTGCCAATATTAACTAGAGCAGTAACATAATCCTGTGCTCGTGTTAGGTAAGCCGCGGCTTTAGGGTGTACTAGCGGGAGGCCGTGTGGGGTGCAAAGGCACGCTCAAGTGACAACCATAATTCACGAGAGGTTGTTCCTTGAACATGTTGGAATGCCAACTCAGAGATGGTTGAGAGAACAAGCATACGAACATCCGCATCATTAGCAATCCAGATCGCATGCTGAGGGTTGGTGGTGGTGACAGGGGCAGGGGCTGGTTTTTGTCAGCAGTGGATGGTGGCGTGGTGGTGAGTGTAGACGAAGGGCAGGGAATCGATCCATCCACGTAGCCAAAGAGGTTGTTTGTGACGAGGAATGGAGAAATCATGGCTTTCCAGTAGCCATAATTAGAGGTTGTTAAAGTGAAGCCAAACTTGTGAGAGTTGTGATGGGTTTTGTCCTTTTGATCGAAAGCAGTCAGGGTGGCCATGGGTGGAGATGCGGTGGTAGAAGGGGAGGAGGGTGGGCTGATTTCGGTAGGGGAAGGCTGACGGCAGCTTGTAGGCCGTAGGGTTTTAGAATTTTTAGGAGGGGATCGATAATGGTTGTGATACCATATCAATTGTAATTGTGATTGTGTATTAATAAGGTATAATGTACAAATATAAATAAATACAATAAATACAGAATACACCCCTCTAGAATATAGTATTAGATAACCCTAGACTAAACTTCGTCTAATACAAGGCCATGGGTAGTTGGTTTCTATCTGTTGGTCTAACTCCCAAGAAAAGGGCCTCACGCAAGTCAGTGTAGGGCCACCCCAAGTAATTCTTAAGCAAGTCAGCTTAAGGTTTAAGGGGTCATTAGGGTTTTATTAATTTCTTGTTGGCCAAGTCCTGTCTCTCTATAAATATGTTTCCAAGTTTAGGATTGATAATGGGAGTTACCGTAATCTGGTTTTTGAGTTATAGTCTCCGGTTATAACAAAAAGTGGAAGTGATCCAAATATTGTGTGCTTATCCTTTAAATATAGATTCTTGGACTTGACTATTTTGCCCCTAATACAAAATTGGTTGCTAAAATTGGGAAATTATACGAAAAGTTCTTTCCTATTTCATGCAGTTTATCCGATGCAATATCAGGTAACCCACCCTACACATGAAGGAAGTTGGAATACCATGTCGATATGAATTATTGTATTTCTATGACATGTAGATGAAGCACTACTGGAGCTTGAAGGTCTAGATGAACTAGGAAAGCGTTTGCGGTACCGATTTCTCCAAGTACCAATGAAGTGTAGCCTAGAGTTCTGTTACACCAAGAAAAAGGCAATAGGATAACATCATATATAACAGTTGATAAAAAAAAAATTAAAAAATCAAAAAACAAGAGACTACTAAGGTTTAAAATTGGAGATATAACATATAGTCATGCACTTCATTTCTTCTATTTTTGCTTTCCCTTTCTTTCATATTGCTCAGAAAATGTATTGATCCATGCCAAGCGCCACATTAGATGACACGTGCAAAAAAAAGGTTATGCAAAAAAAAAATTATATACATGTTTGAGAAAATCTCTTTTAAAACATATATATTTATAAATAATTATTAAACGTAACACCAAATGCCATACGGTGCACACCGAAATGACAAATAAGATGCCATGTCAACAATTTTGGAAAAATCAACAGAAAATAACCTTTAGCAGTTGCACAGGTCTGGTCATAAAGTGCAACATTCGATAATTAAATGCATCTCATTCACTAAAATCAGTAATAAATTTAGGCTGATTTTTATTTTGCGCCTAATATAAAGTTGGTTACTAGTATTCAGAAAAAAGGTTGAGGTTCACTTCTATTACATGCAGTTTGCCATTGAAATATGGAAATATGCTAGAGGAGTGATCAGACAACCAAAAGACAATAAACTTACTGATCAACTGATTATAATATTATCTCATCCTCCTCACCTTGAAGTATGTCTCTACAAAATTTGGGTCAAAAGAAGTTGAATGTCCCTTGTTAGAAGAACCTGAAATCATTGATAAAGTCTGTGTAATACTTTGAATATCAGAGCAACGGCGGCGTTCATTTGTTTCCTCGACCTCGTTTTCACATTTATTACTGCAACTTGGCTCCTTATCTTTTGCTTCATCACAAATATCATGCTCAAAAGCTTCATATTCTTGATTAGGTTGTTTTATATCTTCTGCGGAGTCACCTACTTCAGAAATATTAATATCTGAAGTCAGGGGGGCATTTGCAGGATCACATGCTACCAAGTTGCTTCTCAAACCTAGAATTGCTGATAATTTTGGTTGGTTGTTAGTCTCACTAGCAAGCTGGTCGAGTTGGTAAGGAGCCCCTACACATCAAAATGTAAAAAAAGAAACACCATGTAGCTTCATCCTTCCAAATTTTGGATATTGTAAGGAACTCCAAAAAAAAATGCCATAGGATAGCAGCCTACTAAGGTTGGTGGTCCTTTTGGATTATTATACTCAGAAATGTCCTGATCTCACACTTTTTTTAAATGAACTAGTTTGGTACTTATACTATTTTAAAATGGGCTAGTTTAGGATTAGTTCAGTGATTTAGTGATAAGCCAATCACAAAAAATGCCTAAGGAGCAATGAGTCCGTTTGAAAAAGAAAAGTATAATTAACTGGCTGGAACATTTTGAGTATAATTAACAAAACAGACCACCAACCTAAGCAGGTTGCTGTTCTCTGACATTTGCCTTCAAAATACTAGTAAAACTTACAGTTTAACAGCTTATCAGCTACAACACAATCCAACACCCATGTAGGTTTCACTACCGGAAGCCCACAACTGAAGGACCTATAACATTTATTACCAGTAATACCAACCATATGCTTTCATTAAGGGGACAATAAAAACAAAAATGAATCACAGAATAAGATTATGGACAGGGCATTAACCTCAAATTCTTGACTTTGCTGTTTGGAAGATTACTACATATTATATGAGTTACACGCTGCCTTGAAAAGTAGTTCTCAAACCTTCCTCCATGCTTTAACATGTAACCCCGCAACTCCTGAAAGTTTGTCAGTTTTCACTAGTATTTTTACAAGATAGATAAATATTTATTTAGATTCAACTTCTTCGTTTATCTTAGATTCTAATGAAGATCCGTATCAGAATCACAGCAGCAGAAATATAAATTGAGATTAAAACTGAAATCAGAATTGGGTATTGATATTAAAACTAGAATGAAGATGATCCAAAGGATCTATGATAATGGATAGTGCATCACCATAGGTGACCCAGAGGAGTGCTCTTCTCAATGCTAAAGCAAGGAGCCAAATACTTAACCTAATTTCTTCCCTACTCCTAATGAGATGTGGATACTTATTTATAGAATCAGAAATCGCATTTAATCCCCTCCTAGAATAGACATACGACTCTTAAGACCATATCTATAACTAACACACACGTTTCCTATCGCTACTCGCCCCTTCAAAACAGTCTTGTCCTCAAGACTGAAGGCAGCTAACGGATTCCAAATCGAGGTGGAGACCTTCACGAGTGCGCCTTCCGGAGGCCGACACTGTCCATGCACCACCCATGACTGCCCAGATAGAACATGAAAAGAGCCAAAAATGACCTCCACAACATGATTGGTGGGAGGTATGTAAGGGTCCGGTGGTTGCGGTTCACGAGCCAAAACAAACAACTTAGGAGGTATGTGAACCAAAACATTCCGGGAACAGAGGAAAAGGACCGTCCCTCCCTTCCAACCGAGGTGTCGATCTGCGAATTTGAACATACCTAGTATTGTTGAAACCTGGAATTGGGCTTCGAATACAGCAATCGAATCAGAGAATGAAACTGCAATTGGTGAGAGGTGAACCGTAGCAACAATCGATGCAACCCCTTTAGCAGTTTCGACTAACAACAAGGAAGGAGACCAAATTGGGGTTGCTAGAACACTTTTGTCACCTCACAAGCTCAAATCAGGAGAGACATTGTCCACTATTGTTTGTTGCTCGACCCTGAGACCCACAGCTTGTCTGGAAAGCGAACGGGCTTCAGATCTAGATATTGTTGCTTCCGATTGAGCAATCAACGACGAAGAGGAAGAAACTGGAGCTCGCGAACTCTGATCAGGATCAATTAGAGATGGAGATGTGGACGTAGGCCTCGAATCCTGTTGTTGCATCCAATTAAGAACGAATTAACGAAAAACTCTTTCTTCCTCACGATCCTTTTCCCACGATGATTTGAGTTCAGCCATATCGGATTGTAACTTCTGAATCTGGAAGGCCTGACAATCTAAGCGAGATGAAAAATTCATCATAACTGAATCCTGGAACTCCTGAGTATTCGAATTAGATTTGAGAAACGGACCAAAACGGGAACTCGAGAACGTAATTGAATTTGGAACTGAAATTGAATTGCTAATGAAGCAAGACGTTAATTGTATTGCTGTTGAAATCAATCAGAAATTGATTTAGAATTAGGATCGCATGGTAGAAATTAGAAATCGGATGATAGAGATCGCAAATTGAACCGGAGCGTAAATGAAACTGGATCGGAAATTGAAATTAATTGGAATTTGATATTCTGCGTGTGATCTTGATCACGCTTCTTCATCCTTTCCAACATTGTCTTCAACATAGTAAGGATTGTGATTGAAACTTGAATGTGAAGAATACAAAGAAAGGAAACTGTATAATTTGTGTGTGTGTGCGTCGGATGTGTACAGCGAGAAAGAGAGGAGAATTTTGGAAACCAATCGGATGGAATATTAGAATTAATTGCTTTTACACAACAGCCCCCCTATTTATACATACTATCATAACTAACTAACGGTAACTACTAACGCCGTTAGTTTAACCGTTTAACTACCTAACGGTGTTAAACATAACTAGACAGGGACTTTCGGATCCGACACAACATACACGGGTTGGGCTCCCGTTTAAATACATAACCCAATTGACACTTGGCCTCCGGCCCATAATAATACTAAGTGTTTGACCCGTCAACTTAAGAAACAAAAGACTAATAAACGATTTACCAACAATACACCCCCTAAATCGTTTATGTCTTCGCTGCTGCGTATCTTCAAGTTTCGGGCTCAAGGAGGATGTAATCCTCATCATCAAACTGACCTGCGGCTGCCTCCTCTTCTTCGGGCTCACTTTCTTCGATCTTTGCATCATCTTGCACGCCACCAAGTCCTCCTATTGGTCCACAACCGGCTGGAAACTCGCGGACAGCACTAACACATCTTTTCTTCCATTTCGGGTTGCTTTAGGCAGCCCGTCCTTGCTCCTTTTAATGCTCGATGCGTTCCTTGAACTTCATTTCTGCCTCCTTTGCTTGCTCTATTTCCAGCCTCTCTTCTTCCGAGTATTTGACACGCATCTTCGCTTCGGTGTAGTAGTACTCCAACAATTCCAAGTACTTGATGTAAGCCATTCGAACCTTTGCACCCATACCAAAACCAAACCCCATGTCTCGACCAATCTTGTTCCACTTTTTGTCTTCACAAACCATCTCGAAATCCCCCTCCTTTTGGATCTTTAAGTAGAGATCCATCATGTCGATGCGTGTACCATCACATAAAGTGGGAGGGTACGTTTCTTTCTTTCGGATTCTTAGAAAATCCTTAGTAAACCACTCAACCAATCGTTCAAACTTGATATGAAAAGAATACTTGTGTTTCATCTTCATACATCACCGAACCCAAATCGTTTTCATCTCCGCCTTCTACTAAAATGTTTAATGTTTCTTCTTCATCGGATTCTTGAACACCTTGGCCACCCAAGTTTCTTACGTATGCCTCTATTGCTTCTTTCTCACGTTCGACCTCTAGTTTCTCATCCAATCTCTCGAAATAACGATAAAGAAACTCATCTTCTAGATCCGCCAAACGCCTTCATGTGAATTGGCACTTCGTATTTGACTTTTCTTTTGATCATTCTCTCAATGTAACAACTATTACCATCAAACACCACATCATACCCTTGATGTGTCAATTGATCTAGACTCAACACATTCCTTGTATGCTTCGGGACATAGCATACACACTGAATGGTACGAACGGAATTCTCAACAACCATCTTGATTTCCCCAACTCCATGAATAAACACAAAATCGTTATCCCCCTCATTTGTATCCACACCAAACATTCGCTTAAATCTCGTGAAAAGTGATTTGTTAGCACACATATGATGTTTTACACGTGTGTTAACATACCACATATCGTCCCATTGGCCACCCCCGGTGCCATGCACGAGAAATTCCGTCTCCTTGACGGGTTTTGGTAGATAAAAATACTTAGTCGGACAAAAAAGCACATCATGACCGGTGTCATCACATAAATAACAACACTTTACATACATGGGCGATTTACACAAACCCGCATGTCCCGTAACCCCCTTCATGCGGTAGGCCTTCGCCCGTATGGCAACTGGCGAACCGTTATCGTCTTCATCATCCATTATCATATTTCCTTTCCCTTTGGAATTCACTCGCGATGTCCTCGGCACCACCGCTATCCCTTTACCGCTGGACCGTGCGTGCCCGCCATCCCCTTGTGACTGATGAAACGAATGAGGGTTTCGACCCTCCATTCGCACCCCTGGTAATGTTGATTGACAACCCGCGCTTGTCCCCTCCAGCGGGACACGAGTAGATCTCTAATTATCCGACTTGTCTTCTCTACCCTTTGCCTTTTCCGGTCCCTGCGAACCCGTAAAAACCCCTAGCGAACCTTTGGATCTGATGCCACTGATATTCTGCGTGTGATCTTGATCACGCTTCTTCATCCTTTCCAACATTGTCTTCAACATAGTAAGGATTGTGATTGAAACTTGAATGTGAAGAATACAAAGAAAAAACTGTGTAATTTGTGTGTGTGTGCGTCGGATGTGTACAGCGAGAAAGAGAGGAGAATTTTGGAAACCAATCTGATGGAATATTAGAATTAACTGTTTTTACACAACAGCCCCCCCCCCCCCCCCCTATTTATACATACTATCATAACTAAGTAACGGTAACTACCTACTAACGCCGTTAGTTTAACCGTTTAACTACCTAACAGTGTTAAACATAACTAGACAGGGACTTTCGGATCCGACACAACATACACGGGTTGGGCTCCCGTTTAAATACATAACCCAATTGACACTTGGCCTCCGGCCCATAATAATACTAAGTGTTTGACCCGTTAACTTAAGAAACAAAAGACTAACAAACGATTTACCAACAGAATTGGAATTGAAGCGTAACTAAAAGTGAATTTCTAATTAAATCAGTGGAGATTAAAGCTTAATTGAAAAAGAGAAATTGAAATTGAAATAGGATCAGGGATGGAAATGGGATCAGTACTGATGAAATAAAAACCGAAACAAAAGCGATGGGAGATGAAGATCAATAAACCAGGACTGAAATTAAATTTAGTCCTATCGATGGAGGATAAGGTCGCTATTAATGGAGGATGCAGAAGGTGAATCAAGGGAAGAGATCGGATATTAAATTGAAGGTTCGATCGGAAATTCCCGACCACTGATAGAGATGGGTAATTCCAGCGATGGAGGATGAAAGGAGGAATTGATGACAAGAGCAGAGGGAAGGCAGGTCGGACCAATGATGAAGATCCGAATCAAAATCACAGCAGCAGAAATATAAATTGAGATTAAAACTGAAATCAGAATTGGGTATTGATATTAAAACTAGAATGAAGATGATCCAAAGGATCTACAATAATGGATTGTGCATCACCATAGGTGACCCAGAGCAGTGCTCTTCTCAATGCTAAAGCAAGGAGCCAAATACTTAACCTAATTTCTTCCCTACTCCTAATGAGATATGGATACTTATTTATAGAAACAGAAATTACATTTAATCCCCTCCTAGAATAGACATATGACTCTTAAGACCATAACTATAACTAACACACGTTTCCTATCAGATTCCTTGTAGTTATTTACTTCCCTTCTCATAATCTGGTATTCAATATAAATACAGGTCTACCTTCACAATGCATATAGATATATATATATACAATCACCAGCAAACAGCAGGCACAAATAATGGGAAATTAATTATGAAAACACCAAAATAAATAAATAAACCTGACTAGAAGGGACAGTATATCCATCAACATATATAGAAACCCCATGAAATACAGGTTTTTTAGAGCCAGAACCGCCATGAGATGAGATTGAAGCTTCAGCATCAAACTGCTCATGTAGTTTCCTGTTCTTCACTTCCATATAACTAAAGCCAAAGAAACTTATCATTCCAGATGTATAAAACAGCTAAGCAGAAGCAATAACCAGCTTATTGAAAATGACTTATTGCATCCTAATTCCTAAGGGGAAACTTGTAGTTTTGTATCCAACAATTATAACCATTTTGAAATAAGCAACCTCAAAGTGTTTATAAGAATTAGGTTATTTCACTCATATGACCCAATTGTAAGAGATACGAATCAACAAAGTCAAACAATCGTCAGACGGTTTCAAATCATGACATATATGAATTACAGGATACTAATTCCCCAAACACTGACAAGAAGAATCCATTACCAAATATACAATAAATAAGTGTAATTATATGTAAAACTGTAAGAGAAGGAAGGCGGCAAGAAAGAACCTGCCAAAATCGGTGAACGGTGAACTACGAAAAGAGGAACGAGACGAAGATCGAGAACCGGATCCCCAAGCCATGCCTAGGGTTTTTTGCCCACTGTCCCCGACTCTCTCCTTCTTGTTCTTGCTAAAACTGTTAGCGCCACTTTGATTACTGTTTGTTGAATTGAAGCTTCTCTTCGAATTGGAAGCAGATTTTGCAGAATGAGAAGAATCCGAACTCATGTCTTTTGGCGCGGAAGAAATTACAGCATATCACCCCTACCGTTTGATGATGGAAATTTGAGTTGGTCGCTTTAGAGTAAACTATTCCAGTCAAGCCGCGCGCACGGTACGATGGTCATAGTTTTAAGCATTTTACTAATAGAAATATTGAGAGTAAGAGACGGATACGTACAACATTTATATTACAAAACGCAACACGGATACCATATCTCAGCGGTGAACTACTCTAATCATACAATTGCTTCATGTCCCTTCTCGGCAATCAAGGGACGTCCACAGGTAGCATGCGATCGACATTTACTCGCAATCAGAAGTAATCGATTTCATACTCTATTTTGAAATCGTTTTTTATCCCAAGGGGCTGTGGTTTTCAGATTGATTTTCAAACTTCCCAGAGACTGTCGTGTCACTGTCCATCACAACTGTCGGATTTTGTAAGGGGCCTTTCAACCTTTGAGGGCCTTTCAAACATTTTTTCTGACTCTGGTTCAAAACTCAATCTCGTACATCATCTTCATTGTTATCGCACCATGTTCAATTCGGATCTTCTACTTTTCACCGAAACATATCAACAATGTATCTAGATTGAATCGTTGTTCGATTTTGATCCTAACGGTGTGATCAATTTCATGTATCGATCTGAGTTTAAAGAGTTATGATCGAGAAAAGCTATGGTTCATCATCTTTTGTTTGATGAATGTATGGGCGTCAAAATTTGATGAATCTACCTTAATCTGGTGTTCCTCCGATTGATTTGAAATTCCAAGTATAGTGATACATTTATTTTCGGATTTGAAAGAAAATTGTAGGTTATCTTCTTCGTGTGACGTGGTCGTGTGGTTTTCAAATTTTAAATTGTAGCCGTCGGGTCGTAAACCCATTTTTGTGACCGTAAAGCCAATTTTTGGCCGTAAACCCAATTTTCAGCCTTGAAACCTTTTATTTAGCTAAAGAGGACGTCAGTTCAGTTTTCGAATTTTTATCTTAAATCATCTCCAACCATCTGGTTCTTGGTGTTGGGTTTTACAGTGGGTATCCGTGTTACCGATTTTAATTTTATTTAAAACCGATTATATTTATTTAAATTAATTCATTATTAATTTAGCAGCTGAAACGATTTTAAAACATCGCGAATACAAACCGCAAACAGGATCAGTCACCAAACGCAACAAACACATAAAAAATAATTATTTAAAATTAATATCTAAATAAATTAGATATACCTTGGCGGGATCCGAGCAACCGCTCGAGACACCCGGATTCAACGGACTGTCGCTAGTACGAACTGAGACATCTGACTCGAACCGGCGGGTCAGATCATCTACGGAGGCGGCGGCGACAACGGCGGCGGTGGTGGTAGACTTGCCACGGGCGGCGGAGAGGACAAAACATGATCAACCGGGATCGCAAATGGAATTGTCCCCATGACGATCTTGGCACCGGCCGATGGCGGTGGCGGTGATACGGTTGCGGTGGTGGTGACCGGCGGGTATAGGAGCATCGGCCACGACGACGGGACGGGGCGCGGTGGCGTCGGCTGCGCCGGCAGCGCGATGACCACCAGCCGGCGATCAACCGGCGGTGGACGACGAGCCGCGTCAGCGGCGGCGCTAGCCACGGCTGCAGCTTGGCTGGCGGCGACGGCTCGGCCGCGTTCGGCTTCTTTCTCAAATCTCGAACACACGCTCGCTAAACGGGGATCCATCGGGATGAGGCGGGGATCGACGGTGGCGGCTACGGGCGTCGGAAATCCGATCGGCGACGGCTTGGGAGCCGGCTTGGGATTCACGGCGGCGAGGGAGGGAGAGGGAGAATTAGGGTTGTAATTTTTTAGTAACTTATTCTCCAATTCTCTCCCTCCCTATATTAATATTAAATCGCGGACCAGGGCTTTGATGGACTAGGCCCAGTCGCGATCCTATCCAGTCCACCATTTTGATCAGTCTGTTAATCCAGTAACAACTGATCAATCCGTTTAATCAAAACACGAGCGTTTTAGCCGAAAACGCTTTGCCGTTTAACTAAATAAATAAACAATTATTTATTTAATTGATTAATTGTTCGTTTTAATACTAATTAACAGGTAATTAGATTTATGGTCCGTTGACCCGGGTGTAACTTTTATCGGGTCGGCTTCGTTAGTTTGTCGGGTCAGGACACCCTTTTTCCAACAGTCTCCCACTTAGACTGAACGCGACAGTTTAACGAGGGTAGTCAGAGGCACTCTAGCTATGCATGGCTACACCAACCAATATTGACACTTTAAGTCGTCAGTCAAAGTATATCTGATTGTTAAATCAAGCAGATTGATGACTTGTGCATTCATTGTCATATGTTCATTTCCGTATAAGACATTGATGAATTATGAGACATGGACTCTCATACATTATTCATCGATTATCATTTTCAATATAATTTGTGACAACCGGACCTAAAAACCAGGTCAACTCTCTCTCCGTTGACTTTTGTTGACTTTTCATTACGTTATAATTACGTGGTTTGTTGCTTTAAATTACATGATTAGCCGTAAATGAATAACCGATTAACCGATATGAAAATTCGCGTTGAAAAACTGTGAATTATGAATATAAACATAATATTATTAATGGAACTTTAATAATAAGAAATTAAATATAAAATTTGATATTTTATATTTTATCAAACCGATATAAACCGTTAAAACGTTTTGCGAATTCAAAGTGTCACAAAAAGCTTTCCGTTGTCAAGACTTAACCAAACGAACCTCCCGTTTCACCTATTGGGCCCGGTAAGCCCAATAAGCCCAAAAATGTCCGGATCGGTCCGAAAACTTACCCAAAGGTTCACCTCAACGTACCGAGTGAATCCGTCGACCCGGAAACCCGACCCGCGGCCCGTGTCGTAATGGGCCGAACCGGCCCAAATCCTTTCTTTTTCTCTCTCGCGGCCCGCATCCACCAAACGAGATCGAATGGGCTTCGGCCCATTCACCCTTTCCATTTCGATTTGGGCTTCGGCCCAAATAAAAACAAGTTAATAAAATTTGTTTTAAGCCCACAATGTTTTATAAATTTTATAAAACTAACTCAACTCTTTAACCCATTAATATTTTTATAAAACTTGGACTTACAACAATTATAAAAATAAAAATCATCATTCAATTGGATAAAATATACTTGGAGTATATTTTAAAAAGTTGTGATTTTTATAAACTCCTAACCACCTTTTATTTTATAAAAGCTTCTAAACTTTTATAAAATTTATAAAACAAGTCACCTAATCTTGTGATTAGTGAGGATCAATCTAAGCTTGACAACACTAAATTACCCAATGGGTATTAATCCAACTTTTAGTATAAGTAGGAGACAAGTCTCCTACTTGTTCCCTTGTCCCATAGCAAGCAAACACCAAACACCCTCCCTCTCCCTCTCTTGTTCTCGGCCGGCCACCCCTCCACCGCCGCTGCCACCACCGGCCGCCACCACTCCGCCACAGCCGCCGCCCTCCGCCACCATCGGACCACCGCCAACCACCACCAACTCTCACCAATCTTCTTCTTCTTCTTGTGAGTCCCCTAACTCACTCTTTTCCTTACTTTTCTAACACCCAAATGCCTTCAAGTCTTGACATCAAACCTATTAAAAACACTTACATTTTCTTAATCATCTAAGTCTATCTTCTTAATCCTTCTTTTCTTCTAAGATCATAATCATTATGTGGTGTTCTAGGAACTTAAAAGAGCCACAAAATGAGGGTGAAACACTTGGAGAAATCCTTAGAAAGTATCCTTGTGCACCTAGATCTTCATGGTTACTTTCATGCACTTTATGTTTGAATGCTTGGTTTGCAAAAGATAACTAACTCAAACTCCCTTCTTAATCTCCATTTCTAATCAAGATCATTGGTGAAACACTTAGTGAACCCTTATGGATAGTAGCTTAAGTGCACCATGATCTTAAGAAATCCATGGATTTCTTAGTTAGTTATTTGCAAACCCAAGCCCCTTCATAATTAATAAGAAGTGAATCTAAGACTAACAATACGTTATGTTTAATATTTATTTATTCGGTCCTAACATGTAAATGTTAGTAGATTGTTATTTAAATTTCCATTGTCCTAACACAAATGTGTTAGTAGATTGCATTTTATATTTATAAGTCCTAACACTAAATGTGTTAGTAGATTTCATTTTATATTCATAAGTCCTAACACTAAATGTGTTAGTAGATCGTCTTGATTTAAATGCTTGGTCCTAACACAAAGTGTTAGTGGATTTAAAGCTTATGGTTACATGTTAATAAAAATGATGAACATGATTAAATGGACATATTAAATCTAGACCTAAAAGTCATAACAAACCTTAAACATGTTAAAGACAAAAAGAATATATTAAATTCTTGCTAGATTTAGTAAGAATAATATTTATGTCAAATGATTAATTTGACATAAATACTTGGATTTATTACAAGTTTTAACCTTTCTTGAAACTTGCTAGAAATGGACATTTTTTTAAAAAAGGTCACATTTGAAAATAAATATTTTTATAAAATATTTTTATAAAAATAAACCGAGACAAATCGTTGATTTAAAATATTTACAAGGACTTTTAATACTACCTTGATAAACACAAAGTAACCAAATATGGACTAACGTTCGTCGGAGATTTTTAAATAAAAGTCAAGTTTTATAAATCTAACGTTATAAATCCAAGCGTCGCCATAAATACTTTTATCAACGTTTTTCTATTTAATATTTCATGAACTTGAAATATTGATTTACTTTTGAAAATGATTAAATGTTAAAGACTTTAAATGTTTTCCTTAAAGATCTATGTTTTATAAATAAAACAAACGTTAATAATTATTTGACAAATAATTATTTGCAAAGGACTTAAACCTTGTCTTATTCACCAAATAATTGTTAATCATAATTATTTAAGATAATTATAACTTGCAAGATTAACAAAACGTGTAAATAATTATTTAATTGAAAATAATTATTCGAACTCATGAAAATAAATAATAAACATTATTATTTCTTTTTACTCGATATTCAAGACTTGATTGAATTATTAAAAATGATTATTTGTTTATATTTATTGGACATAAATATAAATAACCATGAACGTATTTAATTAAATAAATACAAATTAACGAGTTTTCAATAATACAAACGGACTTAAAACGTCAAGACTTGACCGGTATCACTTGGGTGACTTATGTTACTCAAATGATCATAGACCTTATGCATATGTTATTTAACTATTTAGGGCGTTACGTGCTACCGTCCTTCACTGCTTATTTTCCGATTATCTGCTGAATCAGTGAGTTTCACGGCCCCTTTTTCCTTTTAACTGCTTTATACTTGGGGGAGAAATCATGAAAACTGATTAAATGCTTTTTACTTAATATTATGGTTTATTTGTTAGCCGTATGACTACTTGTTCTCTTACTGATTGCCCAACTTGGTACATTATCGTTATAAACGTTTGTACAACCGAAATCCCATCATTAATTGATTTCAATTAGTTCTGTACGAAACGATAGCTAGTGAATAGATCTATTTGGGTTGACAACCCTATCCTAACTGGTAGCTCCAGTTCTGACTCCGGATTGTCTGGGGGTACACGTCAGTTATTCTGCACTGTTTAACATCTCTGGGCAAGAGATGCCGGGTGGGTAAACCGTTAGTATTTGAAATCAAGGTTCAGGTGAGATCATACAACCACAACAATAAACCCTGATAATATTTAAGTATACCGAAACTGTTTTACAACTGTTTTACAACTGTTTAACCTATCGAGTCCTAAACCTGTGAACCTCACCAACTTTATGTTGACCCGTTTTATATTCATGATTTCTTAGGTAATTGACAAGACTTTCTGAAGACATGCAAATGGGGCTTACAAATGCTGTCGGACCTGTTCTTGGAGTCATAGTCCCGACTATCCAACTTAACCGTTTTATGCTTTTAATAATCATTTTAAGACTTATGTTTTTAAATTGTAAGACATTAATGTTCCCACTATCTTTTCCGCTGCAATGAAACGAATTAATGTTTTATGAAGTTTTTAAATTATTAGAAGTGTTCTATGTATCCTCGACTATGATTCCATTCTGGCTCACACCCGATTCCGTTGACCGGGGTGTGACATAATTCGAAGTGATCCAACAAACACACAGTAAGTTTGGGTGAGGCCTCACACTTATCACTTGGAATCAACGAGGGCGCCATCAGTCTAACTGTTGCAAAAGCAAGAGTACAAAATCCCTTGTTGAGGCATACAACTCACACTAAACTTCAAAGCCATTCCCAAAAGTAACCGTTATGGTTGGCAGTTACGCGACAACGTTAGGCTACAATCAAAGAATGTTCCTTGGTAAATGGGTGAAAATGCGTGAGCATCGGATCGTCTACTCGATCTAGCTAATCGGACATCGAAACGTAATTAACCGATTGTTTTATTGATCAAAACGAACAATTACAATCAGTGAAACACTTAGAAAATGACACAGAGAAAACACTCTTAGAAACACACACTTAAAAAATCTCACACGCTCAGAACTCACTATTACAATGTCCAAACTTCTATATATACCCAGCTGGCCGAGCCTCGTCCGAACCTCAGGTTCGGCCAATCCGAACTCCAGGTTCGGACCTAGTTCGGCCACTTAGACTTTGGCTTGAACTTAAACATTGCTTAATACTTCACACGACGCACATATCAGGTATCAACAAACTCCCCCTCGTCGTGTGCAGTATTTCTACTCTTCTACATCATCAAATCTGTATCTTCAACCAAGCTCCCCCTCAAGTGTAGAATCTGTTCGTCCAATGAAATGAATCTTCGAACAAACTCCTCCTCAACTTGATCATAGCTTGATCTTGAATATTTGACAATGACTGGTGTATCTCTGGTTTACACACTTCAGAAGACTTGAAGTTGTGATCACTTGCACTTTAGCATCCTGTAGGTCCGGAAATCTCCCAAACACACGATATACTAATCAAACACGAGTGCGGAATCCTCGTGAAAGATCGATTCAAGAAAATAGTAGAAGAATAGACTAGATCTTTAAGAAAGATGAAGTCTTGAATGGAATCGGCTACTATTGAAGCAAAGAAATGCTGATCGTAAACTAGAACTCTCTTGAAGAAATCGTGTGACGTTGATTATCGCTATAATAAATATATTTTATTTTTTTGCCATGAAAATATAAATAATTGGTTAATTATGGTGGTGATTATCAATACAATAAATGTTTTTTTTATTGCCATGGAAATACAAAAACTAAAAATAAGATGGACGATTTTGGAGGGAAAACAACTGTGAGATGGAACATGAGAATGCCATGCTTTTTTTTTAATATAATAGTACTAGGTTAGTAACCCGTGTACTACACGGGCTGAATATATATTTATAATATTATATAAATACAAAGAAAAAGATAATGATTAAGAAATTTGAAAACTATGATTGATAAAAAATTCTTGTAATATATTAAATAATAATTTAATACATTTAAGAAATTTATTATGTTTGACAAGTTGTTGATTACTTTTCACAAAAAGACCAAAATTATTGAGTAAATTAATCAAATCTATATTAATTTTATCAAATTTTGAAAATTAAAATTTAGTTTTATTAAAATTGGTAATTAATCTTAATTGATGATTTACTAAATTGGTAATTCAATGTGAGCTTAACATGCGACGATGGTGATGTGGACCCCTTTATAAATGATACATGTGACACAAATTTTATTGTTTTATTAGGATTAATAAGATGATATATATATTTAAAGGGTTCAAACTATATAAACTATACGATGAATAAAAAAATTGTTGTCCAAGTAAAAAATAAGGAGTAAAATATCATTTTCTAAATTATCAGATATCATTGAGCTAAATAGTTTTTATATAACATAACGAGTGTTACTCTTTACAACATGAGATATCATTTGTTTTTTTCATATCATATTATGTATTCTTGTCATCACATATAGCATGTTACTAAATGTATGTGGTAGGTACTAGGTAGTTCTTGACGTGGAATCTTAAGATAAGTTGGATCCAAAGCTATTCTTTACCAAAATCCGATATGAGTAGAATCAAGGGTGGAAATGGACTTCGGACGCTGGAATCGATCAGACCTGCACACATAGAGTAAGTATATGCAGTCATCGGAGAAAATCTAGTATGAATTAATAGAGTCAAAGATCTTACGGAGAGAAAGTACCTTAGGTGCTAGTATTTATAGTTTTGAAGATTAGGGTTTTCTTACTTGACCATGTTACGTCAGACACGTGATTATGGGCGCGTGATTATTCTAGAAGGGGTTATGCTCCTTTCATGCTGCATTATAATTGAATAGAGGAACATCTTTAACCAGTTTGCGCTCATGTGGCATAACCGCTTCCTGATCCCCACTTTAGGGCGAGTCTTCACTGCCATGCACAATCCATGTGTGACCCTGTTAGAGGGAATTCAGATATATCATCTTCAGTCATAATGGCTATGGTTATAAGGTGATTTGATAGTGAAAACAAATACAATGGTGGATATTACGATAGAGGTGATGGCATGATGAGTACACTACTAGTTGCGGTGGTAAACATGCGGAAGATTTTATATCTACTCCTTTTTTTTAACTGTAAATTTTTTATTTCTTACTAATTTCTATTATTGCCAAGGTTTCAACTTTGGTTTCCATCAAAGTGGTCTTACCCCTTACCAATAGGTTACGACCTAAATGATTATATCTACTCTTAATACGCCTTTTTTATTTAGGACAATATTTAAATTCTCACAACTTAGAAAACATCAATTGAATCGTTTCTAGTCTAGATAACTTGTCCCGAAAGATCTTTCTTTACTTGTATCTAAATTATATTTATGTCATTATGTGCATACTATAATATATATATAATAAACATTTTAATCAAGTTTCTTTTACAAATTCTTTTGAGTTAAGAAAAATTAATGATTGTTAGTGGACGGAAAGAGAACTAAGGCTTATCTTCAAACAACAGCAATGTATTCTAAATATTTCACACGACAAAATTATTGTATCATCTTTTAATATACCTATGACATTATGTGGTTTTTCATTGATTGTCTTTTGAATCACAAACACTAACTTTGTTATATTCTGTTGAAGTATGACGATGTACAAGGTGTAGAAGCTTTCAATACTACCCCTGCTTTTAAATACATTTTTAACGTTCACATCATCAACGTATCATACTTCTACTTCTATTTACCTTATCAATAGTTGTCCCGTGACACATCGACTACTATGTATTCGGATTATCGTGAGATTCATTAGGATTCTCAATGGAAATGCCTATCAATGGTCCCGTTAATATAGATGCTCACCGAGACAGCGAGCTACCTTGAAACTCAAACAATACATCATAGGATAACATCGTAAAGGGATTGAATGTGAAAGGCTTTAATTGAATTGCCTTTGATATTATTCATCAAATAAATAATACATGTTGATGTGAACATATGGGGAAGCTTAGCACGGGTTAGACTGGGTCCGGGCCCTATCCGTTTTACGTTTCATAGTGTAAATTTATACCCATTCAGTTCCGAAATTTTTTATATACTTAGTCCGACCACATCCTTTTTGGCCTCATGACTTTCGGCTCTATGACTTTCGACCCCAACCATCTTTTAGCCCCAACCGCTTTTCGGTTCAACCTTCACCACTGCCTGTGAATTTGGTTAAGTGGTAAAAGTCCTGCCCTCCTTTTATGGAGGTTGCATGTTTGATTCCCACTTGGGTCATTTCAATGGACATCTGGGTGAAGGGACGAATCAAGGCTTTTATCCCGGGTACGAACCAGACAGGGGGCGAGGGTTTACGGATTACAACCGGTTCCTGCACATCTGGGGGGTACGATCTCACGACGGTCGAGGAGTTAACCTTGGACATGGCTCTGAAATGGTAGGTTTACACGTGAGATCCTCTACTGTTAAAAAAAATAACACATGTTGTACAAAACTATAGGAGGATTAAGGAAAATTGGCGCCATTTAATCCCATCTTTTCACTTTTGGCAAATAATAATCCATGTTTTCACCTTGGCAACTGGCAGTCCCACGTTTTCGTGTATTTGTTTTTAACGGTCCCGCCGTTAAAAAACTTAACGGTGTTAAGTTTTTGCTGACTTGGCGAGTGATGTGGCAATTTTTTTAAAAAAAATTCTTAATTTATCCAGTCACCATCCCAGTCAGCACTCCACCACCCCCACCACTAACAACCACCACCGGTCGTCTTCTCCGGCGAACTCCGGTCGTCTTCTCCGGCGAATATCACTTTTTCGGCGACAAACAACAATCTTTAAACACTGATATCTCACTCAATTTTGAACGAAAATTGATTCAGTAACTTGCATTGAATTCGTGACGAAGAAAGGATTCAAACTAACACCATTGTTATGCAGTTTTATTGCAGATTGAACGTTCGAATGTGAGAACCACGATGAACATGAACTGGGTTTTAACTCAATTCTGATCTAAACTGAAATTTAACCACGCCAATAGCTTTGTATGATCAAAATGAACTTGTAGGTACCAGATTTATGCCAAATAAGCAAGAAATCTAAAATCCGCCATTAGAGACCAAAGCTTCGAAGAACATCAACTGTGATTTTCCGGATTCAAGTAAATCTTCACCAAAATCAGTTATGTAAGTTGCAATGAATTCAAGATAAAGAGCTATAACTACTAGAATCAATCACTAACACTAACAATCACGAATTCACCTCTAATTTTGAGGTCAAAGTTCATGAAATTTGACTCCGAAAAGTCAAACAGTGTGAATTTGAGCAATTTGATCACTGAATTCAATTCGTTTGATCATTGAATTCGAGTCGTCGGAGTGGCCAAAGATTTGACGACAGGAGGTCGCCGGAGAAGACTACCGGAGTTCACCGGAGAAGACGACCGGTGGTGGGGGTGGTGGAGTGTTGACTGGGATGGTGACTGGATAAATTAAGAAATTTTTTTTAGAAGAAAAATGCCACATCACTTGCCACGTCAGCAAAAACTTAACACCGTTAAGTTTTTTAACGGCGGGACCGTTAAAAACAAATACACGACAACGTGGGACTGCCAGTTGCCAAGGTGAAAACATGGATTATTATTTGCCAATAATGAAAAGATGGGATTAAATGGCGCCAATTTTCCGAGGATTAATAGGAGTATACAAGAACCTATTAAAAACCACTGACTACACAATATTTACATGTAGATATAATCAACTATGAGCGGGAATTTGGTGAATTTGGCGCATGATTTGTAATACGTCCCTGTAAGATGGAGAATCTGTTGGAGACTCCAATGTTGAAACGTAACGTTGAAAATGGGACTCGAGACAACGGTTTTCTCAGTGCATCCGCAAGTTGATCTGTAGATTTTGTGTGATAAACCCGTAAGGACCCGATGGCTACTTTTTTACGTACAAAATGATAATCTAAGCCGATATGGTAAATTGATACACGGGGTTGGCACATAGATAAGTGGCACCGGTATTATCATAGTGAAGTCGTGGCGGAGGTGGGAGTGTTAAACCAAGTTTCTTGAGCAGATTTTCCACCCATATTAATTCGGTCTTTATCCTGATTTGTTAAGTGTAATGTGTTTTATGTCTATGATTTGATGCAAAACTATAAAGCCGGATGTCTCACCAAAAGCAGCTCATCTTTTTAAGATTTGAT
>JBCNJP010000027.1:97743106-97826685 GCA_039602395.1 Deinandra increscens subsp. villosa
GTAGTAAGATCATCTCGTGGTTCTACAGATCAACGTACACCTCTTCATCTAGTTCACCATACAGGAAGGCTTTCTTCACGTCAAGCTGATAGACAGTTATGTTCTTTGACGCGGCATATGCCAAGAAAATCCTGATGGCTTCAAGACGAGCTACTGGGGCATAGACTTCATCATAGTCCAGCACATCTATCTACATGTATCCTTTGACCACAAATCTTGCCTTATTTCTTATGATTATTCCTCTGTCCACTCTTTTATTCTTGAAGATCTACTTGACAGGAATAGGCTTCACACCAGGAGGAGTGTCTACAAGTTGCTAGACATCCAGGAGTTTGAATTGAAGTAGTTCAACCTGCATAACCTTTATCCAGTTGTCGTCTTTCATAGCAGCAGCTACGGAAGATGGTTCTTCTTGAGATATGAAGCAGGAAAATAGGCAAGTGTTTATCATTCCCAATTGACTTCTGGTGACTCTCTTATTGAGTGGACCGATAATGTTGGAGACGGGATGTTTCTTGTGAATTGCAGTCTCTTCTACAGCCAGAACTGGAATAGTTGAGTCTAGAGTTCCCATCTGCATGTCATTACCCAGAGTTTCACCAGTTTCAATCACAGTTGTGTCAACTGAGTCTAAACCATTATTGATGTGCTCATTCTCAGACTGATTTTCTGGGATTTGTTGATTTTGTTGATTTTCTTGATTTTGATTTGGCATATCATCTTGAACAACTTCTTCCGTTATTTGGATTTCAATAGGAGTGACAGCTGGAGTTGTCATGTTGATTCATTTCTCCAAGTAAAGTCTGGAAGATCATCTGAGTAGAAGGTATCCAGTATCTATGATGTAACTGGAGCAGAACCCTCAGGTACAGAAGCATCCGCATTATTAGCATCTTCGTGCATGTTTCCATCATCACCTAAAATTACATAATCACCATAATTAAAAGAAGAAGAGAAGTTCTCTAAGTGATACATGCCATCTGAGTCAGGTTCTCTGGAATTATGGGTATGATCGTTAAAGTTAATGTTGCAAGACTCCATAATCACCTCTGCTCTTCTGTTGTACACTCGATGGGCCGCAGAGGTCATCGAGTATCCAACAAAATAGCCTTCATCTGCCCGAGGGCAAAACTTAGCTAACTGCTTAGACTGGATCAACACCATACAAGGACATCCAAATGGTTTAAAGCGTTTTAGCCCAGGTTTTTGTTTAGAAAACAACTCACAGGATGTCTTGTTGGCATGTTTGACCAAAAGAGTTCTATTCAAGACATAGAGCAGTATTGACTGCTTCTGCACAAAAAGATAATTTCAGGTTAGAATCCGCGAGCATCGTTTGAGCACTCGATTATTGTTCGGTTCTTTCTTCCAGCAATCCCATTCTGTTGAGGAGTATAGGGAGAGCTAAATTGATGAGTGACACCCTTCTCATTGCAGAACGAGTCGAAGACTTGGTTTCTAAACTCCGTCCCCTTGTCAAATCTGATTATTCAAACTTTCTCTCTGCGGGCGTTTTCGATTCGGGTAACAAAATCCTTTAGTAATACTGAAGTCTCAGATTTTTCTTTTAAGAAGAAAACCCATAAATATCTTGAGTAATCGTGAGTGATGACTAGGCGGAAAGATTCCCCCCCCCCCCTAAACTCTTGAGACTAACTGGTCCAAAGAGATCCAGGTGCAACTATTGAAGGATTGTTGTTGTTCTTCCAGGCGGCTTTGGCTTATGAGACGTTTTATGTTGCTTTCCCTTCGAGCATGCAACGCAGTTATCGATTTGCACGAATTATGTGTCAGGTAACCCAAAAACATGTTTCCCTCTAACCAGGCGGTTCATGTTGCAGAAATTAACATGTCCCATTCGCTGATGCCACAAGGTTGAATCTTCCTTTGAAGCTTTAGCCAAGAAGCACGCAACTGAACTAGACGGCTGTGCAGCATTCTTGTCCAGTGCATACATGTTCCACCTACGATTAGCGCGGAATAAAATCTGATCGTCAGGTACTTTGAAACCAGGTTTTAGAATGAAGCACTCATGATCGTCGAAGAACATTGGCATCTTATTATCACATATCTGCAAGACACTCGGCAAATTGAATTGCAGATTTGACGCGAGGTTGACTTTTTCAAACGAAACTTCACCATTTGTTAGGTGACCAGTTCCAATTATTTAACTACCTTTCTTATTTCCTCCAAAAGCAACAGAACCTCCTCCAGATATCAGTTTGATATCATGCAAAAGGTCCTTGTGACCCGTCATGTGCCTGGAACAACCACTATCCATGTACCACAGATTTATTGACTTCTTTCGTTATTCCTGCACAAACAAAGAAATGATTAGTTCACAGATGAACCCAGGTCTTTAGGACCTTGGGTTTTTCTGGCAGTCTGTTTCTTAGGCAGATGAGGAGCTGGAGTGGTGGCTTGAGCAAAAGGCTTCTGAGGATCAGCCAAGGGAGACCATGGTACGCGTGGTCTCGAGGAAATGGGAGATGGGTTGTTCACAGTTCCAAGGACTATAGGTTGAAAGTACCCGTAATTGCGCCCAAAACTCTTGTAGAGTGAGGTATCATACCAAGGAAGAACTGTTGGTTCTGGAAATTTGGCATGAACATTTGCTGATTATTCATGTATTCATACTCTTCGTTGTAATTTCCATAAAACCGAGGCCCTAGCTGAGTGAAAGGTGGCATCATCATTCTTGGTCCATAGAATGCAGCCATAGGTGGATTGTACCCCATGTGCGCTTTTGTTGAGTTGAATGGACAACCCCTTGCAGCATGATTTGGGTCTCCGCATACAAAACACCCAATAGTGTTAGCAAACCCACTTAAATTTATGGCAGCAGTTGGAACCACATGTTGAACTTATGTGGCATTTGTCTCAGCAACAGGTTCCCCTTCCCCTTGATCAGCAGCTTTCTTATTTCGCCTTTTGTTGTTATTTTTCTTTTTAGTAGCCGAAACAACACCTTTATTTTCCTCCACATTCACGGGTTCAGCAACAACGAGTTGTGCAACTCGTGGTTGAGATACCACAGTCTTCTCAGTAGAGACAACATTTTCAGTTGAAGTGCTATTCTTCTTACTCTTTGCTAGTTGCTTGATAGATTTTGAAGTATTCGCAATAGCTTGACTATCCGAAGGTGTGGTGTTGCTTGACTTGAACAGTTTGATGGAAGACATCGGAGTGACTTGAGGTGGGATCATCATAGGTGCAGGAGCCGAGGAAATCACCTTACCATCGGTGATTGTAACAAAGTGTTATGTATCACCCATGGGTTTACCATCACCCAAAGACAGTTTATTGAGAACATCAGATGCCAGCTCACTTGTAAGATCAGAATGGCCAGAATCTGAGTTATCAGTTTTAGTTTTAGGCTTTCGTCTCTTTGAAACTTTAGGTTTCTTGGAAACAGAATTTGCTTTAAACATCATTTTGAGTTTCACTAAAGACTGAAGGTTGGGAGATTGTCTCATTATCGATTATTGTTTTTTAAGAACTCAGATTCTGCCTTTTGCCTAACCATATCCTCAGATAAGCCAGTGTCAACTGACTGAAATGAGCTAGATTCAAAATCATCTAAGTTCAGTGCACATTCAACGGATGGAAGGCTCGAGCCACTTTCATAGCCAGACAGTTTGCCTTCCATTTGTTGAACTTCAGACTTGCTTGGAACTGACTCATTATTCAAAAACCTAATGTGGCTTCGGGAGTTTATTTTAGGTAGTTCAGGTATTGGAAAATAGTTATGATTGAGGGGATGCTCAATAGCAGCATCATCAATTTCTCGGGTTAAACACAAACCACTTTTTACACGTCTGAAAATATCCGTAGCCACATCACTTGCTAAATTAGAGAGGTTAAGTTTCATCAAGTCAATAGTTTCCCGAGCCTGAACATAGTTCTTGCTTAGGGACGAGTGACAAGTCAACAAATCCTATAACTGAGTACGAAGAGTCACTTCAGCATGTTTCATGACCTCAATATCATCCTGTAGCGACATTATTTTGGCCAGGAAATCCAGTTCCTTAGCTTGCATAGACTTGACAAAACATTCATTTGCTATTGCTTCCACTAACTCTTGGTTATAAAGGCGATACCGAGCAACTTCCTCTACACAGGACTCTGAGCATAATTTGGATTTTACCGTATCAGGTCTGAGTTCCTTCTGACGGCTAATTTATTTTTGTTCAGCATCAGATTTAATAATGGAAGGGTCATCAGCAGAGTTAGACACAAAAGCAGCATCTTTAGTGATATCATCCAGATCCCCCATGAGTGCAAAGTCAATGGGATAAAGTGGATCAAAGAGAGGAACTTCCACAATCTTGAATTCATCCGATGAATTCACCATCAATGCATAGTCAACCTCAGCCAATGTTTGAGTCTGATTAGACCACGTGTAGTTGGGATCACTCAGTGACACGAGTGCCTTCTCTGGATTCTCAGCACGCTTGGCATTGTTGGAACTAGAACCATGGTGAGATGAACCAGCAGGTTGTGACTTCTGATATGAGTAGTTGCCCTAATTTTGACCAGAATTGCTGTTTCCCCCAGACGTCACAGGGATCTGCCTCAGTTTAGGATTCTTACCCTCATGTGCAAAGTGACCCAAACCCTGACAGTTGTAGCATTGGGCCTTGGATCTGTCAAAACCAATAGTAGAACTGGGGTGTAACTGGAACACCTTTCTCCCAGTTTTCTTGAAATACTTTCTTGTTCGGGCAGCGATCATACCAAGTTGCCACTTGATATCCATTTCTTCTACGTCATTAGTAGGAATTTGGTCCAAGTCTTCTTGGCACAAAGACATACTCTCAATACTCCCTGACATTTGGGAAGCAAGACATGCCATAAGAGTATTACACAGCTCCTGGTCTTTGTCAGTCAGACCAACAGATGCAGGACCAGATTGATATGTGACAGGTGATTGATTCACAGGTGGGACAGGCGGTTGAGCAACAAAAGCATCTTGACAAACAGGTTGTTAAGCAGAAACTTAAGCTGAGGAGCAGGACCCACCAGCAGAGTAAGGAAATTCCAGGTCAGTCTCATTTGGAGCAATAAAGGCAGCATTTGTAGCTATCTGGGTGGTACTTTTATTGATAACTTTCTCCATAAGTGAATTTCAATCCCTTTCAACAGCTGCAACTTCATAGCTTCTTACTTTGTCAATTAGGTCCATGTAGTCAACAGTGGCCAAATCACTGCTATCAATCAGATAAGCCACGTATGAAGAAAAGTTTTGAGAAAATGACTTCAGAATTTTCTTAGATATAGCAGGCATCTCAGGTCGGATTTGATTGTTTTGCATTTCACAGATAAGTCTGCAAAACTTTGTCACATGAGTCTCAAAGGAGTCTCCAACAGTGTAAGAGAAAGTGTTAAATCATAGTTTGAGAGAGTCCAGTCTCCTTTCTTTTCTCTCAATGTTTCCCTCATACTTTTTCTCAAGTGCTACCTAAATCTCATGAGCAGAAGTTGCTTCGGTGAACTGGAAAACAATGTCATCAGACAATGCCATTTTGATATACCCGAGAGCACGTTTGTCAACCATCATCTGATTATGCTCAGTGAGAGTGTAGTCCTCAACTTTCTTTATCTTACGCATCTGACCAGCAGGAGGGTCAGCACCAGCCACAAGCACCGGATCCACATAGAACACCTTAGGAACATTCTTCACCGAGGTCAACAGGTCATAATCCACATACTCAAGGTAATACTAAAATTTATTTTTCTAATCATCATAGTTGGCAGCCCCGAGTAGTTTTGGAGGCCTGTTGTTCCCTTGGAACATTTGATTTCCAGAGTTAAAGTCAGACATGGTGAAACAAGTTGGGTTTCTTCACAAAAGTGCTTAATGAGTCAAATAGATCAAGATTGCTTCAACGAATGCTAAGATCGAGGTTAATTGCTCACAACCTACAAAACAAACATTATGAAGCTTATTTAGTTTGTATTAATCAAGCATTAATGTTAAATTGAGATTTTTAAATTTTCAAGACTTAGAAAATTTTACAGCCATGTTCTTGAGCATAATCACAGGGTCAAAATCAAATTTCACAAAATCAAGTTATTATTACACCAATAGGTTACGAATTTGCTTAGGAACAAATTTGTTAACTGCAACAAACTCCAAAAACCACTTAATCTAGGTGAAATCGGATCAAACAGTGACTTTTATGAAAATCTTCTAAAAATACTAAATTTGCTCTCAAATCTTCAATACTTGATTTTATTGAATGATTCAAGTTGCTAATAACTCCAAATTATGAGTCTAACATGCGTGGGTGTTCAATTTTAATTCAAAAACACTGGAAAATGACTGATTTTGAAAGGTCACGCATAGTGACTTTGCTCTATGTTTGCATGAATCTGAAAATTTTCGAAATTTACCCATTTATTGTGATTATTGATGAAAACTAAGCATTCCAACAGATTCACTTGTGAAATTTTGTTCAAGATGTGTCAAGGAATCAACCAAACAACCAGATTTGATGACTTGAATGAGTGATTCTTCAAGTTTTTGAGAAAAACTCAAGAACATGAAGAATAATAGCCCTGATATCATTTTTCAGGACCAGATTTGAGCCTTTACTCATCCAATGCATAGATTCAACTGCGGAAATCATGAATCCATGATCAAATCATGTTGTGTAGGATTGGTGTTAGTTAGACTATAAATTAACAAGAAACCCTCTACTTGTAAATATAACCTTGCGGAATGAAGTTATATTCAACTTTACTTAAGCTGATTTTAGTTCTCTTGTACAATGTAAGTGTTTGATTGCATGAAGATAGTAACAACGATGTATAAAATACTCGACACTATTTACATTAACTCAAAGTTACACTATTACAAGTTGATCAAAAACCGTGTGTAAACAAAGAGCTAACTAAGCTATATATAGTGCAGATTCTCACATTCAAGCACTGTTGGTTCTATGCAGATTCTCAACAGATGCTTTGCACTAGTTAGGCTCATAATTTCTCTAAGCTTCATAATAATATCTGTCATTTGAAGTGTAGAAAGAAGTCTAGAAGCCTAATGAGCATTTACTACTTTGGATGTGCCATCTGCTAGCTTGAAGGTGAAATCAAAGTTATCTTCATTTGCTGTCCACCCAACAATTTTGTTAATTATGGGTGGCCCTTTTCTTCTTTGACTTTGATCTTTCTTCTTCTTAGCATTCATCAATTTTCTCTTGTTCCTCTTCCTCTCTTCATCAAAATCACTTTCTGATTCTTGCACAGCAAGTGCTTTCCCTTTTGATGATGGAGAGGAAGGACCAGGTTGAACATCAGTTGGTTTGGTAGAAGGGGTAGGAGTAATGGTGGTTGAAGGTTCTCTTACAGTAAGAGGTGGCAGGGATCTTTGAGTTGGTGGTCTAATGGCTTCAGGTGTTGGGCTAGTGGGAGGAGATGGTGGAAAAATATCTTAAAAGTCCATGACAAGAGCAGGTTTCCTTTTGAAAGGAATGATTGGGGTGAAGTTGTCGGTTCGGTACTTTGGGTTTGAGAGTTTGGTGGCTACTTTCTTGGATATTGTGGGTGGTTTGTAGGGTATGAGGGCAAGTTTGAGATGCTGATGAAAAGACTGTAGGTTTTGGTTTTGGCTCATAGATGAAGGAAGGTGGAGGTAGGATATCTGCATCATCCACAAATTCTGGTTTGACATAAATGTTAGTTGCCATACCTGAAATAATTTCTGATGGCAGGGGCAAGACCAGTTTGGGTTAAAGCAACACTGTCTCCTTTGAGCACTTGGAAGATGGAGTCAATCAAGTTGCATAGTTCTTTTACTTACATTTGATTCACATCTTCCTCTGATTTCCAATTTCTGATAATCAGAACCCTCTTAACCTTCTTTAGCAGTGCATATTTTTCATCATTCTTCACCAATTTGGTGGGCATCCTTGAGGCTATATCAATCAGCATTTGCCTTTGATTTTCTGTCATACCTTCAAAGTTATATTCCCCCAATCTCTAATCAAATGACCTTTTCTTAGCTTCTTCAAACAGGCTCTCAACAACCCAATTTTGTGAAAAACAAGTCCAACTCCTCTTGAAACTCTTTTGCAAGCCTTTCATGTTCAGCAACCATCCTGGCATCTTCCACCATTTTGTTTAAAGCCTCCGATTCTAGAGTTTGAACAACCTGATAAATAGTCAGAACATTTTCAGATTGAGCTGGCTCTTCACTGCTCATTACCACTAGGGTTTCAGCAACATCTTCAGTGTCATCCCTAGGTTGTTCAACCGGTTGAATCACTGGGAACTAATCAGTCCCAAAGATTGAGTGATTCCTACCAAACACAGGGTCAGGTGCATTTTCATCTATTTCAATTTCCTTGACCTATGTTTCAGTTTGGACTTCCGGTTGAAACTCAACTTCAACTTCAGGTTGAACTTCAGTAACCACCTGTGGTTTGGTGACCTCAGGTTCTTTGTCATCCAACTCAATTATCTCTGTTCCTTCTCCTTCTCCTAACATATTTTCATTTCCTCCTTCGGTTATGGTTCCTATAGTTGCACTTCCTGTACTTTCTTCAACATTTTCTGCTTCAACAATCATTGTTGTTGCTTTGCTGGTGGAGGCTGTGTTCTATTCAGTTTGAGCAAAGGCTCTTTCAGTCGGAAATTTTAAATCTTTTAGCAGCCTCGTGATCATGTTTATATACTCAGGTAGAGCACCAGCAATTAGCGTGGAGGATTGAACCAATTCAGTGAGGTTGGGGTCTTCAAATGGTGAGATAGCTATATGTTGGCTACTCTTAACATTCACCCAATTGTCTTCAACTGAGAAAGGTTGAACACCAGCTCTTCTACAGGCATTGGCTCTTACTTTATCCGGAATTCTTTCTTATTCTTTAAATTCCCTTATAGAAGGTGTTAAGATAAGCTTCTCCCCCAATTTGACAGTATCAGCTTCAGATATGTTTGGGTTTAAAGGTCCTGCTTCAGCCTGAATAGGAACAGCTTTAACTAGTGATGCAACAGTGACATTGAGTGAGCCAACCTGTTGTTGGAGAGATTGGTACAGATTCGTCAATTCTGGTAGTGTCATGCTGTCCTCAGCTGGCCTTTTACTAGTATCCTTGGACTAAACCAGGTTATCAATCCTAGATTGATCAACCCTGGCACCTATGGCTTCTTGGCACCTGGGATTCCCTTCTTCTGTTTCAGCAACCCTTGGTTCCAGTCAAGGACCCGTAGGTGCAGATTCAAAGAAGATTGCCACAGATGGGGTCTTATTGATGTTACTACTAGCACCAAGGTCCCGGGGGACACATGGGCTCCTGAGATTCACCTCCGGTGAAGAGTGGGGGCTCAATGTAACAGGGACTAGATCCATCAGAATGTTCTCATGTAATGACGTTGGTGAGTTAATAACACCCTTATTTGGATCCAGATTATATACAATGTCACTCCTAGGTGATAGGGGATGTAGGGGTGAGAACCTTTCGGATGGGGATTGTACATCCTTGTCTAATGACTCCCCCTCAGAAGAAGGTTCATCCCTAAGAGATAATCCTAGTTTGGTTAACTTCCGCTTGGGGTTTTTGCCTTTTGCGGGGCTAGAAGCTTCATGTTGGTTGATGGGCGTAGGTGGAGGAGACCTAGCAACCACATTTCTCTGTCTTTTGAAAATGACAGGTGGGGAGCCTGATGAGGAAGTGGCAGTGGTGGGAGAATGAGCAGTGGACTTCCTCTTTTTGGAATGGTAAGTTTTTATAGTAGAGTAAGTGGTTCTAGATGTGGGATCAGGAACTATGGGTTTGTAGTCCTGTCATCTTGAGCAGGGTGCTCAGTTGCAGCAACAGTTTCCGTTTGAACCTCAGCTTGTGCAGGTTCATCAGGAAACTGCCTTGGAATTGGCAGGGGATGGTCTGTATCCCTTTCACGAAATATTGTCTTATTTAAGGCTAAGATAGAAAAAGTTTTCTCATTCAGAAGCTTTTGATGCAAAATTGAACCACCCAAATTAATTTGAGGGTATTCTTCTTTGAGAATGCAAGTTAAAAACCTAGGATAGAGATAAACATATGCAGGTGTGGTGTTCATTTTTAGGGCAAGAAAAATAAGTTTTGAGAAGTTAAAGTTCTCACCCTTTACCACCGCATAGAATGCCGAAGCTTGTTTAGCGACAAGCTCATCAAAGCCTCCTTTCTTGGGAGTGAGACACACCAAAATTGTGTAGGCCAGGAACCTCCAGTTGTATGGCAGTTGCCTCTTTTTGATGGTCTTGCTTTGCATTGAACCACCATATCCAATATCACTGAATAGTGGCAGGTACTTTTTGGAATCCACAACCACATATCCATTTTCATCCCTCAGTTTCAACACTTTTCTGACTTTGGCTTCATCTATTTCCACGGTCATGCCCTGAACTGTCGACATGATTGATTAACCGTCGTTGCTATTTATGATTACCTTGGCATGGGACCAAAATTCCTCCATAATTTCTTCAAAAATCACCGCTTCAATTGTCAGCGCGTGATGAAGATGGGAGTTCTTCAAGAATTCGATCATGCCATTGTAAATGTCGGTTTTACTGGGTGCTTCGAGATAGGTTACCAGTTTGTGTTCCATGGGGAACTTCGAATCGCTGGCAGGCTTCTTGCCACTTGTGCTCGCCTTGGGAGCCATTGTTGACTTGAATTTCGAGAGAGAAACGATGGTTTTAGGATTACGGAGAAGTTTGGAGAGTAATTTGGGAGTGGGGTTTGTAAGAAATGGGGAAATGACGGTAAACTAGGGCTTTTTACCTTTTTCGTCGGTGACATGGAGGAGATAGGTTTTAACGCAACCATTCAGTAACTGATGTGACTTGTGCTTGGCGGTTTATACGGTACAACCGCTAAAGCATGTCATTATCCAGAAGGATATTTACTGAAACCTCGGATCTTTAATGGTTAAAAACTTAATGGGTAATTTAGTGTGTATCCGCTTAAAAAGTTGTGCCTTCCGGGTAATTAAATGAAAAGTAGCTTTGACTTATTGACCCGGAAATTCAAGCGGAACCCATTTTTCTCCTTTATTTTAAAAACTAAATTTCTCCCGTTTGAACTTCAAGCGAATGATTTTTCCGCTTGGAAGAATTGTTGTCAAAAACTTTTTCCACGTAAGTTACAAAGCATTTTTCGGGTTGAAGTTCACCCGGAGATTTTCAAAGATACTTTCCTCACAGGTTGAACCAGAACTTGAAGCGGAAAACTATAACACATGATTTTTGAAAATTTGTGTTAATTTTCATAGATTAACAGCAGCTACTAACTATGAACTGAAATTATTTCTAATTAACACAAAAGATTTTCATTTTCTTTTTCTTTTTGTATCAAGAGACGGGCTCTTAGACACAAAGGTCTCTTTTATTAAGGTTGTGGAAAGGTTTGTGTTAATCAAAGTTCATTATCCCGATAGCTATGATGAGGTAGAAAAATCTTGCCTCATCGAAAGCTTTGGTAAACAAATCAGCCAGTTGATGATCAGTGTGAACTTTGAACAACTTAATCAAGTTCTTTTCTGCACAATCTCTAATAAAGTGATACCTGATATCAATGTGCTTTTTTTTAGAGTACTTGACTGGATTATTGATCATGGATATGGCACTGTTATTGTCTGCAAAAATTGGAGTTTCCATGAAAGTGATTCCATAATCAAGCATTTGATTTTGTATCCAAAGGACTTGACTACAGCAGCTTGAGGCAGCAATGTATTCAGCCTCAGCAGTTGATGTGGAAACACAAGTTTGTTTCTTGCACTGCCAGGAGACAAGTCTTTCACCAAAAAATTGACATCCTCCTTATGTAGATTTCTTGTCTATGTCACATCCTCCATAGTCGTTGTCAGTGAATGTTCTAAAAGAGAAGTCGGAATTTTTAGGATACCACAAACCCAGTTTTGGTTGACCCTTCAAATATTTGAAAATTCTCTTAACAGCTAGCATGTGAGACTCCTTTGGTGAGGACTGATATCTTGCACATAAGCAAACACTGAACATAATGTCAGGTCTACTTGCAGTAAGATACATCAGTGATCCTATCATTGCCATGTACATATGTACATCCACTAATTTGCCACTTAAGTCACTGTTTAACTTGTGGGAAGTAGAGATAGGAGTTTTTGCACTTGAAGATGCTTGCATGTCAAATCTCTTCAGCATATCTTGAATGTACTTTGACTGGTTCAGAAAAATCCCAGCTGCAGTTTGCTTCACTTATAATCCCAAGAAGAATGTTAATTCTCCAATGGAACTCATTTCAAATTTTGACTGCATCAAAGTTTCAAACTCCTTGCACAAAACAATATTAGATGAACCAAAAATAATATCATCCACATAAATTTGTACCATCAACATTTCCTTACCAACACTCTTAACAAAAAGTGTTTTATCAGTTGCACGTAGCCATTCTCTAGAAGATAGTTTGAAAGACTTTCATACCAGGTTCTAGGAGCTTGTTTAAGACCATATAAAGCTTTAATCAGCTTGGACACCCTGTTTGGATGGTGAGGGTCTTCAAAACCAGGAGGTTGATTAACATACACTTCTTGTTCCAGCAGCCCATACAAGATGGCACTTTTGACATCCATCTGGAATACTTGGAAATCTTTGAAGGCTGCATAGGCTAGAAAAATTATGATTGCTTCCAATCTAGCCACATGTGCAAAAACTTCATCATAATCTATGACCTCTTCTGGTATATAGCCTTGCACAACAAGCCTTGCTTTGTTTTTAATCACAATGCCCCTGTTATCTTTCTTGTTTTCTGAACACCCACTTAGTGCCAATTGGTTCTGCTCCATTAGGCAGGTCTACCAATTCCCAAACTTTCTGCTTATTGATTTGAAATAATTCTTCTTGCATTGCCTTTACCCAGGTATTATCTTTCAAGGCATCAACTACCTTGTTGAGTACTTCTTGAGACAAGAATGCAGCATGCAAACAGATGTTTGCATCAGCAGATTTACTTCTTGTCAACACTGTTGCTGACACATCTCCAATAACATTTTCCAATGGATGATTCTTGTTGACTATTCTGTCTTAAAGCATAGGGAATTCATGGCTTCTTCCATTTGTGGGTATATTGAGCCGAGGAAGTATGTGATCAAGCTCAACATGACCAATGTCTGACACAGGATCTGAAACTTCAACTATTCCTTGAGAACTGGTTTCTGAGTTGTGAGTCAAATGCTCAAAATTAAGCTCATTTGATGTAGCATCATTTGAATTTTCAGGTTCATTTGACCCTGAATCAGTGTTCTCGACAGTTTCTAAAATGGTGTTTTCCGATTGAACTTAAACCGGAGAAGCAGGTTCGCTTGGACTTTAATCGGAACTTCTTCAGTGTCAACTTGAATTATTTCAGATGGTTTGTTTTCATTGCTTGGAAAGATAGGTTTGATGCTCGTTGAATAAAAGAAGATTGACTTCTTATTGGTTCCAACATGGTTGTTCATCCAATGTTTATCAGCTAACCTGTAATGATTCTGTTCCTGCACTGGAGAACTCACAGGCTTCTTAACAGTTATGTTGAAAGCAGTAGTTAGTGCATCAATATCAAATAACCAAGTGGGCTGAGATTCAAAATTGTTGGAAGATTTTTCATTAAAAGACACATTTATTGTTTCTTCAACAATTTTGGTTCTCTTGTTGTATACCATGTATGCCTTAGACACACCAAAATATCCAACAAAGTATCCCTCATTTGCCTTCTCTGTAAATTTGGGCAATAGCTCATTGGTAATCAATATTGTAACAGGACAACCAAATGGTTTAAAGAAATAGATATTGGGCTTCCTTTTTCTCCAAAGCTCATAGGGTGTCTTGTTCTTGCCTTTGACAATCAAAATCATGTTTTGGACATAACAGGTAGTGTTCACTGCTTCTGCCCAAAACATCACAAGGAGTTTAGAGTCTACTAACATAGACCTAGCAGCTTCATTTAGTGTCATATTCCTCCTCCCAGCAACACCATTCGGTTGTGGAGTTCTAGGAGCACTAAATTGTTAACAATTCCCTTTTCTTCACAAAATGATTTCAAAGTGCCATTGTCACATCTCATTGTTTTAACTTTAAGATTGGATTGATTTTCTAAATTAATCACAAGAGTTTTCAACAATTCAGCAGCTTCATCTTTTGTTTTAAGAAAGAAAACCCAAGTGTACCTAGAAAAATCATCAATTATAACAAAACAGTATGACCTTTTCCCTAAACTCATCACTCTAGTTGGACCAAAGAGATCCATGTGTAGTAGCTCTAGAGGTTTTGAGATAGAAGATTCAACTTTTGGCTTAAAAGAGGTTCTGTGTTGCTTGCCCTGGAGACAAGGTACACAGTTTTCAGAACATGTAAAATGCTTGTTAGGAAGACCCTTAACCAAGCCAAGATTGACTATTTGTTTCATGTTCTTGTAATTTACATGTCCTAACCTCCTATGCCACAAATCAGACTTATCACTTGAGGCTTTGTGTTAGGGGTCAATTTCAGGATGCTTACAGAGAAGATGCGTAATACTAGGGATCTTACTACGGTTTGGGAATCCCGTCCAGTCAGGTATCCTGAAATTTAATTATCGACTAACCCTTATTTTTGCCATGTGCTTTATTCGTTTTCAGGGACGTTAAGGGACCTAACCAACTCCTGAAGACTCGGTCCATAACTAACTGGCACGTGGAGAAGTGGGTCGCGTCTCCCTCAACGGTCAAGAGAAGTGGAGAAAGAGGATCCCGGGAATCCCGGATAGTTAGTTAGTTGTTATTTGTTATATAAATCGAGGATTCGATCAGTAGGAACACACAACACATTCTCTCTAGCTTACTCAAAAACACGAATCATTGTAACACTTAGCTCTGATCGATCAAACCTCCAACCCATTGTAACGAATTACTTGATCATCAATAACATTGACTTGGTGGCGGTTTTTCAGCCGGCACCCGAGGTTTTTATCCAGGATTCTCAGAGGCAACTCGAAGGATTCTGGAGTTTTCCTCGCTAAAATCCTTGTGTTATCATCCCAACTTGGAATACTTGTTCACTTGATAGTTAAGCACGCTACCTCACAATCTAAGTTTGGAATACAGGATTCGTAAGTGAATTTTTTACCAAAACAGTTTGGCGCCCACCGTGGGGCAAGTGGTGCTTAATCCTACCAAAATCCCATATATCATTCACTTCATTTGATCTCCAATCCCAAAAATGTCAAACCCGCAAAAAACTGTCTCGGCCTCTACATCATCTTCCATTCCTCCTCTTCCTTCCATCCCAGGAAGCCAGAAGAAGACCAATGATCGACAGAAGAAAGTGGACGAGCAACCGAGAAAAACTGATTATCCTGCTTGGGAGTAGTGGATGATCTGGGTTGATGTCTATTTTCCGGTTGAACTTGAGTTTGAACGGAAAAGTGTTATGTTTGAACTTCAGCCAGAAACCAATTTTGTTTCAAAACAGTAAAACTCCCATTTCTTTCACTTCCAATTAAAACCCTGTTGGTTTCATATCCAAAATGTTTCATCATATGACTTTCCACAGGTGAAGTTCTACCTGTGAGTTTCTTTTAAAAATCAACTTTTGGTTTTTGAACAGGTTTTGGTTTTGAAAGGGGTTTAACTTTACTCAACGGATTGAATTGACACATAGCAACTAAGTGTCCTTTTTCACCACAGAACATACATTGATTCAATTTTCTTGGGGGACTCACTCTTGGTTACCTGTTTATAGGTAAGTTGACCAAGTCTTTGAGTTTGACTTCCTTTGGGCTATTCAGGTTGTTTACCTCTAACTTTTGAATCTTTCGGTTCATAAACAGTTGGGGGTGGTATAGCAATTGATGGTTTTAAAATCCTTGATTGGTCAGCTGATGTAGATGTGCTTGCATCAGTGACTTCAGGTTTCTTTGATTCAACAGATTTTTCAGAACTTGACTGAGATGAGATGTCATCAATAGTGAGACTGACTTTGCATTCTGTTTTCAAAGCTTCAATTGGTTCAATTGTAGGTGAGTACTCAATTGGTGGTTCAACATTGTTGTAACTAACACCAGCTTTACTATACATCCCTCCCAACCATAACTTTTCAGCCTTTTTGTTTGCAGTTTGAAACTTGTCACAAGTGAGCAAGGCATCTTTCAGTTTGATTTCAAGAATTTCAACCTCAGCCTTAGCGTCTTTGGTTTCCTTTCTTGACTTTTCAAGTTTAGACAGTAAATCATCGAGTTGTGTTTCAAGAGTTGAGTTGGCTTGTTTTAACTATTCAAATTCGTTGTTTAAACTTTCAATCTTAGCAATGTAAGATGACTCAGTTTTCCTAAAACATTCCTTTAACTCATTCAAATTTGAAACTTCATCAATTAGATCAGCGTTGTGACTTCTATACTTTGTCACTTGTTCAATGCATGCAGGGTTGCATAAGTTTTCTAAAACCTTTTCAGGAATAGGATTTACCTGATCTGAAGTGGAGTATTGTTTGGCCATCAAAGCATGATTAATTGGCTCAAACACAGCTATAAAGTCTTCCCATTCAACACATTCAGTTTGATTTGCTACAGCAGCAACAACATTTTGATGGTTTTGACTTCCGGTTGGTTTTGGTGGAGTAGGTTGCTGACCCAAACTGTGAGCAGAGTTGTTGCTTGAATTGTTGTGGTTGTTTCCAACATGATTCTTCATTTAAGCATGACCTTGGTTCTGTCCTTCTCTTCTTGGTTGTGAGCACTCTCTTACAAAGTGTCCAAGTTGGTGACAGTTGTAACATTTCACCTTTCTTTTGTCTAAGCTAATGTGAGCACCTTTTGCTCCCTTGTAGGTTCTACCTGTTCTTTTGTAAAGTCTTTGGGCTCTAACAGACACCATAGCAAGTTGGGTCAAAATATCCATTTCTTATAAGTCATCACGAATGAAGCCTTGGTATGAGTCTGTTGCTACATAAGCATTGTGAGAGTTGTCAAACAAGTTTGACAAACTCTCTTGACACTTTGGTGTCTTAGGGAAGCTGACTATAGGTGACTGATAAGAAGGTGAGTTTGAAGATCTTTGGTTATGAAAATCAGTAGTCACTAGAGCAGTTGACAACAACTGAGTTGATTCAGAAAGTGAGTTTTGCTTAAGATTTAGTTTCATTTCATAGGCACTGAGTACACCATGAAGTTCACTAAGCTTAATCTTTTTCAGATTTTTACATTCTCTGATGCTAACAGTGTAAACTGTCCACATAGAAGGCGGAGAACATAGAAACTTTCTATTTACATCAACTTGATCTAGTTTTACATCTACTTTTTGCAGTTCATCAAGTAAGGAAAAAAATCTCAGGTACTGGTTAGTCATAGATTCACCAGACTTAAAAGTTAAGTTTTCATATTTTTGTTTCAAAACATCTTTCTTGTTTTCCTTAACTTCACTGGTTCATTCATACATTTCACTCAAAGCATTCCACAGGCTATGTGCAGTTTTATATCCCTTAAACCCACTTAAGATGGAGTTGGGAAGTGCATCCTGTAGAGTCCAATATGCTTTGTAGTCAAATTCAAGAGCAGCATAGTCAGATTCAACATATTTATTTAAAGATTTTGGTATCCTGACTTCAGCATCATCAGCTGATGGAACAGTGGGAGTGTAGTGACCTTTAGTTAAGGACTTCCATATATGGCGATCTAAGATCCTAACAAAACCTCCCATCCTGAGTTTCCAAGTACCAAAGTCATCAAGAGTGAACATTGGTGGTTTGTTAGCGCTACCGTTTGAGGATCCTAAACTGAGTTCACTCATTTTCAAAAACTTTTGAAAAACAGAAACAACAAAGCTTGTAAAGTAAACAAGTAGAGTATCAACTTTGAAGCACTAGAAGTCTTCAAAGTGGGAGCCAAAGATCTGATACCACTTGTAGGATCGGTGTTAATTAGACTATAAATTAACAAGAAACCCTCTACTTGTAAATATAACCTTGCGGAATGAAGTTATATTCCACTTTACTTAAGTTGATTTTAGTTCTCTTGTACAATGTAAGTGTTTGATTGCATGAAAATAGTAACAACGATGTATAAAATACTCGGCACTATTTGCATTAACTCAAAGTTACACTATTACAAGTTGATCAAGAACCGTGTGTAAACAAAGAGCTAACTAAGCTATATATAGTGCAGATGAGATCAATGATAGCCATTGATCTTAAACGATTTAATCTAAACCGTTAAACAAAAAGTCAAATACAACTACCAAAAGAATAAACTTCGACAGATGGGATATCTTGCGTGTGATCAGCAACATTGTACTTTAGGAGAGCAGCTTTGATAGATTTGGAAGCAACCAAGAAGCTTTTGCAGGATTGGACGACTGAAAAGACTTCTCAGGAAAAGTCCGGTTGAACTCATTATCTGGTGGATAATCGAGTTCACCCGGAATATTCACTATAGGACAAAATTTGCTTCTTCCGGGTGAACTGCCTGTTCCACTTGAACTTGAGACTTCCGCTCGAACTTCAACTTCAGCTGGAACAACTCAAAATTGGCTTTCAGCCGGAAATCTCCAAAGTAATATTCCTTACATGTTGTTTGCTTGTTGAAATTGTTAGATTTCCATGTCTGAAACTCAAGAACACAAGGGTTTTCACACACATAAGTGCTCTCTCTCTTCCACAGCCGACCAGAAAACATAATTAGGGTATTCTGATGTGGCTATTTATACTAGAGAGAGCACAAGTCATCATTGGACAGATTACAAGAGAACTTATTGGAGTTAGTGAAATTTATGACATCAGATCTGTGAAATCGCCAAGAACAATGTTGAGATCGCCAAGAGTATTTCTGAAGTCGCCAAGAACAAGTTTCATACTACAGACCTTAGTGAGGTCGCCAAGGCTTGGTGAGGTCACCAAGGCTTGGTGAGGTCACCAAGGCTTAGTGAGTAGCCAAGGCTTGGTGAGGTCGCCAACGCTTGGTGAGGTCGCCAAGGCTTGGTGAGGTCGCCAAGGACAACACCAGATCATCAAGGCCAATCCAAATCACCAAGGAGGATTACTAAGTCGCCAAGCCTAATCTCAGATCACCAAGGGCAATCATGAGATCGCCAAAACCACTTCGAAATCACTTAGTACACTCCTAAAACGCCAATAATCATTATGGAATCACTAAGGGTTGTTATTATGAAAACACAAGGAATTCTTTATCATAAACCAAGTGAATTAGCATGAAATAACACTAAGAGGGATCGAAAAGTTAATATCACAATAGTAAAGCACAAATGCAATTATCTTAATTGTCAAACAACATAAGTAATGATAATACTGATAAACTTAATATGTCAATTATATACAATGATCAGCAAACCATTAAGACAAATGTTTCAGTACCAATACAAGTGAAATGAAAGATTTACAATTGAGTCCAATACTAAGGAAGTTATGTTTGATTTGCCACCAACCCAAAATAGGTCTTACACAAAGTTTAAGTTGCAAAAACTCTTCTAAGCCTACCACTGCCTATTCTTCCTTGTAGATAGTTATGACATGAGCGTTAATAAATATACAAAATGTATGGATAACCTAGTGTACTCAATGCGTAAAAAGGGAAATTACAAGGTGGGTGGTATGATTAGCTATAGATAACAAGAGGCTCATGCTCGACGAGTGTAATTAGAGTTTTCATGAAAGACTCTCTATTGTTACAGTGATAGAGGCACAATATAGTCTTATCATCAATGATGTTAACCAGTTGACATCCTAACAAGGAGTGTAACACTCGCTGGTTCAAAGCTTGAAAGCTTAACCAAGACATAAAGGTTTACAAAAATCAATAGTACAAGTTCAGGAGGTCAATCGAAATAGTCATTACGTTAGAACTGGAAGTCATTAGTTCGAAACCAAGAAGACCTTTCACTAACACTAACCCAATAGCGATATCATGTTTGATGTGGGGTATGTAGTTGGTGAGGTCGTGACGACGTTGCTAGCAACGAGTTTTGGTTCGCGCAAGAAATATCAGGGAATACGAGTCTACATAAGGAAACTTCACAGGAGTTTTCTGCCAAAAGATGTGTTCTAGTTCTCGAGCTATATACCTCCTCCATTTGGTTATCCAATGTTGTCTAGGTATTTTTTCTAGTTACAGTTTATGTAAGTTGTCTCACAGTTGTAAAATTTCCAGGGATTCATATGGTAGGTAAGGTCGTAAAAGTAGAGTTATGATCTAGAGGAATCAAAGCTAGTCAAGGTTTTTGTCAAGAATCGTTTGTAGTTAAGGAAGTTTTGTCATCGAAATACATGAGTGAAACGGTGTCCTTCTTGGACTAATATTCGTGATACGTTTATAAAGGGTTTCGAATGGATTAGAATCCATATATAAAAGTGATAAGGTCAGGTGCGATAACGTTCCCATTGATAGATGACTTCAACCATTGTTGAGTCCAACATGCTTGACATTTAAATGTCATGAGTTTAAATATATATATATATAGGGATTTGTACTCAATACAACCATTAGCTTGACTAGTAGAGTTCTCCAGGACTCTAATACACTTCAAATTACATTTACGTGTGCACCCGTAACGGTAATTTACCTTATATGGTCACCCTAGTTACTCTTACTTCAGCTACCAGACATGGTGGAGTTCATATGAGGTATCCACGGAGTGGGTATCAAGAATGTGGTCGTTAACCCAAAGTTATCTTGACCTGAATTCGTTAAGGAGACAAGTCTCAAGGACAGAATCACTACTACAAAATAGGCCTTCCTTGACACGCGAACGATGACACTCAACAATTCTTGACGTGCAAAAACTGAAGTGTCAAAATAAAATGTCAATTATAGGTAATTTCTAAGTATTCATGACGCGCATTTTTGAGTGTCAAGAATTTCTGTCATATTTCAAAAAAAAAAACACGGAGGACATGTAAAATACGCGCGTCAAGAAGATGCCGTCGTTTTATAATTTTTTTCCCGCCTAAATTTTGCCCTAAAATTGACTGATCCCGCCCACACGATTTTTTCCTACCTTTTCCCCAAAATTTTGCCCTAAATTTCACACTCCCGCTCTCCCCAAATTTCTTTCCAAATCCATCAGGCTTCTGCCCTAATCTCCCTCTCTTCTTGCCTCGCTCGGAGATCCAGTTTAGTGGTGTCTAAATAGAAGATCTCAATCGTGGCCTTTCTGTGTTTCAATTCCGCTCACAAAATTAGGGCATCCAACTCCTAATCGCTCGATCCGTGTTCTTTGATAATCGCTTCATTTTTCATCAATTTTGCAGAATCCGATGGACGGGACAACCTCCGAGACCCTCGGCTCAACCTCAAAAATCTGGACCCGAGCCGTAAGCTGTTGAAGATCCAACCTCATACGCGTAATTTTATGTCTATTTTTGTTCTTCCCTTTCAATTTCTATTCAACCAGTTCTCAAGACTCATACCGCTGCGATTTATGTTTCCACACTTTCTATTCAATTTTTGTTATCAATTTTTGCTTACTTATTTACTTTCCAAGGGATACAATGTGCTAGACGGCTCTGTAATCTTCTTCTGGGAGCTGATTATTCACATGCCAAGCTTCGTGTTCTAACATTCCCATGGTAACCCCCTATTTCTTCACTACTCTTTTTTGATTCCTTGATGCTTTGACCTTGATTTAAAGCTGTAACTAAGACCTGGTATAACCATTCCTCCTTAGAAGCCCTAAAATTGTATGTGATTGAGGAATTAGCTATTGATTTTTGGTTTAAGGAGGTGTTTGGATGTGCATTTTCAAAGTTATAACTGTGATTTGAGAAGTACAATAATCAGTTGCTTGAATTCTGAGATTGTTAGGTATTTTGTAAACGTTGTTAATGAAAGTTAAATTTACATCACCATATATGTGCTCTTCTTTGTTAATGGATGTGTAGTAAAGACTCTAAAAAGAGGCAAAAAAGATGGCTATTGCAGCATGTTTGATGTGAAATCGCATAGTAATTTTGATTCGATTATGTTGACAAGGACTCACGAGACAAATTGTTGCCTGATGTATGCTTATGTGACAGATGATGCTGTTGTTGTCATGTTAGGAGATAGTGATCTGGATTTGATTTCGATGATGAATTCTCTGCTGATTTCGAGACCTGTGGATTCGAAATCTGAACATCCTATTGATTCGAACTACACTGTTACCTGTATGATTGAATTTAATTCGACCTATAATCTCGTAATTGTAAATGTTTTTATAGTTTATCAGCTCTTGTTCTGTATAGATGCTGGACTTAGGGAGAAATTAGCGCAGATTATCAGTTCGGATTACTATAAAATAACGCCAGAGATGAAAGAAACTGATGTGGTGGCTGCTGAAGCTGCTGGAATGCAGGGTAGTTTGACGTGATAAAATATTCAAGAATCAATGCTGGATTTGGGGCATCTTTCTGAGGTAAACAAGGCTGAAGTTGACTGGAAGTCCTGCTTTTACTCGATTGATCTGGGAATAGAACAATGTTGGATTTGGGCACTTTTCCAAGGTAAATCAAGTGTGAAAAACAGTCGGTAGTTTTTTTCTTTATGCCTACAAAATAGTTAAGAGAACTTGCAAAAAAAATCATAGGTTTCGCCTTGTGAAATGGTTTTCTGTTTGAACAAGTCTGGATGTTAGCTTAGAAGTTTCTGATGCTTAGTTTCTGATTTTTATGTTTAGTTTCAGATGCTTAGTTGACGTGGAAGATTATGTCTCTCGGCCTGACAAGATCAGTGATGCAGAAGTAAGTTGTTTTCATTCAGCTTACAACCCATTTAAGCAGTTTTGGTAAGGTGAAATGCACCTATCATAAGGTAACAGCGTTGTAAATCTGGTCCCTTTTTACCCAAAGAAAGCCGATTGGGTACTATGATCTAAGGTAGAGTTGTTAATATTTGAATATTGATTAAAGTATGTTGTTATTTTTTGTTTTATTTTATATCAGCATGGTATATGGTATATATTATCCCTTCTTACACTCAATGGCTTTTACTTATATGAATCTCCACATCCACCTAGATCCCCATGACCCCATCTATGTATCCTCTAACTTATTTTCTTTTAAAACTACCAGACAAGTCCATATATTATTTACAGCTCCCTCCCTGTTGTGCTAAAATTTCTGTTATAATTAGTACATATTTAACTATTTTCTTATACAACAGATTTGTATATTAAGACTAAATTCCAATAACAGCCCCTTTGAATCAGAATTTGATTAAGGTTCTATGTTACTATTCCTTTTTCTTTTTTCACTTATGTTATTGTTATGTTTGCAGATTGATGGACACTTTATGGAATACTGATTGCGGTCTCTTTAGAAGGTTAGTTCACCATTTATGTTTGTTTTCTTATTATATTGTCTTTCTTTTTTCTTTTAAGTGATTACCCTATTTTACCTACTGTGTGTACATGTTACCTATTTGTTATTTTTTGTGTACTTGCTCAATTTCATATTCCCTAAGAAATTGACATTCCTTGACTTTGTTGGTGCTTATTCAGGCTGTTGTACACAAGGGGGAGTTTGGTGTTTTGGGACCAGATGATGATTGCTGGAGCCAGATGGCCGGCAGAATTCATTTTGCTGATGAGGTATATCTTACATATGTACAATTTTGTGTTTCATTTTTGGTATTAATAAAAAATATGCGGAGCCAGATGGCCGGCACAACTTTTTAGTCTATAATAGGATGTTTTATAAGAACCTAAATTAATCCAGTTTAAAAAACAGAGTCATTTCAGATAGAATATAGTTTGATAATTTATCTTTAATTTGAAATGGTTTTTACATAATATTAGTTTTAGTGAGCTAGATCAAAAAGTACAATTAACACTTTACACTTTAGAACTGAATTTTTCAAACATATATTTGTAAATTATACATATATATATACACATGTATGATGTATGTATGTAGTTGGAACATGCATACATACTTACATATATACATAATATTATAATATTATTCGTGGGTACAAATCCTGAACTCCTTCATTGACATGATTTTTACTTTTAGTCATATTTTTTTTTTGCCCAAAAGAGTTTTCACCTTTCAAGTACAATTCTGAGGCTCATTAATTAATCATTAAACAATATTGATAAGGTGTTTGAAAATTGTATGAATATTTATGTAAATTGTAATATATAATCAACATTTTAACTTATCATTAGTGAAAAAAAAAACTTAAAATCCTTTATCATTTAATATAGCAGTCTACCTACAACATTGTGTTGTTGCTTTTGATTAGCACCAGTGTCAAACTCAACGGCAGGCTGGCTCGGGTTCTACATGCACAGAAAAATACCATGTATTAAAAGATAAGAAAATATATGTGTCAAAGTTAACTGCAGTGCTGTTTTGGATGGGTCAAAATGGGTGTTGTTAACTTTTAAGGTTGTCAGTTGGGTTGGAACAAACCTTTGTCTAAAAAATCATAACTTTTTCATATAATCAGTGTGCTAAATGTCTATAAAAGTTTAAAAAAATCCATAATAATATAAAATCTAAAATATTTTCAAGCATTAAAAAATAGGACATTGCCTAAAAAACCATATGGAATTTCACTAGATCCGTTACACATGCATAATTAAATCCCAACTTTTAAAACATAATGATATGAACAGTCATGTTTGCTTCAAACACCCCTAAATATGTAGAATTCCTTTCTACATATCTTACATATGTAGAATTCCTTTCTACATATCTTACATATGTATAATTCCTTTCTACATATCTTACATATGTAGAATTTTGTGTTTATTTATGGTATTAATCAAAACCAGATCGGTGCCACCACTGTTCTTTTTGTGAGTTCACTCTCCCACTTTTTTTTGTAAGGTTTGTGTATATCATTATAGGTTTTGAATATTATAAAGAATGTATGTCTTGTTGCATTTATTATTTTGACAGATTTTAAAGCTGTTTAACCTATGATTTTATTTGTCGTCCTCTATATTTTATTTATCAAGGGTTTAGAGTTTTGGTTATTTTGACAGAGTGTGGCTATTATGTGTTGAAATCATGAAGGAGGTAGTTCGGCAATGGCTTGTAGTCCTTGAACAAAACAAAGTAAGTTTTCTCATATTCTAATTAATTAACTTTATCTTTGATGATATTATTTTCTCGTATTTTATCTTTTATACAGATTGGTGGAGATAGTAATGCTTATACAGATGCTGATTTTGATGAGATTTGTGAAGAATGGTTGACCTACGCTTGCCACTTCATTTACACGGACGAGAAGTAGTAGTAGTGATCCAATATATATGCATGTAAACTTTGAACACTTTACTTTTGTCGTTGTGTGGGTCAATTGCATGTATGAACATGAAATCGAATTATTTTCAATTGCTATATGTATGAAAGGCATTGTTTTGGTACACCAGCAATTCTGTATTTTGGTTTGCGAAATATGATTTAATAGGGAAATCAGTAATTTTAGAAAAAAATATTAAAAAAAAAACAGTTAAAAGGATGACACGCAAGAATGAGTGTCATAAAAGGCATGACACGCAAATTTGAGTGTCATAAACAGACGACACAAAAAAATATTATAAATAAAAATATATTAATCACAGACGACACCCTTTCTTGACGCGCAAAATGGGTGTCAAGAACGGAGTGTCAAGGATAGCGTGTCATTGTTCGCGCGTCAAGAGCTTCTTGACACGCATTTTGCGCGTCAAGAAGCTTCTTGACCCCCGCTTCCTTGACGCGCATTTGCGTGTCAAGAAGGCCCTTTCTTGACGCGCAATGCACGTCAAGAAAGCCAGTTTTTGTAGTAGTGAATGCTCGCTTGCAGGATTCAGCTAGAAAATTAGTTCAATTAGATTTGAAGAGGGAATATCACAATGGCCCAAGTTCAGGTCGAAGTCATAAAATAGTTACCCCGCATACCGATTTGATTGAAATCCGGTACATCAAGAGAAAAATTCAGTCGGCACATATCAGGTACCGTTTACATTATAAGAGTTGTATTATTTCAACGCAACTATGCAATAGAAATGAGAAAGGAAGGATCTTAAAAGATCATGCGAATGTGAAAACAATCAGGATAACATGGACAATTACAAGTGACCCATGGGTAACCACTGGAATCCATACAATGCTACCCCTACTGAAGCTGAATGATCGCACTATTAGTACGTCATGATGAAGTTGTCTGTATAGAAAAGTTCAGAGGTATATTCAGAGCAGATATAACAAGAACCTCTCAATCCAGAAGAAAGGTTTAAGATCAGAGAGAGGTATTATACCACCTTCCCTAGGTAAGCATATGTTAATCGTTTGGGCACTACGACCGGTTTTTCAATCTTGAATAATCTCGTGCAGCAATCGGCACGTCAAGAGTGAGGACGTGATCCTCCAATCTAATTTGACGTCTCGTCATCCACGGACGCTAAATAAGGGACACGCATCCCGGAGATGTTGAAGACAACTCAAAAATAACCGGCTCCTCAATGTGAGTATAAGAGCTTTAGATGGTGTAAACAACATATTGTAGGCCAGGTGCATGTAGGAGTGAGTATCACGATGCATGAGAAAAACGTTTTAGTGTGCAACTAATGCAAAACAATTACAGTTTAAGACGAAAATTTTAGTTCGCTGTAACCTGGCTCTGATACCAATCTGTCACACCCCCAATTTCCACTAACAGAGTTTTACCGTGTGAGGTGTGAGCAAACCAGGAATCCAATCCATTAGTTACACCAAACGCCCAATAAACATCAAAAGATTTGCATTATATTAAAATGTAATATAAATTCAGAGTTTTACAAACGCAAGAGCACAAACAAAATATTTAGTGTTCACAGTAACGTAACTTATATATAAAGACCATAACAACATTTTAAGGCTCATACATGCATACTCGTGATACTCGAACACCTGTGACCTGAGAAAAACATGTTTAAAGAGGAAGTGTCAACCAAAAGGTTGGTGAGTTCACATAAGTACATATCTATAACTAGTTTAGACATGCGGTACGAATACAATAGCTTTATTCGTAGTTCAGTTATGTATATTACAAGTATAATCCATATCGTATGTAGCTAGCCTAAGTTCATGTCACTAAAATGTTCGCAACAAAAGCTGACCAATAAAGTGTAGGAATTCATCTTTACGTGTTCTTGCGTTCTTCGCGTCTACTCGATCATGGTAAGTTTAGGCTGACATTGTCCTCACTCCGACCGCCACTCGGGTGGTGCATCTCGTGTCCAATGAGTGGGGTTTGTCAGACCCCAGTAGTACTACCCAATATCCCCTCGCTATTTACTACTAACGGTTCGATATACTAAGGACTTGAAAGATAAAACATTTTACGTGAACATGTGATATATACTAGATTTCTACTTTAATCATATATCAAAAGTTGTCGTGTTATCACGCTAACCCAGGTGTAAGGTGTTCGTGTGTGTTATCGTCGAAACCCGGACGTAACGTAAGAGGTTGCGTAACTCACCTTTGGGTGCACAACAATTCCAGATAAATAACACAGCAAGTATAGCATATAGCAACTTGTTCTATCAAAAACCTAACGAGCATAATAATATAAGTTTGTGTTTGACTAAAAACGACCAAGTTTAACGTAAACAACAAAAAGAACAGGCGATCGTGAAGTCCGGAACAAGTCGAGGATGACACGTTTGCCAAATCCAAGTGATTATCGAAATAACGCGAAAAATATAATGTATATATATATTAATAATATATTTTTTCTAAGTTCAAGGATCCAAAGTAAATATATATATATATATATATATATATATATATATATATAATATATATAAATCAAACGCGTAAATAACGTTGCTAACTAGATTTTAATGAGATATACATCTTTATAGTTCACACAAAATATCTAATCGTTTCAAAAAACCATCAATATATGTTTATATATCAATCTACGCAAAAATATATATATTTTACCTTTTATGTAAAACCGATTTTTGAATTAATGTATGTACGAATTTATTAAAACTATACTTTAGTTCAAGCATCAAAGTTTACGGGTTTAATAGTCCGAAATTCATTTTACGGGTTTATACCTTCCCAAGAATCCATTTTAAACAAGTTTAAGTTGATCCGCATCAAATTTTATAAATAAATAAAACAGAAAGAATAGAGGTCGCCCGGGATTAAACCCGCAACCTCTCACTCACAAACGAACACTTTAACCGCTGAGCTGCGGCATCCGTTTGGTAATCGATCCGCCCCGAGTGATTTTGTACCCTCGGCGACCTAGAACCGAGTTTTAAAACAAAATAGGAAAACAAATTGCGGCGGACGGGGGTCGAACCTGAGACCTCGTGAAAACCAGACGGCGAACATACCACCCAGACCCATCACCTTTTGTGTCTTATTCGGTAAAAAGAATACACTTAATGTATAGCCGCTGGCTATCATCTTCCTCATTCAAGAACTCCGGTGATCGGACTTGCGCTCCGGTCACCGGAAAAACATAAAATTGTGAAATTGATCATAAGAAACGTGCAACTAACATGGAGGGATAATCTGTGTCGGATATGGATTACGAGGTGTTTTGGGCATCGAAAACGAACCCGAAACTCGAATGCGAACACCGAGCAGTCACGATTTGCACTTCTAATGGCTTCCGGTTGCTCCTCAGTGGCTGGGGTGGTCGATAGTGTCTACACGGTCGTCGAATGGCCAGAATTTCAGGTTTCGGTGGTGTTTTGCGGTTGAGGAATACAGGGTCACGAGAGGTTGTTTGGTTTCTTTGCGAGAGTTCACGTCCGAGGTGTTAGGGGTTTGAGATGGAGACCGAACTGAAGTGCAAATGAGTTCTGATTCACTTGAATATGGTTTAGTCGGTTCATGATTGTAACCGATGAAGAATCGAAAAATCAATAAACGAAGATGGCAACAGGCGGGTGTCGGTTTTATTTTCTTAATCAATGCTTCATGTCGAGTTTCAGGTTTTGAAAAAAGTAATCCCTCACCCATTTGCATATAATGAAACCTGGTTTAGCTAATAGCAAGAATAATCCCTCAAGGTTGGTTAAATGTTAAACAAGTTTAGGAATTGACCGGATAGGTCCCTCAAGTTCATAAATCTCTAACTGACTCTAACGGAGTTAACAGAGATAATCTTGAACGACGACTAACACGTGTATTTGTCAAAATATAATTAAGATGTGATGTTTATAATATATAAATCTTATTTCGTTCACATAAAATCATATGTAGAATTCCATAAATATATATTTTTGGGTTCACATAAAATAATGCATCCAAAATCATAACGATACGTGTAAACTCCCATAAAACAATAGGAACATTGGGTGTAACCACGTCATACATTATCACATAAAATCATAGGATGTGATTTACATAAAATGATAAAATACAATGTATAGTTCGACATAAAATCATAGGAATTGAAATCATTGTTTGTGCATATTGATAATGTTTGTTAGGTTAATTCACCGACGTCTACCCAATTGCAATGCTCGTGTAGTGACGGTCACACAGAAACCCTAATTTACAATGTATGCATGGATGTTCATAAAAACATTTGTAACAATGTAAGTTTAGTTTAACCAGGAATCACCCAAAAAGTCGTGTTGTCACATACATGACATTAACATAACCTGTAACGTTAACTATTCTAGCTAACTAAGATAACGGAGTTAAATTGGAATTACCAGTTTTCACATTCAGAGTCCCAATTCTCCACTTCTGACATTAGGGCCTTTTCTCTCTGCGTGGCTTATTCATATTTCTTTGATTTTTGCATTCAAAGGCATAGTGACCCATGTTTCCACACTTGAAGCAATTTATTTTTGTTTTGCCAACCTCGAGCTTATTAAAGTCTACGGTTTGTTTTTTGTTTTCATCACCTTTTGTGAAGATCTTTGTATTTGACCATGAGGGGTTCTTTTTATTGAATCTCCCAAATTGTTTGGTCAAAAGAGCAAGTGACTTTTCAAGTGACTCATGTTCTGTTTCACTACTAGAACAATCACTTTCTGAGTCACTTTGGTCCTTTCTTTTGATAGGCTCTTGTTTAATGTTTCTTTTCCTCTTTTCAGAGTAAAGAGCCAAAGGATCTACCTTGGTTTTGGAGATGTTTAGTATTTCAGACTTTTGTGACTCTAAGATACAGAAGAGATCGTGTAGACTTTTTTCTTCTAGATCCAAGGTGGATTGGAGGGTCATGGTGAGACTTCTCCATTCATGAGGAAGACTTTTAATAAATTTAATATATTTTTTCCTCATTGGATTTAGAAACGTTAAACTTCCTTAAGTTGTTTATGATAGTTGCAAAATGATTATATGTGTTTACAAGTGACTCACTTGGGAGTGACTTGAATGATTCATATTCGTTTAAAGCTTTTGTTCTTTTGTTTCTTTTCATTTGATCCCTTGCATCAAATAGTTTCTCAAGGGCATCCTATATGCCTTTGGCTAAGGTATTACAGTCAACTTGACAGAATATCTCATGAGGAAGAGCCACGATTAAAACAGTTTTGGCTCTATCCTCGTTTATTTCTTTGGTTTTGTCTTCCTAGCTCCACCATTTTCTATCTATTGGTATGGCGTGAGCAGGGACACCGACTGAGGTTTCAGTTTCTTTTATTTCCGGAATGTCAACTGTGGGACATTGTAGTCTATTAGCTATGCATTCCAGCAGGGAACTGTCAACTTCCTTTAGGAACTTGGTAATCCTTATTTTCCACTGTGGATATTCCTCCCTAGCTAGCATAGGGGGTTTTTCTAATGAGCCAAGAGATTTAACATTGTTCCAGCTTGAAGACGTTCTAAGAAAGAGAGTTTTTTAAAAGGTTTTAAAGGCTCGGTAAAAACTAAGAAATAAAATGTTAAATAGCAAGATATTTGAATATGAGTTATTCAATCTGCTCTGATACCAATTGTTGGGTCCTGTGAGGGTCTCTTTAATATAGGCACAATTTGATTCTAACAGGATAAATAAGTTGCGGAATGTAAATCAAATTGGAAGACAACAATTCATAAAAAAGGTTATTCTGTATATCTCAAATGTAAATAATGGTTTACATGAGTTTATGGTAAGACGGTTTATCAACAGAAAGACTTTTTCAACAAGAATAAGTTGTAATTGCTTTTGAGAAGCTTGTGAATTGCGTATCAATGTCTTGCCTTTGTTGATGAAGAGCACTTGCTATTTATAGGAAGTTGTAGCAAGTTGTAAAGGAATAATGTGGTTGAGGGCGGTTAAATTTAGAGTGTGTCAGAGTATATAGAGATAAGTTAAAGGTATTCAATTTATCTCTTTTCAACCGTCTTCAACTACCTTTGCATTAAATTTCAAGTTGATATTCTTCTTTACGTGTTCTTCACACTTAGACATTTTGTTATTCTCGTAATCTTTATCTTCTGGTAGTCTTGAACTCCTTCAAGACTCTTCTTTGGAGACTAGGAATGCTTCCCATTAGAAGCCTTTTATAGAAATGAGGATTTCTATAAAAGGTGAGTTTTAGAAATCTACTTTGGAAATTCCGAAGTAGTTCTATAAAACTACATTATATATAAATTGTATAGATTCTTTTGTCCTTTTTCTTTTGATGATGTTTCTGTTCTTTTCTTCTAATACTTGATTGTTTTCTGTTACATTTAGAACTGTTCTAACACCCATAATAACGGCCTCCCAATGGCTGCAAGTAATAACCCCTCACGAGACTTCCTACCATCACAAGAAGGCCAAATATCGCTCAGGTTTTCTAATATTTAGTTCAATGCCCAAAGAAGGACCCATCGCCCTAATGATATCTAACACTTTATTTGTCACACCTCAACCAACGGCGGAATATGTTGGGGCGCAATGATTGTCCAGATGCTCATGACAACTAAAATAAGTTGTAATACTTAAAATGCCCTTTTTCATTAATCAATATTTTGTACAATACAGTTAAAAATGCAAAATACATATCAAAGCTAATTTAAAGTCTTTAATCTAGGTCCAGCAATCTTAGCGTGATCACAACATGGTTCAAGTATAAATTCCTACAACATGTATAAGATAAAGCGTCAACTACAAAAGTAGTTGGTGAGTAAACACAAGTTTAAATAATATATGTAAAAATTTCAACAACAGCGATATATGTGTAATGAGATATTTTCATATATATTAGTCAAACAAGTAATGAGTTAGAGACAATGAGCGAGCGCATCAAACCCTCGACAATTAGGCTTCCAATCACTTGACGCCTCCAGGCAGGCCAAGTGGGCTGTCAAACCAATAGATCTATTACTGTAACCCTGATTCGGTATGTTAATGAGTACGCCTTTGAGATAATGAAATAAAGCACAATGCTAGAGCACAACCAATCCCAATAATTCACACAAATTTAACATACATAGAACGTATCCAATCAACATATAATCATGTTTTCATTTTAGATTTGAAATAGAGATACATGTTACACCCCAAAACGTTTAAAAGATAATGCAGGTATGATTTCTCACAACTCGGATTATCATTCGAATGAATCACCATTAAAAATGATAATACGAATTGAATATTGAGTCATATCCCATTTTAAAAGAGAGGGATCGTGAATACTCACAACGCGGATTATCATTATAATGAATCACCCTTTGAATGATAATACGGGTGATCATTTAGATACAATCCCTAATATTTAAAGAGGGGGATTTAGTGGATACTCACCTAATAAGTAGATCGGAAATGAGAGATAGAACCAATCACGAGAGATAACAATCTGGAGATTATCCTAATGAAACGAACATGCTAAATGAATATGGGGAATGTTAGTTCTAAGGACATGAGGAACTTAAGGAGAGTTAGGTCTTATTTGATTAAAAGACCATTTTACCCTTTACCGGAAATAGGGTGTAGTGATATATGAATACGCGCATTCCTATAAGTAAACGCTCACCCCGGGATCGCCCAGTGAGGTATGCCAGCTCCTAGTTGGGATTTATGTGACACCCCCGCTTTTCTAGAAACACAGAGTACAAGCTCCTACCCTTCCGGTCCGCACAAACTTCTAAGTATCTAATTAACTCAGTATTTTTAATACTTTATTGTTGGGCTATACTTAGTGAGGCATGAACATTAGAGAAGTGGGTTTGCATTGTCTTGGGCTAAATGTGTTTACGATTTGGGCTTCATGGGCCGGACTCCTTTTTGGTTTACGATTCTAAGTAGGGTTTTTGTATGGGTAGTATAAATACCCAAGTAGTTTATGATTGTAACTAGTTCTTGATTACGATTTTCTGGTTATCTCTTGTATTTACGATCGTGAACTCATTTCAATAGAAGATTGATCGGATTTCATTCAAGATTTGATTGTGTTGCTTAGTTCTTCATCTCATATCAAGTCTATTTTCATCACCTTCTTGTCGAATCAGTCACAAACAAGGTTTCCGCACTTGTTTGTGATAAAGATATCATGAACGATTGTTGTTTCGGTACAAACAATTGGTATCAGAGCTAAGAATCATCTGATTCGAGGTTCCCGATATTAGATTCGAGTGTTTGGCTGAAAAAGTGGAAGCTTGCTGCTGTTCTTGGTGTTTACGATCGGTGTTCTTCATCAGTTTAGTGTTTACGACCTGGAATTTCGAGTTTACGACTTCAAGACTCGAACTTTGGACGTTTACAATTGAGAAAAAGGATTTTACGACTTCAAGATTGGATCTTTTAGAGTTTACGGCCTCGTTTACGACTCGGAGCTGTTTACGACTGCGATTACGATCGGAACTGAGTTCACGACCGAGTTTACGACCCGGAGGTGTTTGTGATTGTGTTTACAATCGGCCAGCCTATCATAATCGTAAACTGTAGTTTACGATCGGAAACACATTTGAACTTCATTTTCTTGAGTTTTTTTTTCTAAGCTTTCGTCATGGACTTTGAACCTAGCATGTACCAAAAACTGGACTTTGAGATTGGATCGACTACCCGTCCTCCCAGACTTACATCTGCTGACAACTTCCTTGAATGGAAATACAGATTTCAAAATCATTTGAAAAGTATTGATTTGAGACTTTGGAGATCAGTTGTCAATGGACCATTCATTCCTACTCACACTGAAGCGGGAAAAGTTGGAGTGGTGAAAACTGAAGCAGAATACTCGGATGATGATTGGGGAAAAATGTAACAAGGACGAGAGGGCATATGCTATTATGACAATGGCATTGACTCCTGAGATTGCTCAAGGGTTTAAGAAATACAAGACTGCAAAGAAACTCTGGGATGCTCTGGTGGTGGCATATGAAGGAAATCCTGATATCAAGGCAAGCCGCAAACAGATGCTGAAGCAGAAGTTCAGTTTGTTCAATCACATTCAAGGAGAGTCCTTTGAAGCTCAAGTTCAAAGATTTGTGTCATTAATTACTGAAATGTCAAGCTACGACGTTGAACCCGGACTGGAGGATAAAAATCTGAAATTCTTGAATAATTTTCCCAAGTCCTGGAATACCAACATTTCAATAATCAAATACAACAACAAGCTGGATGAATTAACTATTGATGAGCTAATTAACAAACTGAAGTCAAAGATGATTGATGATAAACAGAGAGAGCTGAATCATCTAAGTTCACTTAGCATGGTGGGAAAACTAAATCAGGCACTTCTATCTGAAGAAGTAGGACCAAAACAGACTGGAAGTTCATCTGCAAATGATTCGAGTTCAAACACAAAGTCAACTGCATTTGTGGCTCGATCTCAAGCAAATTCTAGTGGAACGGTCAACCCTGATGAGGCAAATGCCACAAATGATCCCAACTTTGCACTTGGAATAGGATTTATGAATAGTTATCATGCCCTTATGGCTGGAACATTGGTGCCTGCTGAGATGTTTTCAGGTGAACTGAACCAGATTAATCCTGAAGATGTGGAAATGCTTGATGTTTCCTGGCAAATCGCAATGGCAGTTTTCTGCGCCAAGAAGTTTATGGCAACAACTGGAAGGAATGTGTGGAAGGATCAGGATAAGATAAGAATGGGTTTTGATAAGAGAAAGCTCAGATGCTTTAACTGTGATGAGTACGGGCATTTTGCAAGGGAATGCACCAAGCCAAAGAAGGAGAAACCAGAAGAGAAGAAAGCTAGAGATGGTAAGGGAAAGGCAGAGACAAAGGCTTTGGTTGTGCAGGATTGTGGGGAATATCAATGGGCTTCGCAGATAAAGGAACTCAGTCTAACTCGTGCTATGATTGCTAAGATGGAGAATGCGTCTGATGAGGAGCATGCTTTTGTGGTCACTGAGGAGAAGTCAGGAGATGAGGAGGAGAACCTGGTTGAAGACAATGAGGCATTTGCAGCCGAAGTCGACAACACAAAGGTATGTACTAATCCCATTTGTGCACGTTTAATTCCTGGCCTTAGACAACTTTGGAAGAACAGTGAGATAGAATTATTTGATATGCAATGTTCTAGAAGTTCGTTTAAGGGTAGATGGGAAAAGAGTGAGGAGAAAGTCAAAGCCCAGAAACTAGATATAGAGAAATACCAAACCCTTGCCTCTCAGAAGTCTGTCTTGTATGAAAATGCTAAGTTAGAAATAGCTGAGCTTAGGAAGCAGGTAGATGAACTTAAACATCAGAACAATGAGTTGCAAGTGAAATTAGATGTGAATCAGATGAGAAACAAAAGAATGCTCGAAGCTGGTAAGGCTTTGTCCACCTGCCTAACTGATGTTCGATTTGGTAAGGATAAAGGAGGAATAGGAATTAGCTTTTCTGAAAAAAAATAAGAATAGTGTTCCCTAACCTGTGTCTAGAGATATAATAGGTATGATCTATGAGGAGGATCAGGTAGATAGATCTATATCAGAAATGCATGAAGCAGGACCTCCCATAGATAGTGTTTTGATTGGTGTGAAACCCATGGCAAAAGAGGAGTTAGAAAATGAGAAACATATGACCTATGGTTTGGGTAATCAGAGTAAATCGGTGACATTCACTTGTGAACTGGGTCCATCCCGGGAATCATTAAACGATAATGTTAGTTCTTCTGACGTCTTTGTTTCATGTGCAGATGAAGTAAGGATCAAAGATGTTTCTGGGAAGGATGCTGAATGCTTGAAAGTCAAAGACTGTCATGAGTCTAGTAGTTGAATTTCTGATTTACCTAAGGACGATGTTTTGGCATCTGTGTCTGAACTTAATGCGTCCAAGTCAAAACAATTGATGTTGTCTATGTCATCAAAACATGTTTCTAATTCTAATGAAGTTGTTAATGGTTTTAAAATTGGTGTGCCCAATACTAAAGATGGTCGTGAGTCTAAACCCAAGGAATTTGTTCCTTATCCCCAGGTTGTGTCTACTTTTAACAGAACAAACAAATCAAAATCAGAACAGTTTTGTTTAATCACGCAACCTGAAAAAGTTACAAAACAGTTCATACACAGATGTGATGATAAGCCTGAATGGAAGTCATCATACCCAAGACGTTCGTATGTTTGTAGTCATATGAATGGGCCTAGACTTATGAATTGTTTTCAGTGTGGAAAACTAGGGCATTTTGCTGCAAATTGTTTAAATAGACCTTATCAACCATACTATCCGCAAAACCCACGGACTAGTATGTTGCAGAAAATGATGAAAGGTGGAAATAAAAATCAGAAACAACAAGCTTTGTCTCAGGGGAAGCAAAGTTGAAAACCAATGAAGACACAACAGTCTAAGGTTTTAAACACTAAAACTCCAGTGACAAAGCCTGTTGATGAAAAATGGAATGTGGCCAAAACTCCAAAACCAACTTACAAACCTAAAGGAGTTTACCAAAAAAAAGATAAGATGAAACCTGAAATTGTTGAGAAACAGGTACCTAAAACAAAAAGGATTTCTCAACCTAAAGGTAAAACAAAGGTTAAGAACATGTTTCTAAATCAAAAGATGTTTCTCAAACAAAACAAGTTGCTCAAACAAAATTGAAACTTGAGTGGACACCTGTCAAGGAACATGCAGGTAAAAAGGTCACATCTCCACAGAAGAAACCTGCAACTGTAAAGAATTCAACCAATGTGTCAAAACCACAGAAACACACTTTTTGGAAACCAAAAGTCAACACTCAAAGTTTGAGTGTAACTGAATCAAAATCAGGAATGTCCCTTAAATTAGTCAACTACATTGACTCCAAGGGTGTGCCCAGATCTGTTATGGCCTGGGTACCCGACTCTAACTGATCTTTGATTCATGTAGGGACAGCCAAGAAGAACTGTCAACAATCTCTGGTACGTTGATAGTGGTTGCTCCCGACATATGACCGGAGACTTATCACTTTTGGAAGAGGTTCAAGATTTCAATGGAGGAGGTGTTTCGTTTGCTGGTGGAGTAGGTGGCAAGATCAGCAAGAAAGGTGTGGTGAAGAATGGCATTTGACGTTCTCTGATGTGCATTATGTGGAGGAGTTGTCACATAGTCTGCTCAGTGTTCCGCAGATTTGTGATAGAAAATATTCGGTTTTGTTCAATCGTAAGGAATGTATTATTCTCAATCCTGGAGTCAAAATTCCTGAGGAGTGTGTCTTGATGCGTACACCAAGACAAGGAAATTCTTATCTTCTTAACATGGGTAATCCTCCGCCATCTGATGTGGCTTGTCTTATTTCTAAGCAGAATGAAAATCTGGCATTGTTATGGCATCGTCGTCTGGGACATGCCAACATGAAGAATCTGACCAAACTGGCAAAAGGAGAGCATGTTAGAAATCTTCCTATCAAGGACTTCACATCAGTTGAGAAGTGTGTTGCATGTGCTAAGGGGAAGCAGCACAAGTTACCACATTGTTCTAAAATGACAAACTCTATTTCGTCAGTGTTACAACTACTTCATATGGATCTCTGCGGCCCAATGCAAGTACAAACTATCATCAAGTTCTCATATTGTCTGGTGATAGTGGATGACGTCTCTCGGTTTACTTGGGTTTTCTTTTTGTCAAACAAGCATGAAACTCCATTACTGGTGAAACAGTTTGTTACTCTCATAGAGAATCAGATGAGCAAGAAAGTGAACAAAGGTATAGAAAGGCAATACAGTGCACCGTACACACCTCAACATAAAGGTATTGCTGAAAGAAGAAACAGAACACTCATTGAAGCTGCAAGAACTATGCTGTGTGAAGCAAAATTGCCAATTTTCTTTTGGGCTGAAGCAGTCAACACTGCTTGTTATGTGCAAAATTGGGTACTTTTAAACAAGCGGCATGAGAAGACGCCTTATGAGATTATTTATGGAGAAAAACCAAAGGTGGGGTACTTTAAGACATTCGGGTGTCCTTACACAGTTTTAATTCAATCTGATGTGGGGAAGTTCGAAGCAAAGGCTGATGAATGCTACTTTGTTGGGTACTCTGCAAATAGTGCTTATCGAGTCTACAACAAAACCACCAAAGTAATAATTGAGGCATTCAATGTTGACTGGTTGGAAGACAATCCTACTGATGCTGGAAATGAGCCAAACTGGATCTTTGATTATGGGTCATTGTTTGAAGGTTTCAATTTCTCAAATATGTTTCCAAGTCTGGGAAAAGAAGAAGACATTATTGCTCCAGCTCCTGAAGTAAGGCCATCTGTGGAAAATGTTAGTGATAATGTATCAGCAGCAGCTCCTAAGGATGATAATGTGGATGTTCCATCCAATTGTTCTCGAATAGGCCCATTCAACGATGTAAAATCTCCCAATGTCATAAAAGAATCAATCAAAAAGGACCCCATGAAATTGATTAGAATATTACCGCAATTGTAAGTAGATTTGAGATCTATAAATCTGATCCGAGTTACTTCGGAAACAAACGGAATGATCAGAAGGAGTCAGAAACCCAAGGTATGAATGATAATATTAATGATACTAACCTACCTATCTCTGTTTCAGTTCCAGATGTTCAAGCCACAAGAATCAACAGAGATCATCCTCTCAGCAATGTGGTCGGACCAATGCCAGCAGGTGTCACAACTAGAAGCCGCATGGGTGACATCAACTTCTGCATGTACTCATGTTTTATCTCCCAGATAGAGCCTCCAAATGTGATGATGGCACTTAAAGATCCGAGTTGGATGGAGGCTATGCACGATGAATTGAATCAATTTTCAAAATTAGGAGTGTGTCATCTAGTGAAAAGGTCTGAAAATAAGAAAGTTATACCCACAAGATGATTGTATAAGAACAAGAAAGATGATACAGGTGTAATTGTGAGGAACAAATCGAGGTTGATTGTTCAAGGTCACAGACAGGTTTACGGGATTGATTATGATGAGGTGTATGCACCAGTGGCTAGATTGGAAGCAATTCGAATATTCCTTGTTGTAGCAACATATCTCAACTTCATAGTGCATCAGATGGATGTGAAGACAGCTTTTCTTTATGCTGAAATGAATGAAGAGGTCTATGTGGCTCAACCGCCAGGGTTTGTGGATGAGGAACATCCAGATCACGTGCATCTTCTGGATAAAGCTCTATATGGTTTGCATCAAGCTCCATGCACGTGGTATGAGACTCTATCAAATCATTTGGTGGAGAATGGTTATACAAGGGGAGTGGTTGATCAAACCTTGTTCAGAAAGAAGGTAAAAGATTATATCATTATGGTGCAAGTTTATGTGGATGACATCATCTACGGGTCAAAGAATGAAGAATTATGCACCGAATTTGAGGATATCATGAGAATGAAATTTGAGATGAGTGATCAAGGGAAGATGAACTTTTCCCTGCCATTACAAGTTAAACAAGATGAATTTTGGATTCTCATTCATCAAGCAAAATATATGAATTAGATTCTGGAAAAGTACAAGATGCAGGACTCCAAGCCCATCTCCACTCCCATGGCATCCCGGCCTCTACTGATAGCATATGCAAATGGGGAATCAGTGAGTGAATTCATGTATCGTTCAATGATTGGATCACTCATGTATTTGACAGCAAGCAGGCCAGATATCATGCATGCAGTGTGCGTGTGTGCACGTTACCAGGCTAATCCTAAACTCTCTCATTTAGCTGCTGTTAAACGTATCTTTAGGTATCTGATGGGCAGGCCTCGGCTTGGGCTTTGGTATCCTAAGAATACTGATTTCCATCTATTTGCATTTACTGACAGTGATTATGGAGGTAGTGATCTTGACAGGAAATCTACAACTGGTGGGTGTCAATATTTGGGAGACATACTCATTTCATGGCAGAGCAAGAAGCAGCATACCGTTTCCAAGTCAACTGCAGAAGCTGAATATGTGGAAGCTTCAGCTGGATGCTCCCAGGTAGTATGGATTCAAAATCAGCTCACTGACTACGGTATGGAATTCCTTAATACTCCAATTTTTTGTGATAATGTTGTTGCTCTGCAAATTGTCAAGAATCCTGTTCAACATTCCAAAACAAAGCACATAGATATCAAGGTGCATTTCATTCGTGATTGCTATGATAGGAAGTTGATTCAGCTCGAAAAGGTAAACTCCGATCAAAATGTCTCTGACCTTTTCACAAAACCCCTTCCTCGTCAAAATTTTGAAATGTGTGTTGAAGGCCTAAGGATGATTGCCTTTGAGGAATGATCTGATCAAAACTGTTTGCACATAGTTTTGTTTTTGATTTGGTATGATTTTCAATTTCTTTTGGTTTATTCAATTAAAAATGGGGGGTGTTTATATCTTAAAAGTCTCATAAAAACAGGGGAAGAAATGTTATTGTTTCAGAAAATCTGAAAAATTGTTTGAGGTTTTTATGAAGTATTTTGTGTTTGTCTTGAGTTGGTAGGAAGTGATATAAATGTCCAAGAAAATCGGAGACTGACACGTGTAAAGCTGAAGTGAAAGATTGCTCAAAGATGATATGTCGGTAAGCTCAACCCAAAACTATGATCATCAATGTAAGTGCAGTAAACTTAATTTCTATATATGTTTAGTTTTCCATCATAGTTTACATGGTTTAAAAAACTGAGTCCCAACAAAAAAGGGTTGAGAGTGACAACACCACAGAAAAGAAAAAGAAAATTGAAAAGAAAAAGAAAAGATAATAAAATAATCATTCTGTTTGGTCTTCTTTGCGTGCTTATGCGGCCGACCTGATCACCGACAGATGGTTAAAGAAATAAGTGGTAGTCATAACGGTGTTGCATGGTTCCTCAAGTTGGGGGTTTGTGAATCCTCAATAAACTCTGAGGTTGGGTAGGTTTTGCTATGAACAATTGGGCGTGGGGACGATTAAACATGACGGTAATATTGTACCATAATCAAGCATTTTATGACTGGATGTGAGTTTATGAGGTCAAATATACTGGCTATCGTCTAGAGCGTCGAGTAACGGAAGCTGAAAAGGGTTCCTCAGTCAAAGATAAATCTAATATGATCCATGAAAAATCATCAGCTTCAAGGCAAGTATATATTTAATCTCGGTATTATGTTATCTTTGTTTTGTGTTTTTTATCTTTTTCTAAGTTTCTGACTGTTTAAAATTTCATTTTTTTATTATGATCAAGATCAGGCTCTCGGGGTATGAGTCTGAGGGGAAGTTTTGTAACGCTCAAATTTTTCAAAATTAACCTTTGTTCAAGTGTTTTTTTCATTTAAAAGAGGTTTGGGCACATTTGAAATGTTTTGTGAAACTTGAGGGGGGGGCATTATGAAATTTTTTATTAACAAAACCACCTCAACCCCTCATTTACGATCACCATCCTTCTTTACGTTTACGATCCGCTCTCTTTCTCTCTGCGTTTACGACTCAGCCGCCCGAAACCCTAAGCGCCCCCTTTTCGCAAGAAAAATGATTTCCGGCTAGCTCCGTCCGTTTTCTGTGGAAATCGTTTACACCACCGACTTCGCCTTCTCATTCCGACCGAAAAACACCTTTCCATCAGTCTGTTCCTCATCGATTTATCAGCTTAATCATAGTTTTTGTGTGTTTTACTTCGTTCGGTTGATCATCGTCTTTATCTTCAAACTTCTCGTCGAATACTCAAGTTTAGAAGCCATTTCTGTGTTTGTGATAGATAAAAGGTAGTGCTTGATGATTATTCTGCACAAATGTTGGTTTTTGATGCGTTTTTGAAGATTTGCAGGTACAACAATGACGGATCTCGGCGTTTACGATCGATGTGTTGAAGAAGACGACTGTTCGTGTTTACGATGGCGTTTACAATCAGTCGTGTTCACGATTGACTGAGTTTACGATTGACCATGTTCACGATCCGATATCGTTTACGATCCGATGACGATTACGATCAGATGGTGTTCACGATTCCGCATGATTACGACCCATTGGTGTTTACGATTGGGCGTGCAGTTTACGATTGGGCGTGCAGTTTACGATTTGACTCACTTGACCCTAATCGTGAACTCAAATTTGGATTGTAAACCCTAATTTCAATCGTAAACCCGTTAAAAGTTTGATTTAGAATCATAAACGATCAAATAATCTTAAAGTGGTTTTTAAAATCTCATCAAACTTAATTGTTTTTAAGATAAATTTGAACAAGTTAATTTTAAGAGTGTGTTTTGTTAGAATTGTGGAACAAAATCCAAGTCTTTCTTTTAAAAGTTTCAATTGAGATTTTAGAACTTAAAAAGATAATGTGATAATCAATTGAACTTAATTGCTCAATGATGTGATTAAACCTGATACATTTGTCTCGGTTTCTCAGATGGCAGAAGAAATGATTGACGAAGAGATTCACTTTGAAAGAGACCACTAAATACCTGCTTATTTGGATGACCATCTAGAGAAACACATGCAGTTGTTCTACTCTCTTGTTGCAGGGATGAATGTGTGCAAAATCAATCATGCTCTCAGGGCGCACGTGCTGATAGATGAACAACTAGTGAGAGAATTTTGGGGAACTGCCAGGGAAAATCTTGATAAACAAGGAAAACTGCAACTGCTTAAAACCGCAGAATCGAGATCGTAGAAGAATATATTCGCCAGGGGTTGAATATTAATGATGAAGCTGAGGATAAAATGGAATATACGAAGAATGAAGTGTTAGAGGGTGCACGTCTTTTGGGGTACGAAAAAAAATTCCCACATTGCTTCAAGAAGCTTTTGCCGCACTACTGGAGGTGTTTGGCACACTACTTGCAGAAATCATTCTAGGGCAAGAGAACAAGCTTCGATCAACTGAACAAGGTGCATGGGACAGCATTTGTTGCACTTGCATTGGATTGGGAATACAACTTTTCAAAGATGATGCTTTTAGATTGAGTGGGCAATGTTGACTTGAGTGCTAGAGAGCAATTTCTCATGACTCCAAGATTCGTGCACATGGTGGTGATGAGGAAGTATCCAATGATTCAGGAAAGGGTTGAGAAGCTGGATATAAAATTCATGGATGATGGTGTTTTTGGTCTGCAAACTCAAGATAGAAAGGGAAAGAGCACTTTTCAAGGAAGACTTGAGTGGGCTAAAGGAGGTGCTTTCGCTGAGGTTGCAAGTGAACAAGACCTAGAAGCAGATCCTCAACCTGAAGAACCTCCAGTCAATGTATCTGTTGCTGAAGATCATGATGTTCCAGTGACTGTTCAGGGAGAACCAGAGAATATACCTTCAGATGAAGAGAATGTGATGGATGATATTTTCCCGGAGAATGAGAATTTGGCAGATGATATTTATGGCGATCTGGAGCCAATCAGTCACAAGAGAACAAGAGATGACTTAAACTCTTCTTCAAGTAGTGGTTCAATCCCGCGAGAGTTGGATGATAATTTTGCTGATGATGATGTGTTTGTAGAACCTAATCCTATGCGTGAACCCTCACCGAGGAAGAAATCTGATCCAAGATCTATCCGGTTTAAGTTTCAAAAGACAAGCTCAAGTCTGATGGTGTTCGAATCATCAAAGGAAAATGATCAGAATGATGAGGTGTCTGAACCTCCAATTGTTGAGAGCACACTTCAGGTTGATGATCAAGTTGATGCCCAAGAAACAACTCCGATTCAAACTGAAAGTCCTATTCTGAATGAACAAAGCCTAGTTAAGGAGGAAAGGAAATTCTTTGAAGTTGATAGCTCGTTTGTTGAGCCCAGCCCAGTGAGAGTAAATCTTTCAACTGAGTCAAGCCAGACTCCAATCATTCCAAGTTTTCGTCCATATCCAACACTTGTTGAAGAAAGTGTTCAATCTGGTGATCTCCCTGTAGACCTTCGGATAAGTGTTGATCCTCAAATTAACTTCCTTTTATCTCAAAACAGGAGGAGAGAGGGAGAGATAAAAGATCTTAAGGAAGAAAACAAGAGGTTGAAGGAGAAGGAGAGTAAGAATGAAGCAAGCATTGGGTACTTGTATGCTGGGTTTCTTGAATTAAGGAAGAAGTTAGAAGACTTAAAGGGGACTGGTAGCTCAAATACTCATAGTGACCCAGGCCAGAGTTCTTCTCAAGGTGCTCCCATTGCTGAAATAGTGCCAGAGAATGAAGGTGATGACACCATAGAGATGTCTGATTATGTTCGAGGAGGAAGATTCATCTCGAAGGCACCGGAAAGTCATGAAAATTGGTTCAAGGATTTCTTCCAGGGACCTCCCCCTAAGCTATACTCAATTGATGCAGGAGAAAGTGAAATCGACAAAAGGGGGAGTCGTGAACCTATCCTGTGTTGGCATTACGATGGAGAGAAGAAGTTGTTTGCCGTGATTAGAGACGGGTATAGTCCAGTGGAGTACTACAGAACTCGGGGTCAATTTCACTCCTGGACAGAGACAAAGATGAGGAATTTGTTGAGGGCTCCATTTATTAACAGATGGAGGAATACACATGGAGACCTTGTTCTGACAATCTGATGAGCCATCTTGAAGAAAACTTTGCAAACTTTGATCTCAAGCAAACAAGATGTGTTCAAAATGGAACTGATCCTCTCACGAATGAGCCTGTTGGAGAAGTGAGGCGACCCCCCACCAAAAGAACTCGAGTGATCAACATGTTGGACGAGATTGAAGATGGTACACTTGTGAGAAATTTTGATAATTGGTTTTATGATCCAACAACTCATGAGGTGGTGGTGGTTTGCAAGAAGATGCGAGAATTTCGCTTCTATGATCCAGTTGATTTGCTGAGGTTTGGAGAACGTGATATCAAACTCCTGGCCACCCAACCTATTCTTGGTGATGAGCTTGATTATGAAAATGCTATAAGGGTGGGAATCTTTCATGAAACAACAAATAGGATTGTGGAATGTGAATGGTGGTCAAGGAAGGAGTCTCACACATTCTGATTTGATTTGCTTCTTCCTTAGACACTCTAATGGTTCATGCCTAGGGGAAGATTGTTGGGCTATACTTAGTGACGCATGAACATTAGAGAAGTGGGCTTGCATTGTCTTGGGCTAAATGTGTTTACGATTTGGGCTTTATGGGCTGGACTCCTTTTTGGTTTACGATTCTAAGTAGGGTTTTTGTATAGGTAGTATAAATACCCAAGTAGTTTATGATTGTAACTAGTTCTTGATTACGATTTTCTGGTTATCTCTTGTATTTACGATCGTGAACTCATTTCAATAGAAGATTGACCGGATTTCATTCAAGATTTGATTGTGTTGCTTAGTTCTTCATCTCATATCAAGTCTATTTTCATCATCTTCTTGTCGAATCAGTCACAAACAAGGTTTCCGCACTTGTTTGTGATAAAGATATCGTGAACGATTGTTATTTCGGGACCAACATTTATTATTTATCACTTTTGGACACATATACACTTATATATATATATATATATATATATATATATATATATATATATATATATATATAAACATGATCTAAGACCAAAAACCAAGTCCCAATACCTCCCGGTTTGTTTAATATTAAATTAATAATTTATTATCAAATTATAAATCTGAGTTGTACACTAGAAGTGTATTGTGGGTGCCATACGTTATTTTATTAGTGGTTTTTAAGTGGCTGTGCCCTTTCTCATAGGCTGGCTTATGTCACTTTCTCTCCATCTTCTTCATTGTTATATTTAAAACCCTAATTTTGACGTATTTATTAAATAAATAGAAAAAAACTTTTATTAAATGAAATAAACTTACGGATTTACTTATAATATTATTTTATAGTTTATCTTAAAAGATTAGCCCTCAATTTAACCTCGTCTCTTCAATTTTGGCAAAACAACGTCTAGAAAACCCTAATTTTGCCCTATTTTTAAATAAAATAGCAAACATTCCCAAAACTTGAAATTAACTTAAGGCTTTCTTAAAACACATTATTTTATGATTACCTACAAAAATTTCGACCCTAATTCCAACCCGATCACCCAATTTTAGCAAAATAAGCTCAAGAACCCTAATTTTTACATAATTTTAGAAACCATACTTAGACACAATATTATCAAAAACTAAGATAGGTTATTGTCATTGTTAAGCATACCTAATAATGGAGAACTGCAGAATTTGAGCTCCTAACACCTCACCGTTTGATCGAATTTGAAGGAGGAAGTTTCGGCCAAGAACAAGGATTTTTGAGGTGAAGAATTGAGAAATTGGTGATGATTATGGACGATATGATTCTCCTTTTATAGTGTTTAGGACCGCAGGCGGTTGTTACATATTCATATGGTGATTAATCGGCCGAAATCAACACGTAGAAGCTCCATTCGTGAATAACAAGATAGAAAACGTGGTCAAAAATCGACCTGGTGCTGAATCTGCCATGCGTCGATAGTCGCGGACCGCGGCAAACCATGCATATACCCCCCGTGGTCCGCGAGGGGGGGTAGCCAGATTTTTGTTTTATTAATTTATTTTTTTTCTTTTTACTCGTTTGAGCTCGTTTTCACTCGACAACCTCTAAAATTTTATGAGCAACTTATATTAACCTTAAAAAACACTAAGAAACATTAAAATATTATTTTTAAAATTTACGTGACTCCCAGTTAATACCGGATTTGCACGGAAAACCGTAAATTCATTTATTTAAGTTTTAATTAACAAAATTGATCTATAATTTAACCAATTAGTTTTTAATGATTGTAGGATATTCCAAAGTACATATTTTGTGACAAAAACCCCGAGATTCCTGGTAAACGATAAATCGAATACCGAAATCACGTAAAAACCGAAAATCGCTTTATTTTTGTTTTAAGCAAATCATTTAACCTAAAACTTTGCAAATTTATTATTTTGCTTTCGAAAATGATTATGGAATATCCCGCACATAATTTAATTGTATATTTTAGACAAATTCTTTTGATAATCTTTAAATCAAAACTCGGTTTGCACAAGTTCAGATTTGGGTCGGGTTTTGTATCTGGGTCGGACACGGATTGTCACACCCCTAGAATGGCTGAACGTGGGCATGTGACTGATTTGGCATCATGGTCATGATTACGAATGATTGACGTCTAAGTTTACATCTTAATTAAACATTTGTCTTTCGAAAAATAGAAGTCTCAAACATGTATTTAAATATTTAAAACCATGGCAGCGGAAAAGTAGTAACAGTTACATGATAGAGTTTTCAAAAGATAATGACATGAGATATATAAACATAACTACCCTAAGGCGTAATGCGTTTAATTCCCCAAAATGTAATGCAAGAACACACAGCAGGCAGCCCATGATATGACAAGCAGGATCGGAACAGAAAAAACATGGAGTTGCACTCTTTAATCACCTGAGAATTCAAGAATTTAAAAAGTCAACAGAATTGTTAGTGAGCTCACAGGTTTAATGACACTTGAACTGTTTTGAAATTAAGTGTTTGAAAATGTTTGGCCTGTCATGATATTAATTTGTTTGACATTGTTGTTGTAATGATCAAGTATGAACCTTGAATTCAAAACTAACTGTTTACCCACTCATGATGTTCTTCCCCAAGAACACCAAATGACCAGAATAACTAATGTACCCTTGACCATAACCGTGGAGTCATAACTGGATCGACCAAGTCAGGGCAGGGTCGTCAACCCAAATAGATCTACTCACAAGATATTGTTTCGAATGACCAATTGAATCCAACTAATAGTGGAAATTTAGGATTATAACATGAATCAACATAAATACACATATAGGGGAAATGAAAAGAACATGCAATCAGTACGTGTCACAGTTATCATAATATCAGACAAAATAAATTTAAAAATGGCAATCATTGAATTCTCCCCCAAAGTTTAGAAAACATAAATGAAAAAGGGGTCGTGAAAACTCACTTGATATGTAGATGGATAGACGGATATGAATTTTGAATGTAGCCTAGCAAACGTCTACAAAGTAATGTTATCACGTATTAGGGTTTGACCATTTGGGTTAGTGAATACGTCACCCAATGTTCAATGCTAAGTCTCGACAGTTATTACCCAATGATAGTGATGGAAGTCCTAGGATATTATTTATTGGCTAGTAAATAATATTAAGTTTGATGGAATTTATTATTTATTTGAATAAATAAATAATAGTTGAATTTTCGTGTTAGAAAAATATGTATTGAATAATATACGTTATTTTCATAACACATCATGAAAATATAAATATTTAATTTATTAAATATTTGTAAGGTTTTGAACTCCTTAAAATAATAAATAAAATCTTTTATTTATTATGGTTCGAATGCGTGTATTATACCGCGCGTCAATACACGGTATTTGTCGCGTTTTACGAAAAGGATTTTGACACTTGAAAATATGTCTATTTGTATGAAGAAATATTTCTAAAAATACATGAAGTTATATTTTGGTAAAATTAAGTGTCGGTTCATCCGGTAGTTAGCTGGTTTCATCGGCTTGACCGATTTGACTCGTTTTATGACATTTTAAGTTTTCTTAACAATTAGGGATTGTATTTATGCTTGTATAATGTGGTTTAGGGTTTTAAGTTGCCAATTGTGTCGGTGGAAGTTTATCTTGCAAAATTTGACGTTTTTGTGTTACCGAAAGTCACAGTTTTGGTCCGGTTTGCTTCTAAAACATATATTTCCACTTTTGAACTTCATGAAACATTTTTTATACATGAAAATTAGTATGTTTCATGTTCTGGACCAGAACTCATTCTTTCTAAAAAAATATGTTATATTTTTCGTCGAAAAGTCGCGTTACGGTTTTCGATTATCCCGTTTTTGAGTGTTTAACTTCCGTGTCACTTTGTAAGTTAAAATTCTGTTTTTGGTAGCCCTTAATGACATTTCACAAGTCCTAGTGTTGTCATAGAATTTGTCATGGAAATTTTCACATAATTTCATTAATAAACGGTTTTTAAATCATAAAAATCCATTTACACATTTCTTTTGGAATTTGAGGCCTATGACATCTTTTAGGTACTTAAAATTATCTCATAACATATTTGTTCCAAGATTTGAAGTCCATTTCATAGGTTATGTACAATTTTATAAATCACATAATTAAGACAAAAAATTTATGACACACGTTTGTGTGTGTCATGTCTTTAGTCTTTTGCAATCATAAGTGTATTTCTCAAAATTCAAGTTTCCAAGTTTCATTTCATGACTTTTTCATCAAGTGTTTATATTAAATCATTAAGAACTGCTAGTATGTCATGATTTCAAAAAAACTTGTTACTAAACATAAGACTTTTTAACATAACATACAACAAATTGTTTGTATTTTCTAAAAATCTTGATTTACCTTACATTCTAGTTCCATCAAAGTGTATGCGATTTTACTAACAACAAGGATTGCTAGTGAATCATCAAACAATAACATCAAGACTTGTATCATGAACATGATTTGTGACATAATACGGATAATAAGTGTAGAAAATTCAAAGGAAAGTAAGAATTCCTCACTTAAACTTAAAACCAGATCGGTAATGACACAAGTGGGTTGTTGAATCAAGCTTCCTAGTTTAGCTCCAATCCCACCCTTGAATCTTGAATTCGGTTTTGGAAATGAAGAAAGAATGGAAGAATGATCATGGATTTTGACAAGAAAACAAGAGATTAGAATAGTAGCTTGAAAAGATTTGAAAGAAGGAATGAAAGAATGATGATGATTATAGAACATTTGATGGATTACCTTGAGTAGATGGAAGATTAGAAACTTGAAATGTGTGTTAGCTTGGTGGTAATCAATGGTGGTGGTGGCGGTTGTGGTTTAGCCGAGAGAAAGAGAGATAGGGACTTGGGAGAGAGTTTGTGAATTGTGAAAAACTCTAAGTGTTTGAAGTATTTAAGGGCCGTTCAAGTGGTTAGGTTTAAGTGAGCTTGGGGGTGTTCGGTAGGGTTGAAGTGAACCGAGAAGAGAAGGGTGTTAGGTGATGGTTCGAACCGAGAGAGAAAATAGAAGAGAGGAGGGTTTGAAACACTTGATCCTTGGCTAGTTTTTGAAAAATGAGGGTGTGTTGGGGTGGCTTCAAAAACCGCAAGAGGAAGAGAAAACAATGAGACAAGTTGGTGGCTAAGGGGACAAGAGTGTTGGTTGTTTAAGTGGTCACAAGGTTTACCCAAAGGATCCTTGATCCATGTCTTGTACTTAAGGAACAAGATGGTTTAAAATCTAGCCCATAATAGGGTGGCTAAGTGGTGAAGGAGGTGGCCGGCTCGATTAGGGGTAAAGGAGGGACAAGAGTGACAACTTGGTTGGGTTTCGGTTGAGTCTAAACCGAAGAGGGGGGAGGAAACGAACCGGGAACTAAACTAAAAGTGAACCGGGAGTCGAACTCGGGTCAACCGGAAAAAAGAAAAGAAGAAAAGTAAATAAATGAAATCGGTCTCGGGTTCGAATCCGAGCAGAAGAGGGAAAGAGACGGGCCACATGGCCCAAAAAGAAAGAAGAAAAGAATTGGGCTTGTTGGCCCAAACCGAAAAAAGGAGATCGGGCTTAGGCTCATCCGGAAAAGAAAGAAAGAAGCGGGCTGGGCTCGTTGGGCCGAAAAGAAAGAAAGAAAGGGAAAAGGAAAGAAAATGGGCTGGTAAGCCCATTGGGCTCACTGGGCTGAATCGGGTCGAGGTGAGTCCGGGTCGATCCAACGAGTCTAATGATTCCTTGTTTGGGTCAAAACAATAAACGGGTGAATATTTGGTTTTTGGCTCGAAAACGGATGATTTATATAAAAATCAATAAAAATAATAATCGTCACGATTAATTTTGAATGAACCGGATATGTCACTAGTCTTGATTGTTTGATTATACACGAATGATGTACTAGGAACTTTGAATTTGAGTTTCGCTCGACACGAGCGTTTCTCATATGAAATTTTTGGCGTCAAGTTTATATATTTATTTGACGAAAAATAAATATAGTTTGGGATTAAAACCATGTTTTATGAATACAAAACGTTGTTTGATCTTAATGACTTGCCGTTCGAATGAACGTCTTGTTTAGAAATACGTTTTGACATAATGTAATGTTTTAAAAATATAAAATAACTATTTTATATTAAAATTCCACAAAACAATATTTATAAAATTCTTGTTATTGAAGTTCCATCCTGAATAGTCGCGGAACTTTAGTTGATTTCCACTACGGGTAAATATGGTCGGACCTAAATTGTTTGTATTCGCATGTAAGTTTACCTAATTTGAAAAAATTAAGTCTAATGCACATAGAATCACAGTTAATTGCACGTAAATATAATATTAGAGATAACCTGAATTATACGAGTTGTCACATACTCCCCTGGTTAGAGAAATTTCATCTCGAAATTTAGTCTTGACTACTAGGGTTGGCAGCAATTGCAAAGAGTTTCGGATACTTCTATCGCATTTGAACTTCTCGTTCCCTTGTATATTCTGTACCTCGGCGTGAGTTCAAACGAACTTTTACAATTGGGATTCGACTTTTCTTTAATCGTTTGATTTCACGATCGCAGATTTCTGCAGGAGTTTCAATAAAATGGAGGCGATCATCGATCTCAATTTCGTCCAGAGGAATGACATCAGTTTCATCAGATAGACACTTCTTAAGGTTGCAGATGTGGAACACATCGTTAACTTTGCTAAGTTCGGGAGGCAACTGAAGATGATATGCTATTGTTCCAATATCTTCGATGATTTCAAAGGGACCAATGTAGCGAGGGTTAAGCTGTGACACCTCGCCCGAAACAGGTCAAACCTCTCTCCGTTGACTTCTTAAATTCAAATATTCATACGTTTTAATTATATGATTAACTGAATTAGTTTTAATGATTAACTGATAACTGATTTGATCCCGCGTTTGTACCGGAAGCATAAACTCGTAAAATATAAAAGTTTTCATATTTTAAATATGGAACTTCAATAATAAAAATTTGACTTTTTATATTTTATCAAAACTGAATTTACCTGTTAAAACATGTTATGAACTTCAAATATGATAAAAGCATTCCGTTGTCAAGACTTAACCAAACGAGATCCGATAAACCTATTGGGCCTAGTTAGGCCTAATAAGCCCGAAATAACTCGAACGGACCCAAAACTTCACCCGGTGACTCGACTCGATCAAACGAACCACCGACCCGCGACCCAAATAGCCTTGGGCCGAACCCGATGGCCTCTCTCCTTTAGGCCCACTCGAGAGCCCAACCCCGGCCCGCTCTCCCCCTCGGCCCAGCGCCATACCGGCCCAGCCGGTATCCGGCCCAGCCACATCCGGCCAAACCGGCCCAGCCTCACTCGAGATTTAATTGGGCTTCGTAGCCCACTAGATTTTTATAAACTTTTAGCCCATCAACTTTTTATAAAATCACCACCCTTGTAGTTTTAATATACTTGGACTATAATATAAAAAGTTATAATTTTTAATCACCCCTAAGCCCCTCATAATTTATAAAAGCCTTCACCCTTTTTATAAAATACATGAAGATTTATAAAAAGAAATCACCTACACTTGGATTAAGTGGGTGAATGAGAGTTAGACAACACACCTAGTCTAGGTGAGATTAAGGTTAATAACCAATGGTCACTAAGCCAAACTTTGGTTATAAGAGTGAGAGCCCCTCCACCCTTTCTCCACCACACCACAACACCCAACACAGTTGCTCTTTCCCTCTTCCTCCCTAGCCGGCCGAACACCACAGCCCAGCCCCCTGCCGCCGGCTGCTGCCACCGCTAGACCACCCACCTACCGCCGCTGCTCCGCCCTGCCGGACCACCGCTGTCGCCGGAATCCACCACCACACCACCGATTTCTCTCTTCTCTTTTGTGAGTCTTCTAACTCACAATTTCTTACCCATTTTCACCCACCATGAAACCACCAAGTCTTGATAACCAAGAACCTAGAATGCTTGTATTTTTGTTAAAACAACTAACACAACTCTCTTCTTTATCTCATTTTCTTCCAAGATCAAACACTCTCTTGGTGTCTTCAAGACTTAAAATAGCCAAAGAGTGTGGTGAAACACATTTGTGAAATCAAATGGAAGTAACAAGTGTGCACCATGATTCTTGTATTTATGAAATCTTTGATTTCAAAGTTAGTTGGTTTAACAAACTCAAGCCTCTTCATGTTAATAAAAATCATAAAAGATTACTAACTAAGGTGATAAAATGATTATATGCTTGCATCTTTAATTTTTCCTAACACATGAAATTAGTTGATTTTTATTTATTTGTCCTAACACTAAAAGTGTTAGTAGATTGCATTTATTTAATTACTTGGTCCAAACACAAAGTGTTAGTAGATATGAACACATGATCATGTTATAAAAATGCTAAGTAAATGAAAAGATATGATAAACATGTTAATGGACTTATTGAAACTAGATTAAAAATCATGGTAACATTTATATATTTTGTCATTTTAAATAACACTTGGAAAGAACATAGAAAATCTACTTGAAATGGAATATAACACATTAAATGTGTTATAAATGTCTTTAAAAGACAAAAGAATATATTAAATTCTTACTAAAGATGGAAAAAATAAAATTTATGTCAAATGATTAATTTGACATAAATAATTGGATTTATTACAAATTTATAACTATTTAAAGACTTGTTACAAAAGTGGAAGTTTTCTATAAAAAGACATTTGTAGAAATAAATATTTCTATAAAATATTTTTATAATAAATAATCAAAAAGACAAGAAAATGACTTTAAATACTTTTATGAACTTTCATTGTTACTTTGATGAAATCAAAGTAATCAAAAATGAAAATACGTTGCGTAGTAATAAATCCGGGACCACACGGCGATATACGCGAAAACGTAAATGTTTGAGATTTTAAACAAAATTTCTCATCATGTTTTATAAAGACAACTTTTATAAATCCAAATGTTGTTATGGTATTTTTTTATAAAACGTTCAAGTAAATAAATATTTAATGTCAATGAAATATTGAAAGATTTCGAAGTTATAAAATGTTGTAATTAAAAATGAAGCTTAAAATCCTTATATGACTAGAATGGAATAAATAATTATTCCTTGTTTAATAATTATTTACAAAAGTTTTTAAACTATGATTTAATCAAAGTTCACCAAGAAATGTTAATCATAATTATTTAAAAATAATTATAACTTGCATGATTAACAAATCAAACCCATAATTATTTACTTAAAAATAATTATACAAACTTGTGAAAATAATAATAAACATTATTATTTTAACTCGATGTTCAATACTTGATTTAAATTGTTAAATGATAATTCCTTATTTATATTTATTGAACATAAATATAAATCGTCACGAAAGTATTTATTTAATAAATACAAGCTAACGGGTCTTCAAACGAATATAAACGGGATTAAAATGTCAAGACTTGAACGGTATCACTTGGGTGACTTATGTTACTCAATTGATTGTAGACTTTATGCATGCGCCTATTTATTTATTTAGGAAGTTACGTGCTACCGTTCCTACACTGTTTATTTACCGACTACCTGCTGATCTAGTGAGTTTCACGGCCCCTTTTCTTTTAACTGTTTTATACTTTGGGGGAGAAATCATGAAATCTGATAAATACTTTTTACTTAATATTATGGTTTATCTCTTAGCCGTATGACTACTTGTTCTCTTACTGATTGCCCAATTATGGTACATTATCGTTATAAACGTTTGTACAACTATATCCCACCATTAATTGATTTCAATTAGTTCTGTACGAAACGATAGCTAGTGAAGAGATCTATTTGGGTTGACAACCCTGCCCTAACAGGTAGCTCCAGTTCTGATTCCGGATTGTCTTGGGGTACACATCAGTTATTCTGCTCTGTTCAGTATCTCTCGGGCGAGATACTTTGGGTGGGTAAATCGTTAGTATTTGAAATCAAAGTTCAGGTGAGTTCATACAACCACAACAGTAAACCAATGTAATATTTAAGTATATTGAAACTGTTTTACCAACTTTAAACGTAGAGTCATAAACCTGTGAACCTCACCAACTTTATGTTGACATTTTAAACTCATGATTTCTTAGGTAATTGATACAACTTATGGAAGACATGCAATGGGGCTTCATCATGCTATCGGACCTGCTTACGGAGTCATAGTCCCAACTATCCCAATAAAATGTTTTTAATATTAATTTAAGACTCTCTGATTTTCAAATGTAAGACATTATCGTTTCCACTACTCTTTCCGTTGCAATGAAATGATGTGATGTTTTTATGAGATTTGAAATTATTAGAAGTCGTTCTATGTATCCTCAACTATGATTCCATTCTCGCTCACACTTGAATCCGTTGACCGGGGTGTGACAGATTGGTATCAGAGCCCTGGTTATAGCGAACCAGGATAAAACAAAACAAAAATTGAACACTGGACTATAACCCACTCCGAAGCTACCATTTGCATGCAAGACCTTATCTTCAACATGTTTACTTATGCTAACTTATGTGTTACCTATGCATTACTCTTTTACTTGAGTTTCTATACTATCATGAAGTTACTGACCATTGTTTCCTGTTGGAATATTATAGCAGAGATGACTTCCAAGGAAGTTATTTGCATTGCTAATTCCGATGTGGAACAAAGCGTGGAGGATTACACCCCTTCGCCAGAGGACCCTGCTCCTGAGGACTACACGCCCTCGCCTGAAGACCACGTACCATCGAGCCCAGAGCTAGAGGCGGCCACGGTTGGTAATATCCACTTGTCCACTATCCCATCCAGCTTCTTGAGGCCACTTAGGCCCCTGACCTCCGAAGACTCCCTGGACCACCCTGCTCCCACCGCCACTGCTAGCGGTGTGGCCCCTATTGGTGCTTCGAGCACCACTGACCCCTTTGCAGACCGCGAGCGGTCTGTGAAGACCTACGTCGCCACTCCTGGCGGCAGTAGACGGGGATATACCCCGGGACGGGCATCTGGCCCATCCCGGAGTCGTGAGGTTGGGGACACCCCCGAGGAGCCTGCGCCCAAGCGGCGCTATGTATTCGAGCTGCCTAACCTAGCTTGGATGCAGGGCCAGGTACAGGCCTGGGGGATTGAGGAGGAGATCCCGAGCAGCTATGCACGGGGCGAGTCATCTCTCCCCGATCCCTCCCGCTGTGTCCTGATGGGTATCTCACCCTTCACCGGGGAGCCCATACCCGACACAGTACCACTCCTGGTAGCCCACCTGAGGCGCATTGAGACGGACCTGGGTGAGTTGGACACGACTGTTTCCCAGCTCCCGACCACTGATGAGGTTAGGATCCTTAGGGATCGGATAGCCAGACTGATGGGGCGCATGGATGCTACTAACGGCGCCATGGAGTCGCTCCATGCTCACATGACCGGGGTTAGCATGGCCACCACTGATCTGCTTCTCTCCTGATCATGAGAACTTGTAGAGGAGAGTCGCCACACTGGAGTTCATATCTGGATGACTCCTCTCCTTCCTTGTCGCCATGTCCCAGGTTACCACCTCCCTTATCATGCCCCCAGGTCTACCACCACCATTCTAGGTAGATTTGACCTAGACTTTTGGATCGCCATTTTATAGATGAAACATGTTATTTTCTTTTGATGTATTACCGGGACTGCGAGCCTAGGATGAAAACTTGTTTCTCTTGGTATGTTTTATCTGTAATATGGTGGAAAAACAATGGTTGTTATGATTAATGTTATCTCATTATGGTTATGTAAAATCTGCTATTACTTTGTTATGGTTGTGTTATTTTTATCATTTTTACAGCTATGGCACGTTATGTTACCTCCTCCTTTCTATCTCATGTTTTTTGGTTGCGTTTGCGCGTAATATGTTATGGCAATTGATGTATGTCGTGGCAGTTATTCTCGAGCATGTAATAACCCCATTTACATATTATCTAAAATTTCTATATGTTGACAATTGTAACTTAAAGCGAAATCATGCCACCACGACGTCGAACCACTAGGAACACTTCGCCTCCTCCTGTTATGACCGCTGCTGAAATCGAGGAGATGATTGCTCATCGCATCGCTGAAACCCAATGTCAAAACGACGATGGGGCACGCGGTAAGAACGAATTGACCAATGTTAGAAAACCTTAGACTACAATTCCAAAAATTGTATTCAACCGTTTCAACCTAACAAATGCAGGCCCCCGTGAATGTTCATATAAGGACTTTATAAATTGCAAACCCTCGAAATTCAAGGGTTCTGAAGGCGCTGTTGGTTTAGTTCGCTGGTTTGAGAAAATGGAGTCCGTCTTCCGCATAAGCAACTGCCCTGAGCAGTACATGGTTTAATATTCCACATGCGCACTTACTGATAGCGCTCTGACTTGGTAGAACTCCCATGCTGATCCTATGGGAACTGATTTGGCCTATGCCATGACATGGGACGAACTCAAACAACTGCTTCGCGATGAGTATTGTCCTAGAGAAGAACTTTAGAAACTCGAAGCTGAGTTCTGGAACCTATCCATGAATGGAGCCGATGTTGCTGGCTATACCAAATGGTTTCGTGAGCTCGCTCATCTCTGTCGGACCATGATCACTCCGTTGTACAAGAAAATTGAACGGTACATCTGGGGACTTGCACCGTATATCTAGGGGAATGTCCTTTCCTCGAATCCTCAGACTTTTCAGGATGTTGTGCGTCTGGCACACAACCTTGTTTACCAAGCTAATCGCCAAGGTGTGAACCTTGGCAAGAAACAGTCTGAGAGCAAACCCTCTGATGCCAGTACCGTCCCTCTTGCAAGCAAGAAGCCTGACAATAAGGGGAAGCGAGGATTCTGCAAGAACCGTGAAGAAAAGACCCCCGCTAAGGAAGCCGAACCAGTAAAAGTCTATGCTGCTACTACCCCTACTCATGCTGTCCGAAAAACCAGATATACCGGTGGTGCACCCCTGTGCAACAAATGCAACCTCCACCACACCCTTGACTGTAGAAACGTCTACTGCAAGACGAAAGGGCGTGTAGCACGTGACTGTCTGAAGCGCACCTGTTACGGTTGCGAAGCCACCGGTCATTACAAGAAGGACTGCCCGAAGGCAAGGAACCAGGATGCTAATCAGGCTAAAGGAAGAGCCTTTGTGATCATTTCCGGAGACGCTCGACGTGACCCCAACACGGTGACGGGTACGTTTCTACTAAATAATCATTATGCTTCTGTTTTATTCGATACTGGTACCGATAGAAGCTTAGTGTCTGCCGAATTAGGCCAATTACTTGAAATCACTCATGTTGCCTTAGACACTAAGTTCACAGTATAATTAGCGAATGGAGAATTAGTAGAAATTGGAATAATCTATCAAAATTGCTCGTTAGAACTCTTCGACCATTCCTTCAGCATCGATTTAATGCCCATAGAATTAGGAAGTTTTGATGTAATCATTGGTATGGATTGGTTATCAAAGAACCATGCGGAAATTGTGTGCCATGAGAAAATTGTTAGAGTGCCACTTGCAGATGGCAACACTCTAAACGTGCAAGGCGAAAAGAGTGGAACCAAACTAAATCTCATATCTAGCATGAAGACACGGAAATTCCTTCGTAAGGGATGCCACGCCATCCTAGCACACGTAACTGAGAGGAAACCGAAGGAGAAGCGTATGGAAGATGTTCCCGTTGTTCGCGAATACCCAGAAGTTTTTCCCGAAGACTTGCCAGGTTTACCCCCGATGTGACAAGTAGAGTTTCGCATTGACTTAGCACCCGGTGCCGCCCCCGTAGCCAGATCTCCGTACCGTCTGGCACCATCCGAAATGCAAGAGTTATCTAGTCAATTACAAGAATTGCTAGATAAAGGCTTCATCCGTCCAAGCCACTCTCCATGGGGAGCACCCGTGTTATTTGTTAAGAAGAAAGATGGAACTTTCCGGATGTGCATCGACTACAGAGAATTAAACAAGCTGACCATGAAGAACCGTTACCCGCTTCCAAGGATCGATGACCTATTTTATCAACTTCAAGGATCAAGCTTCTACTCCAAAATCGATCTCAGATCAGGATACCATCAACTCAGAGTTAGAGACGAAAATGTTTCAAAGACAGCGTTCTATACACGCTATGGCCATTATGAGTTCCTTGTAATGACATTTGGTTTGACAAACGCACCAGCTGTGTTCATGGATTTAATGAACCGCGTATGCAAACCATATCGGGATAACTCACAATTTCTTACCCATTTTCACCCACCACCACAACACCGATTTCTCTCTTCTCTTTTGTGAGTCTTCTAACTCACAATTTCTTACCCATTTTCACCCACCATGAAACCACCAAGTCTTGAAAACCAAGAACCTAGAATGCTTGTATTTTTGTTAAAACAACTAACACAACTCTCTTCTTTATCTCCTTTTCTTCCAAGATCAAACACTATCTTGGTGTCTTCAAGACTTAAAATAGCCAAAGAGTGTGGTGAAACACATTTGCGAAATCAAATGAAAGTAACAAGTGTGCACCATGATTCTTGTATTAATGAAATCTTTGATTTCAAAGTTAGTTGGTTTAACAAACTCAAGCCTCTTCATGTTAATAAAAATCATAAAAGATGACTAACTAATATGATAAAATGATTATATGCTTGCATGTTTAATTTGTCCTAACACATGAAATGTGTTAGTTGATTTTTATTTATTTGTCCTAACACTAAAAGTGTTAGTAGATTGCATTTATTTAATTACTTGGTCCTAACACAAAGTGTTAGTAGATATGAACACAAGATCATGTTATAAAAATGCTAAGTAAATGAAAAGATATGATAAACATGTTAATGGACTTATTGAAACTAGATTAAAAATCATGGTAACATTTATATATTTTGTAATTTTAAATAACACTTGGAAAGAACATAGAAAATCTACTTGAAATGGAATATAACACATTAAATGTGTTATAAAGGTCTTTAAAAGACAAAAAAATCATATATAAAATTCTTATTAAAGATGGAAAGAATAAAATTTATGTCAAATGATTAACTTGACATAAATACTTGGATTTATTACAAATTTATAACTATTTAAAGACTTGTTACAAAAGTGGAAGTTTTCTATAAAAAGACATTTGTAGAAATAAATATTTCTATAAAATATTTTTATAAAAATAATCAAAAGACAATAAAATGGCTATAAATACTTTTATGAACTTTCATTGTTACTTTGATGAAATCAAAGTAATCAAAAATGAAAATACGTTGCGTAGTAATAAAACCGGGACCACACGGCGATATACGCGAAAACATAAATGTTTGAGATTTTAAACAAAATTTCTCATCATGTTTTATAAAGACAACTTTTATAAATCCAAATGTTGTTATGGTATTTTTTTTTAAATGTTCAAGTAAATAAATATACAATGTCAATGAAATATTGAAAGATTTCAAAGTTATAAAATGTTGTAATTAAAAATGAAGCTTAAAATCCTTATATGACTAGAATGGAATAAATAATTATTCCTTGTTTAATATTTATTTACAAAAGTTTTTTAAATTATGATTTAATCAAAGTTCACCAAGAAATGTTAATCATAATTATTTAAAAATAATTATAACTTGCATGATTAACAAATCAAACCCATAATTATTTACTTAAAAATAATTATACAAACTTGTGAAAATAATAATGTTTATTTTAACTCGATGTTCAATACTTGATTTAAATTGTTATATGATAATTCCTTATTTATATTTATTGAACATAAATATAAATCGTCACGAAAGTATTTATTTAATAAATACAAGCTAACGGGTTTTCAAACGAATACAAACGGGATTAAAATGTCAAGACTTGAACGGTATCACTTGGGTGACTTATGTTACTCAATTGATTGTAGACCTTATGCATACGCCTATTTATTTATTTAGGACGTTACGTGCTACCGTTCCTACACTGTTTATTTACCGACTACCTGTTGATCCAGTGAGTTTCACGGCCCCTTTTCTTTTAACTGTTTTATACTTTGGGGGAGAAATCATGAAATCTGATAAATGCTTTTTACCTAAATATTATGGTTTATTTGTTAGCTGTATGACTACTTGTTCTCTTACTGATTGCCCAATTATGGTACATTATCGTTATAAACGTTTGTACAACTGTATCCCACCATTAATTGATTTCAATTAGTTTTGTACGAAACGATAGCTAGTGAATAGATCTTATTGGGTTGACAACCCTGCCCTAACTGGTAGCTCCAATTCTGATTCCGGATTGTCTTGGGGTACACGTCAGTTATTCTGCTCTGTTCAGTATCTCTCGGGCGAGATACTATGGGTGGGTAAACCATTAGTATTTGACATCAAAGTTCAGGTGAGTTCATACAACCACAACGGTAAACCAATGTAATATTTAATAAGTATACTGAAACTGTTTTACCAACTTTAAACGTAGAGTCATAAACCTGTAAACCTCACCAACTTTATGTTGACCTTTTAAACTCATGATTTCTTAGGTAATTGATGCAACTTATGGAAGACATGCAATGGGGCTTCATCATGCTATCGCACCTGCTTACGGAGTCATAGTCCCAACTAACCCAATAAAATGTTTTTAATATTAATTTAAGACTTTATATTTTCAAATGTAGGACATTATCGTTTCCACTACTCTTTCCGCTGCGATGAAATGATGTGATGTTTTTATGAAATTTGAAATTATTAGAAGTCGTTCTATGTATCCTCGACTATGATTCCATGTTCGCTCAGACCCGAATCCGTTGACCGGGGTGTGACATAAGTTTCCACGCTTTCCGAAACGAATAACACCTTTCCATGGTGCTACCTTTAGCATGACGCGATCTCCTTTTACGAATTTCAACGGTTTTAGAAAATGCGAGAGCATTGGATCGTCTACTCAATCTAGCTATTCCGAGATCAAAACGTAATTAACCGATTGTTTTATTGATCAAAGATGAACAATTACAACCAGTATCAGAAACTGACACAGAGAAACACCGTACAAAACACACACTTAAGATCAGCTCAGACTATCACTCATCTGTATAACGAAGAACAAACTTGTTATTTATACTGTCTGGCCGAACCATGTCCGAACTCCGGGTTCGGCAGGTCCAAACTCTAGGTTCGGACCAGGTTCAGCAAGCAGTCATCCTAGCCTTGAACTTGGTCTTGAACTCTTGGATCTTCACACGACGTTGTCTGATTGGATACTTCACACGACGCACAAACTATATATCAACAAACTCCCCCTCGTGTTGTTCAGATCGAAAATAAAGCAGAAACAAAATCTTTTTGGCTTTTAGAAAGTTTATATCAAAACAAACCTAAAATCTTTTTAACACACCAAAAATCTTTTTGTACTTTTCTTGAACTAAAATGAAATGCAATACAGAATCAAAATCTATTTTTGGTATGAGAAAGATCACTATATGGGATCATAGTGAACATAACGCACTTAACTACACTTAAATTATAACTAATTGAAGCACATAAGTCATGTTGATTGCCGGTATAATTTGTCCATCTTAAACTCAGGCAGAATCATACTCATAACATCTAGATATGTTAAGGTATTGATTAGATTTGCTTTGACCAGTGTATCAAACATATTCAGACATTTTTTTTCTTTTTCTTTTTCCTTTTCTTTTTGTGTATTTACACTTTTTAATTGTCACAAAGTATAATATTTTCATGATATCGTCAACTATGTTCCATGTAAAAAGAAATAAGAACGTTAAATCGTCTACTTTAAGGTCGATCTTTCGATACGCGGATAAGGCCTCGGATTTTACAAAATAAAGAAAATAAAAAAAGTTGAAATTGTATAACCCAACAATAATCAGGTCGGTACTCCCGTACACGCAGAGAAAGCCCGATGAGTTATACGAAACACCAAAGAAAATAAAGCAGCACGTCAAACGAACAACTTTCAGGTCGGTCTTGTGGACACACAGAGAAAGTCCGATCGTTTGACAAAATAAAGAAAATCAAACAAGTTTAAATCTTTGCAAAAAGAACACAAGTATACACAATGACTTCTCATTTTAATTTCACACTTATTTTTCTTTTTGTCATGAAATACGCATCAAGATGTTATCCACATGGTCAAGCAATAGTATTTAGTGTATATCACATCTGAATACTTTCTGATTTGCCGAGCCTACCAAACATATCAAACAATGATCTTACGGCTCTTTCATCTACTCTATCCATGAGTCAGATATGTAAGCCAATGTACCATCATTTCCCAATGATCAATTTCTCGAAATTTTATATATTGTGCATGTATTCACCTTCCTTATATATTTGTCATGTATTCACCTTCTTCCCATAACATGCATTTTCACAATTTCTTCCCCTTACATGCATATCTCCCCCTTAAAATGAAAACTCTATTTTTGGATTTTTATTTTACAAAAACACGACGCTATTTTTGGTTTTTATCAAAGGAAAAAGCATAACGTAAGTAAAATTGATCAATCAACACGAATATATTTGTAGTTTTTAGAATTGTCAGGAAAATTGCAGGGTTAAAAAGATATATCATGAAATTTAAGTTAGGCAGGATACTCCTCCATCAATAAGTTTGCAATTTTCGATAGGTCTTCTAAAAGTACCTGCACACTGGTTAAACTGATTAGTTCATAAATGACCCGAAGCGTATCGCTTCTGGTCGACCAGTGTCCTGATTTTTCTTAGAAACCACCTTGGGTTTCCAACATGGTGATTGTTTTGGTAATTCAGTTTTTGATGAATCAGTCACAGGTGACTGTGATGAAGAACCTACATTTTGAACCTTTTGAAACATAGGAACAAAACGTTTTTGTTTTAGAAAGAATGTAGGTTCACATTCATCAAAAACTCTGCCTTGTTCATTAAAGAACTTTTGTTTGGCAGATTTACCAAAAACAGGTTTCTTTTGAGACCTTTGTGTCGATTCAGCAGAAAGTGGACAATATTTTGCCATATGCCCTTTTTGGCGGCAAAGATAACATATTCGTTCACATTTGTCCCACCTTTTAGGTGCCTCCACATAATCACACATATGAATATCTCGAACATGATCAAAATTAGAATCATATACCTGATGCCTGTGATCATGAACCCATTTTGATGTTAGGCTTCGAGAATAAGAACCATTAGAAGAACATCTTGCATTTTGATTCTTTAAGGTTCTTGAATCAGCTTTCTTCTCAAAAACTTCAGAAATTTTCCTAGCATCAACACAATGAAGAGGAAACTCTTTGTCGGAGAAAATATGATCAAAACCTTGAAGCTTGTAGAAACGCTCCGGTTGAACCTTCTCAGCTTTATAAACTTCCTTCTTCACTTGTTTCATCTTCAATTTCTTCAAATCTTGGGATGATGATGTTGAAACTTCCTCAGCTTTCACATTATTTGCCTTAAAACCCAGACCAACATGCTTTCCAGAAATCTTTTCCTGAGAATTTAAATTCTGGTGTCTATCTTTTGCCACCTTAGAAAATTCAGCTTTGATAACTTTAAGATTTGTCTTTACGAAGAAGATCATCTCATTAAATTCAGGTTGAGAACGAATCTTGTCACTTGAAGTAGCAGATATCTCATTGTCAGCAGACGACGAACCAGAAACAAATTTTGGAGTCGGAGGAATCTCAGATTTCTTTCCTTTCTTCTTCTTATGCTTCTTGGTCTTCTTTTTCTGCATAACCTTCTCTTCTTCAGAATTAGATGATGAAAACTTTGAGTAATCAACCTATTCAACCTTTTCCTTCACATCTTTGAAAGCTTCTTTGATATGAACAGGAGGTGAAGCTCTTTTATCAAACATCCTTTCAAAATTTTCATCTTTAGCCAGAAAGCTTGTGAACACTTGACAATCAGAAACATTGTTCAGCAAGCGATTGGCATCAATCACCTGAATCTTTAAATCTAAAATTTGATTTTAAGCTTCAGCTAAATCCTTCTCAGTAGCAATCAATCGCTTTGCAACCTTGTGAGTTTCAAATTTTTGCATGCGAAGATTTTCCAAGCCTTCAAACAATACTTTCTTCAGTTTATCTTCATTTCTCTTCTGGATCTCAAGATTTGTTGTTTGAACTTTATTCACACTAACTAATTTCCGCTTTGCATCCAAATACTTTTCCATAACCGCTTGATAACTCGCAATCTTAGCAGCAGATTCTTCAGCATCCTTTTTCAACAGATTAAGCTTAATTTTAGACTTTTCAAACAAAATCTGGAAATCATTAGCAGCATCCTCTGCTTCATCCTTCCATTTCTTGACTTCTTTAACGAACTCATCCCTCTCTTCACAGACTTTTGCATTTGCAGCTGCAACAATCTTTCTATCTTGTTTTGAAATTTCTATAACTTCTTTCAATAACTGGATCTCTTTAATTAAACATTCATTCTTCACACCCAATTCCTTCTCATGTTTCTTAGACACTTCCAAGTCCGAAGAAACCAATTTGAATTCCTTAGAAAGCTTTTGAATTTTATTCAATAATGAAGCATTCTCTTTCAACAAACTCTCCAAGTTTTCAGCAGATTCATAAGAACTTGGTGTTGAACTTGCATCCGAACTTGTATCGGAACTATAATCTTTCTTAACGATCATGGGTGACAATCAAAGCAGATGAATCAAAATGTTTACCCCAATCATAAACACCATCAACTTGAACTGTTAAAGTTGTTGTTTTGGTTGAATTACTAGAAGATGGTTGAGTAAAACCGGGTTTGCTTCCATGAGCTTGTTGACATTCTCTTGCAAAATGTCCAAGCTTCGAACATTTGTAGCACTTGATATTTGATTTATCAAAACCCAGTTTACCACTAAATGCTTGTTTTCCAGTTTTCTTATAAAAGTGATGTGACCTTTGAGTTAACATAGCAAGTTGCCATGCCATATCTAACTCATTCAATTGATCATCATCAAGCTCATTCAAATCTTCTTTGATCAGTTGTGCTTTCCCAACATCATTGATGATCATTCCAAAAGACCAAGAAATGAGAGCAGCAATCAATTTGGCACATTCCTCCACTGATTGAACAGAAAACGCACTTTGACGTGATTAATCAGGAATTGTGAAAGTACAACCTTTTGAAGAATCAGAATTTCCAGAAGCTCTAGCCATAAAAGCAACACTTGGTGCAGAACTCAGATTTGGCTTTGCTTTAGCATTCATGCTAGCAGTATTCTCACCATGATACAATTCAGGATTTTGTAAAGTAGCAGTTGATTTCTTTGAATTTAACATTTCCATTTCCCGAGCATGAAGTTTTCCAGTAAGCTCGCGAAATGTCAAAGTAGAATATTCTTTATCATGAGTGAGCAGCAAAACATAGTTCTCCCACTTTTCAGGCAACGCTTCCATAATCTTCTCCTTCAAATCAGCATCAGTTTTCTCAATTCCAACAACCTTCAATTCACTAATCAAATGTGAAAACCTTGAAACAAGAGTAGTAATGTTCTCATTGTCATAATGTTGAAAATTATCAAATTCTTTATTCAACACTTTCTTCTGACTCTTCTTGTAATCATCATTCCCCTCACATCTTGCTGATAAAGCATCCCACAATTGCTTAGACTTCTTGCACGTACTAAATTGATGTAGCAACTCAGTAGGTAATGTCATCGTAAGATAACCGAAAGCTTTTTGTTCAAGCTCATACGATTTCCTTTCAGCAATATCGAAGGTATGAACTTTCTTGAAATCTCCTTGATTAGTCAGGTGTTGATAAAGTTTCTTGATCGGAATCCACAAATCGATATCATTCGTACTTATATAAGCCAAAAATAGTTGCTTCCAATTCTGATAATCTTCTAACTTCAACAACTTGGGAACTTTCTGACTTGTTCCAATTTCGTTGTCAAAGTTCATCATAGTTTGTATTGCACTCTGCATTGCAGCAAAAGCTTGATATTTCGACATCGTTGAAAAATCTAAGATTTTGATCGTCCGAACTCTATCCGAACTTAAACACTTTGTCCGAACCTCCTCCGAACTCGCTCCGAACCTCAAACACAACTCCGAACTTCAAACGAACCTTGAAATACCGAACTTACACCGAACTCTGTCCGAACTTATCCCGGACCACTTCCGAACTCGTTCCGAACTACAAACTACTCCGAACCTTGACCGAACTACTACCGAATGAGAACAGCGTCCGAACTATGACAAGGACCGAACTCACTCCAACACACGACCGAACTCCGTCCGAACTTGGACTTCGGAGCGGTTTCTCCAAACCTGACCAGTAAACTCCGAACCTCGACATGATTTTCTCAAAAAGCTTAAATTTTGACTGATTTTGATGAAATTTGCAGCAGTAGGACAGGAAAAATGATAAGACGATTTAGGAGCAAATTTGACAAAGAATACTCGATAGATTTGATTGAAAACACGTAAACAAACTCGAGAAACACCAAAACATTTGAAAAACTCCAAAAATAGCAACCACAGATCAGTAGAGTGAACCAGAAAGCTCTGATACCACTTGAAAATGCGAGAGCATTGGATCGTCTACTCAATCTAACTATTCGAAGATCAAAACGTAATTAACCGATTGTTTTATTGATCAAAGATGAACAATTAAAACCACTTAACACTCAGAAACTGACACAGAGAAACACCGTACAAAACACACACTTAAGATCAGCTCAGACTATCCATCATTAGTAAAACGAAGAACAAACTTGCTATTTATACTGTCTGGCCGAACCATGTCCGAACTCCAAGTTCGGCAGGTCCAAACTCCAGGTTTGGACCAGGTTTAGCAGGCAGTCATCCTAGCCTTGAACTTGGTCTTGAACTCTTGGATCTTCACATGACGTTGTCTGATTGGATACTTCACACGACGCACAAACTATATATCAACAGTTTGCTTTGGTTGTCAGCGTAGCTTTACTATCGATCGCGGGCGGCTTTCAAGTGGTTGTGAATCTAAAAGATTATCTCTGAAGTTCCGTGTACTAATTCGGGACCTATTAGTTGACTATCACCAACTTCAGTCCAACAAAGTGGCGAACGGCACTTCTTCCATACAGGGCTTCAAAAGGGGTGGCTTGAATACTGGTGCGATAGCTATTGTTATAAGAAAACTCAGCTAACAGCAGGTGTTCATCCCAGTTGTTACCAAAATCAATTACACAGGCACGAAGCATGTCTTCGAGTGTCTGAATTGTTCTTTCTCTTTGTCCATCAGTTTGTGGATGATAGGTTGTACTCATGTCGAGACGGGTACCTAAAGCTTTCTGAAGAGTTCTCCAAAAACGGGTGGTAAAGCAGCTATCTCGATCAGAGATGATAGAAATAGGTACTCCATGACGAGACACAATTTCTTTCATGTAGATATTGGCAAGTTTTTCAGTGGTATAAGATTCTTGAATGGGAAAAAAGTGAGCTGATTTAGTCAAACGGTCTATGGTTACCCAGATTGCATCGTTTCTGGCTCGGGTCTTTGGCAATTTGGTAATGAAATCCACGGATATGCCTTCCCATTTCCATTCTAGGATTACGGGTTGAACGAGCAAGCCAGAGGGTTTTTGATATTCAGCTTTTACCTTTGCGCAAGTCAAACACTTACCAACGTATGTGGCAATTCCAGCCTTCATGTTAGGCCACCAATACAACTCTTTCAATCCATGGTACATTTTATCCAAACCTGGATGAATCGAATATCTTGACTTATGGGCTTCATCTAAAACCAATTTCTTTACTGAACAGAAATTTGGTATCCAAAGTCTCTTCATGAAATAGAATGCTTCATCAGGCTTCTTGACTAATTGCTTTTCCATACCTCGCAATCATTCACTAGTGAGGTTCTCAACTTTGAGGGCTTCAGTTTGAGCTTCTCGGACAAGAGAGGTGAGATTTGCTCGAATGGTCAATTCAAGAGCACGAACACGAAGAGGTTTTTCTCGGTCTTTCCCACTTAATGCGTCGGCAACAACATTAGCTTTACCAGGATGGTAATGAATTTCACAATCATAGTCGTTGAGTAACTCTATCCAACGACGTTGTCTCATGTTAAGCTCTTTTTGGTTAAATATGTGCTGAAGACTCTTGTGGTAAGTGTATATCGTACACTTTGTACCTTAAAGGTAATGTCTCCAAATTTAAAGTGCAAAAATGACAGCTCCGAGTTCAAGATCGTGAGTCGAGTAATTCCTTTCGTGGATTTTCAATTGACGCGAGGCGTAGGCAATGACCTTTTCTCGTTGTATAAGCACGCATCCTAAGCCTTTGCGGGACGCATCGCAGTATACGACGAAGTCGTTGGTTCCCTCAGGCAAGGATATAATGGGTGCATTACACAACTTCTGCTTTAGCAATTGAAAGGCAGTTTCAGCTTTAGAATCCCAGACAAACTTCTTGTCTTTTTGGGTTAGGGTAGTCACTGGTTGAGCTATCTTTGAGAAGTTTTTGATAAATCTTCTGTAGTAGTCAGCGAGACCTAGAAATTGACGAATCTCAGATGGAGTAGTGGGCGCACTCCAATCTTTGATTGCTTCAATCTTGAAAGGGTCAACGTGTATTCCTTTCTCATTGATCACATAACCTAAGAAATGCACTTCACAAAGCCAAAAGTCGCACTTAGAGAATTCCGCGCACAACTTTTCATTCTTAAGTAGCTCCAAGATAAGTTTTAAGTGTTGTTCATGTTCTTCTTTACTACGGGAGTAGATTAAGATATCTTCAATGAACACGATATCAAACTTGTCTAAGTATGGCTTACACACGCGATTCATTAAGTCCATGAATACGGCTGGTGCGTTTGTCAAGCCAAATGGCATTACAAAAAATTCATAATGACCATACCGGGTTCTGAATGCAGTCTTGGCAATGTCTTCTTCACGAACTCTCAATTGATGATAACCGGGTCGTAGATCAATCTTTGAGTAATAGCTTGATCCTTGAAGTTGATCGAACAGGTCTTCGATCCTAGGAAGCGGATAACGATTCCTCACAGTTAACTTGTTCAGTTTGCGGTAGTAGATACACATGCGAAATGATCCATCTTTCTTTTAAACGGAAAGAACAGGAGCACCCCAGAGAGCAACTGGGTCGGATGAATCCTTTATCAACTAATTCTTGCAACTGATTGGATAATTTTTTTGCATTTCAGAAGGGGCTAGGCGATACGGTGAACGAGCTATAGGTGTAGCTCCGGGAACATGATCAATTTGGAACTCTACTTGCCTGCTGGTGGCAGTCATGGCAAGTCTTCTGGGAATACTTCAGGAAATTCACGGGCGATATGAACGTCCTTCAGTGATTTCTCTTTTGATTCTTTTTCAGCAACATGTGCCAAAATGGCATGACATCCTTTACGAAAGTATCTACGAACTTTCATACATGATATAATGTCTAGCTTAGCTCCACTCTTCTCACCTTGTATAATCAGAGTTTCATCATTTTCCAACGGAATTTTGACCTGCTTGTGATGACAGACAATCTCCGCACAGTTCTTGGATAACCAATCCATGCCGATTACGATGTCAAAACTTCCCAATTCGACGGGCAACAAGTCAATGCTAAACAAATGATAAAAAAGACGTAAAGAGAAATTTCGATAGACCATGTCGGTTTTGATTAAACTACCATCTGCCAGTTCTATAAAGTACTTAATGTCTAAGGCGTATGGGTTAATGGGCAAAAATCGGTAGACACGAAGCTTTTCTCAGCTCAGTATTAAACAAAACAGAGACATGATAATCGTTAAGGATGAACGCACCGGTGACGGTATTCGGATCATGTCGGGCTTCTCCAGCATTCATCACAAAGGCTCTTCCATGGGCAGTTCCAACAGCTTGATTTTTCTTCGAACATTGATTCTTCATGTGTCCAACAGCTCCACATCCATGACAGGTGCGGGATTGACAGTCTCTGGCAATGTGACCTTTTGCCTTGCAGTTATTGTAGTACACGTTACTACAATCCAGGGTATGATGAAGGTTACATTTTGGCCATAGTGGTTGGTTTCTTGTTTAGCCAAATTTTCTTGGTTCTTGAACAGAAGCAGAAGAAACAAAATCTTTGACTGGTTCGTGGGCTTTTTCGGCTTGTTTTTCAGATCGCTTCTCTGAACTCTTTTTAGCAAAATGCCCATGTTTGCGTTTACGGTCAAACTTCTTCCCAGATGAGGAAGAAGGAGCACATATCTCAACAGCAGATTTGGTGTCAGAATTCTTCCTAGCAAAGGAAATACCTTAGCGTGTAGCCTGGTAGGTAAGGCTATGTGCCAGACCAACATCGGCTTGTAGAGTGGTAGGGTTGGAAGACATCACATTCCCTTTAACGTTGGGTGCTAAACCCCAAATGTAACGTTCACTCTTCTTGTATGGCGGAGTCACCTTTAAAGAGCAAAGATGAGCAAGTTTATGGAATCTTTTGGTATAACCAGCAACATCGGATCCACTCATGGTGAGTCCCCAGAACTCAACTTCTAGACGTTGAAGTTCTTCTCGTGGACAGTATTCATCTCTCAATAGTTGTTTTAGTTCTTCCCAAGGCAAAGCGTGTGCTTGGTCAGTTCCGACAGTTTCGGCATGCGAATTCCACCATGAGAGAGCACCATTAATGAATGTGCAAGCAACAAATTTGACCTTAGATTGGTCGGGACAGTTAGTGATATGGAAGACAGATTCAGTCTTTTCGAACCAGCGAATAAGACCAACAGCACCTTCGGTACCCTTGAAATTGATTGGTTTACAATTCATGAAGTCCTTATAGGTACATTCACAGGCACTTAAAACATTAGACGAACCTTGAAAATAATTCAGGGGAATTTATATTCTTGGATCTCCAACATTTATCGAAGGTCTTACCGCCAGGAGCACCTTCAGGGTGGCATCCAGCGGCGCGATTGGCTTCATTAGCAGCGATGGCATCAGCAATATGTTGGGCGATTAAGGCTTTAAGTTGTTCAGCGTTCATTGGTTCGGGTGGAGGTGAATCAGCTCGGTTGACTCGTGGGCGTCCTCGGCGTCCAAACATGATATTCTTAATTCACAAATGTAAACAAGAAGTATAATTAGACAATATATGACAATATACAGTCTACATATCTATAATGAACAACCACATGCATAATAACCATAACAACCATAACATCCATAAGAAGCTACAATAAACGTAGTACAACCATAGTTAATTAATATCCGAAAACATCCATCATGGCAAATACTACAATTTTAGTACGAACATACCATAATTGTCTCAAAAGTTGGAGGCGCAGCTCCCTTTGCCAAAATACATCATAGTTTTCATACATTAATCAAACATGATACGAATGCATCACTAGGTGGTACCACTAATATGGGCCTCTAGGGAATTGTGGTAGTGGTGGCATGAAGGACAGACCAGCAACCTGACTAGGTGTAGCTATGAACGTTTGAAACATCAACATCATATCCTCCATAGTCTGCATGCGTCTCTCGAACATCTCCATAGTCAGCATCATAGTAGTAGTCGAGTTAGATACATCGGTGAGGTTTGCGTGCAGGGAATCCATAGCAAATACAGTAGCAATAGCATGATCCTCGATGGAAGATAGACGTGACTCTAAGGTCTGAAGTGTGTGATATGATAGTAATGATCGAAGCTCAGAGATGACCCGATGGATGGCGTCATCGTGTCCGTCCAAACGGGAATGAATCGAAAGGAAGTCGGGTGGGTGAACAGGAACTCCCTTGTAAATAGGGGCAATACGGGTAGCAGCTGAGGCGGATGACTCACCAACCTCATGAACAGATGGAACAAAGGGTGGCTCAGGAACGCGCTTCCTTTGGAAGACAAGCTCATCAGCAGGGGCAATAGGCATGGGACGAGTGCGAATCACTGATTTCCTAGGCGTATGTTTCAACCTATGACTACCTGGAGCAAGACAATAAAGGCGATGGGACGGTGCAGGGGTAGAAGACAAAGGGTCGAGAATACATGCAGGAGGAAGAGATACGGGGGGGGTCAAGAATAGAAACAAGGGGCTCAGGAATCGACAGCATAGCAACAGGAGGGTAGAATGTCTCGGGAGTAGTCTCCTCGGGCTCATCTAACGTAAGCGGATCCCAAATGTCCTTCGCGGTGGCAGCCTTAGTCGAGTGCTCATGAAAAGGCATAGTCTCTGGAACTTGTGAAGAAGGTGTATACTCAGACGATCGCGGCGTCTGCTCAGGAGAAGATGGAGTGTAGTCTGGCTCTGGCTCAGAGTCGGATGGTATCACGATAACTGCCTTGCTTGCCATGCTGTCACAATTTCAAGTTACAACAATAATATACAATAATTTATATTAGGAAATTATCTTATAAGAAAGGCACATGATTTGCAAGTTAGCACACATTCAAGGCGATGCATGAATGCGCACACACAAATGAATGATGTAGAGCTTAGGTTATAGACTAGGTGCAGACCGATGCATCCTAATTCACTATAACCATAGCTTTGATGCCACGCCTATCACACCCCGAGAATGGCTGAACGTGGGTATGTGACTGATTTGGCATCATGGTCATGGTTATGAATTATTGACGTCTAAGTGTACATCTTACTTAAACATTTGTCTTTCGAAAATATAAGTCTCAAACATTTATTTAAATATTTAGAACCATGGAAGCGAAAAAGTAGCGGCGGTAACATGATAGAGTTTTCAAAAGATAATATCATGAGATTTATAAACATAACTACCATAAGGCGTAATGCGTTTATAAACCCAAAATGTAATGCAAGAACACACAGCAGGCAAACCATGATATGACAAGCAGGATCGAAATAGAAAATCATGGAGTTGCAATCTTTAATCACCTGAGAATTCAAGAATTTAAAAAGTCAATAGAATTGTTGGTGAGCTTACGGGTTTAATGACACTTGAACTGTTTTGAAATCAAGTGTTTGAAAATGTTTGGCCTGTCATGATATTAATTTGTTTGACACTGTTGTTGTAATGATCAAGCATGAACCTTGAATTCAAAAAATAACTATTTACCCACTCATGATGTTCTTCCCTAAGAATATCGAATGACCCGAATAACTAATGTACCCCTTGATTATAACCGTGGAGTCATGACTGGAGCGACCAAGTCAGGGCAGGGTTGTCAACCCAAATAGATCTACTCACAAGATATCGTTTCGAATGAACTAATTTAATCCAATTAATAGTGGGAATTTAGGCATATAACATGAATCAACATGAACGCACAGTAGGGGAAATGAAAAGAACATGCAATCAGTACGTGTTACAGTTATCATAATATCAAACAAAATGAATTTAGAAATGGCAATCATTGAATTCTCCCCAAAAGTTTAGGAAACGGAAATGAAAAAGGGGCCGTGAAAACTCACTTGATATGTAGATGGACAAACAAATATGAATTTTGAATGTAGCCTAGCAAACGTCTACAAAGTAATGTTATAACGTATTAGGGTTTAGCCATTTGGGTTAGTGAATACGTCACCCAATGTTCAATGCTAAGTCTTGACAGTTATTACCTGATGATAGTGATGGAAGTCCTAGAATATTGTTTATTGGCTACTAAATAATATTAAGTTTGATGGAATTTATTATTTATTTGAATAAATAAATAATAATTGAATTTTCGCGTTAGAAAAATATATATTGAATAATATACGTTATTTTTCATAAAACGTCATGAAAATATAAATATTTAATTTATTAAATATTTGTAAGGTTTTGAACTCCTTAAAATAATAAATAAAATCTTTTATTTATTATGGTTCGAATGCGTGTATTATACCGCGTGTCAATACACGGTATTTGACGCGTTTTACGAAAGGGAGGAGGAAACGAACCGGGAAAAAAAATAAAAGTGAACCGGGAGTCGAACTCGGGTCAACCGGGAAAAAGAGAAGAAGAAAAGAAAATAATGAACTCGGTCTCGGGTTCGAATCCGAGGAAAAGAGGGAAAGAGACGGGTCGCATGGCCCAAAAAGAAAAAAGAAAAGAATTGGGCTCGGTGGCCCAAACCGAAAAAAGGAGATCGGGCTTAGGCCCATCTGGAAAAGAAGAAAGAAGCGGGATGGGCTTGTTGGGCCGGAAAGAAAGAAAGAAAAGGAAAAGGAAAGAAAATGGGCCGGTACGCCCATTGGGCTCACTAGGCCGAATCGGGTCTCGGGTCGGGTCGATGTGAGTCCGGCTTGATCCAAGGAGTCCAATGATACTTTGTTTGAGTCAAAACGATTAATGGGTGAATATTTGGTTTTTGGCTCGAAACCGGATGATTTATATAAAAATCAATAAAAATAATATTCGTCACGATTATTTTGAATGAACAGGATATGTCACTAGTCTTGATTGTTTGATTATACACGAATGATATACTAGCAACTTTGAATTTGAGTTTTGCTAGACACGAGCAATTCTCGTATGAAATTTGTGGCGTCACGTTTAAATATTTATTTGACGAAAAATAAATATAGTTTGGGATTAGAACCATCTTTTGTGAATACAAAACGTTGTTTGATCTTAATGACTTGCCGTTCGAATGAACGTCTTGTTTTGAAATACGTTTTGACATAATGTAATGTTTTAAAAATATAAAATAACTATTTTATATTAAAATTCCACAAAACAATTTTTTTTCTTGTTATTGAAGTTCCATCCTGAATAGTCGCGGAACTTTAGTTGATTTCCACTACGGGTAAATATTGTCGGACCTAAACTGTCTATGTTCGCATGTAAGTTTACCTAATTTGAACAAATTAAGTCTAATGCACATAGAATCACAGTTAATTGCACGTAAATATAATATTAGAGATAACCTGAATTATACGAGTTGTCACACAGATGTTACATTAGAAACTTCCATAGAATCTCCAATGACAGTCCCATCATCAAGATACCAAGAATGGAGGAGAAGTTACAGTTGTCTCGAATCTGATGCACAAGGGGGTGTAAAACAAGGGCGAAAAGAAGTGGTCTTAATGGTTCTCCTTGTTGAACCCCCGTGATTGACCAAATATGCTCATCTCCAATATACAATCTTTCCGGCCACCAATATAGGAATTCAACCCACAAATAAATAGAATGACACCTCAACCTGACCTCGTGAAGTAAGGTTGATTTGTCAACCAAATTAAACGCATTAGAAAAATCTACTGTGAATATAGAAAAAGAACCATATGTGTGACGTTCAACCAATACCCTGTTAACACTATGCAATATGGCTTCAGCACCGCCTGACACACCAACCCCGAACTGGAAGTCATTAAGGTACTTGCTTATTTCTTTACCAACACCCTTCATAGCAAACTTGGAAACCAAACTCCTCCATATAGTACCGACCGCAAATAGGCTGAATCCCGTTGTCAGGTTTTAAGAGTGGCGTCAAAGGAGCAGATGCAACAAACCCTGCCAAACTCGACAGACATCTCCCTCCCAACCACAATTTAACCACAGTAGTGATAACACGTAAAAGATCAGTAGCAACAACAGACTCTTCTCCACATAACGCATCCAAAATATGTTGTGCACGCAAGCCATCCCTCCCGCATGAAGTTCCTTGGGAAATGATTTAATACACCCAAGGACACCATCAACTGTGGTAACCATGGGAGGCTCAGAAGAAATAATGTTCGGCATAAATGGAGGTGGTATGTTAGGATGTTTAGCCTCTAGCGCCTTCATGGTATCACCATTGAAATGCTCAACACCAGATGAGCATAACACCTTTATCGCAGCAGTGAAGTGACCATCTGCAACCTTCCGAAGGAATTACCTGATATTGGTGTTGCCACCAGTTCTTTCCTTATCATTATCAACACATTTTGGGCCCAGAGATTCCAAATTAGAGTCGTTTAACAAAATTTCAACAAGTGTGGCGATACCATCTTCTTTACCCCATATAGCTAAGGAACTTATGATAGAACGATGTCGCGACACATTTTATTCCTAAACCTGCTTTCTTGCCTACCTTTAGGTCTAAACACCTACAAAGTGCATCGGGGCAGAAGTAACAACCTTATCCATGCGTCATCAGATTGTGGTTGGGCAACCACCTTGGGGAGAGCCGTTTTCAAAGTTCGTGAGAAAGCCAGACGACAACTATGCGGGATGCTTTTAACGGTCACGATAGGATCCATAAAGACACGCTTAAGGAGAACCCCATCCAATATGAACGAATCATGAATATTGGGTCCCGCCACCATGATAGAAAGCTTCAAAATACCGATAATGTGTCCACCTCTGTCATCCGTACGATCAATAAACCGGATAATATCGCCAGGGTGATGGCATGCCGGCTTGCTGCATGTAAAATCATGCACTTCCCACAGAACAATTGACCAAAGACCTTGAATGTTTCCTCAATATCCATAAACAACCCAAGGTTAGTAGAAATGGCCTCGCGCAACACATTTTTATGTTCATCGGTAGGAAGGTGCAACCTCTTGAGATGAGAAATTAACCTTGAAATCCCTTTTTTTCCACTTCCCCATCCGAGCAACAACGGAACATACGAAATGGACACACCCAAGTGTCGTTAGAAAATGAAGACGAGGATGCCATAAAACTACCCAAAAAGAGTCACGTCATAAGTAGAAACACGGAATTTTAGTAAAAAAAAGGCCTTAGAAAGAGAGGAGACATTTCAACAAACAGTTGGCATGCACCAAGTGTTGGGAAAAGGGTGTCCTGACCCGACAAACTAACAAACCCCACCCGATATTGACCCGTAAGAGTTACACCTCGGTCAACGAACCATAAATCTAATTACCCGTTAATTAGTATTAAAACGAACAATTGATCAATTAAATAAATAATTGTTTATATATTTAGTTAAACGACAAAACGTTTTCGGCTAAAACGCTTGTGTTTTGATTAAACGGATTGATCAGTTGTTACTGGATTAACAGACTGATCAGAATGGTGGACTGGATAGGATCGCAACCGGACCCAGTCCGTCAAATCCCCAGTTCAAGATTTTAATATTAAAATAGGGAGGGAGAGAATTGGAGAATAAGTTACTCAAAAATTACAATCCTAATTCTCCCTTTCCCTCCCTCGCCATCGTGAACCCCAAGCCGGCTCCCAAGCCGCCGCCGATCCAGTTTCCGACGCCCATAGCCGCCATCGTCGATCCCTGCCTCATCCTGATGGATCCCCATTTAGCCAGCGTGTGTTCGAGATTAGAGAAAGAAGCTGAACGAGGCTGAGCTGTCGTCACCAGCTGAGCCACAACCGAAGTCATAGCTCGCCGTCCACCGCCGGTTAATTGCCGGTAGGTGGTCATCGTGCTGCCGGCGCAGCTGACGCCAGCGCGCCCCGTCCTATCATCGTGGTCGGCGCCCCTATACCCGCCGGTCACCACCACCGCCACCGTATCGCCGCCACCGCCATCGGCCGGTGACGAGATCGCCGTGGGGATGATTCCTGTTGCGATCCTGGTTGATCATGTTTTGTCGTCGCCACCACCCGTGGCAAGTCTACCACCACCGCCGCTGTTGCCGTCGCCGCCACCCATGGCCACCGCCTCTGTAGATGATCTGACCCGCCGGTTCGAGTCAGATGTCTCAGTTCGTACTAGCGACAGTCCGTTGAATCCGGGTGTCTCGAGCGGTTGCTCGGATCCCGCCAAGGTATATCTAATTTATTTAGATATTAATTTTAATTATTTATTTTAAATAATTAATTTTCTGTGTTTGTTGCGATTGGTGACTGATCCTGTTTACGGTTTGTATTCGCGATGTTTTAAAAATGTTTCCGCTGCTAAATTAATTATGAATTAATCAAATAAATATATTCTGTTTTGATAAAAATTAAAATCGGTAACCCGGATACCCACTGTAAAACCCAACAATGGTATTAGAGCTATTATCACAGCGCGTAAACCAGAACCGGTCCTTTTGTAACCTGTGATTCGCAGTTTTGATAGAAGTATCCAAATTGTGAATTAGAATTAATTTTACTTGTTTAATTTTAATTCTACTAAATATATTATATTGTGTGTTATGGTCGACCCTTATTTTAATTGCATGATTGTATGTAATGTGGCGTGGTTGTTTTCTCTGGTTGGCCCAATGTTTTTGGCCCATTTGTTTTCGTTTTTGGTTTTGGTGGACCCGTTTTAGGGTTTCAAAGTTGTATAAAATTTAGAGCTAGGTTACTACTATTTTAGTAATTGTAAATTTTGTAAAAACCAAGACTCGAAGACTGGACACACGCCAAAGGGATGTCGAAGCTAGTGGGAGCTGAACCGGATCCAAGAACGCACTGCATTACCTCCTTGGTTGTTCACCATATACTTTGTTTAATTTTATTTAACTAAGCCCCTAATGATCTCGCTTATGTGGCTCAAGCGAGATCGAGACCAAAAGCGGTTTAACACACAATATGCCATTTGCGACAACTTAGTAAGTTTAATTAGGTTAAATTAATTTACTAGTCCCGAGTGGTGATAGAGTTTATCGTTCGTGTCTAACGATAATTAAATATTAAAAGTAATTAATATCCTTATCTGGTAATTATTAAAAATTGAAAGTTCGTGCCATCCTATCTCAAGTTGAACTTGGAACGTATTAACTGGAGCATCAGTGTTGGAGTATTTCAACACCGCACTTGGTGCCGAGGGTACCTTCTGAGGTGAGGACATTGGAATATTTCAACACTGTGTCCGTCACATCGACCATTTAGGATTACTATCGCTTTAGAAGTAATGTTCGTAGTGTTGGAGTATTTCAACACCGCGCTACAGGTGTGTATTGCTAAAGTGGGCACGGATGAGGCTAAACGTATCGCAAAATACACTAGTATGTATATAGCGGCCTCAACCGAAAATTGTGACTTGAGTCTCACAATTGACACCCGTTGTCAGTTTGTTTACACGGCTTTGCTCCTGAGGCTCAATTGGCGGTCTCAAGTAATGTCGCCTAAACGAATTCTCGATTTCCTAAAAATAAACTTTACCAACTTATTTTTAAATAAAAGTAAAACATCGAAAATACTAATTTAAATCTACTTTGCTTATTTCAGAAGGCTATTGAAAACTCGCCTCCATTAAGTTCAATGCTACAACTCGACCCCTTCACTAAGACTAGCTTTCTCGCATGGCAGACTACCCTGAGGAACCTTTTAAGGCTCTTCAAGAAACTCTATGTTATTGACCGACCTATCGCGAGTATTCCATCTTACCTGCTAAATGAGAACTCGCGAACTGAGCTCCAAAAGCACACTGACGATGATAAGGACGTCACTGACCTGATGTTATCTAGCGTGACTCAGGATAATCGGTACAATTTCATAGGGATGACTGCTTATGACATCATGCGTAAACTCAAAGATTTATTTGAGTTGGGTCAAAGGACTGAGCGAGCTGAGGCACTTTCATAATTTCTGAACTGCTCTATGGCGAGCGAGTCCTCACGATACGATCAAGTCATGCTGATGAAAGCATATCGCGACAGACTGATTGACCTCGGCTACTCCATCTCTAACGGGATGGCTCTTGATGTAGTGATTAGATCTCTACCAGAACATTATCGCATTCTTGCGATTAATTGTTCGGCTCAGACGATCGATGAGGTTATTCCGTTGATTCCTAAAGTAAAGATCAGGACCACACCGGACGTGCTCAGAGTTGCTAATACTAAAATCTCCAAGACCAAGAAGGTTAAAGAAGACAAAGGCAAGAAACCACAGCGCCTCCCAAGGAACGTCATTGCTATGAGTGCAACAAAACAGGACATTGGCGTCATAACTATCCCGTTCATCTTGCAAAGCTGAAGATGACCAAGAACCATAATAAGGGTTGCTCATCAGGTATGTTAATACATGTTATTGAACTTTTCACTGTTTCCTCCAATTCATGGGTATTTGATACTGGATGTGGTTACCACATTGTTAATGTTTTCCAGGAACTTGAAAAGTGAAAGAAGATAGATCAAGGCGTCATGGACCTTATTGTTGGTGACAGGATAAGAGTCCCGGTACTTGCTACCGGCACATATTCTTTTTCATGCGAGACTAGCCTTGTAGCTACATTAATCAACTGTTATTTCGAACCATAATATGCACCTGGTTTATCCAGAAAACATCATATATGTCTCTTCGTTGTTTGAACAAGGTTTTCGGTATAAATTCAATGGCAATTCAATTAATACTTACCTTAATGATATCTTTTATTTCGAGGCTAAACCTCGGCATGGCATATATGAGATAGAAGTTCAAAAAAATGATCAGCTCTATCATGTTTCTAAAAGAAGTAAAGCTGATAGTAACGAATCCTCATTATGGCACCATAGACTTGGTCACATAAGCAAGGCTCGCATTAAGAAGCTATAAACTGCCAGGATTCTCGAGTCCCAAGATGTAGATTCCTTCGATCAATGCGAAGCATGCTTATCTGGTAAATTAACCAAGTCACCCTTCACCCATACAGGTGACCGGCCCAAGGATTGTTAGGCATTATTCACACCGACGTGTGTGGCACCTTTCGAACCGAGACGAGAAATCGTGAACGGTACTTCATGACTTTTATCGATGACTATAGCAGCTATGCTTATGTCTATCTGATGAAACACAAGCATGACACTTTTGACAAGTTCAAAGAGTTTCAAAACGAAGTACAAAATCAGTTGAGTTGAACTATCAAAATACTTTGATCTTATAGAGGTGGCGAATACCTAAGTGTTGAATTCCTCAATCATCTCAAGGAATGTGGAATCATTTCACAACATACTCCTCCCGAAACACCCCTGTTAAATGGCGTGAGTGAAAGGAGGAATCGAACTCTGCTAAACATGGTTCGATCGATGATGTGCATGACCACCTTGCCATACTCCTTTTAGGGGTATGCCATCTTAATCGTCGCTCGCCTAATAAATTTGGCACCGACCAAGAAAGTAGACAAGACCCCGTATGAGATATGGCATGGATCTTCTCTTAAACTATCATACCTCAGGGTGTGGGGATGTGAAACTTATGTCACCAGCGAATCTGACAACAAGCTCGATCCCCAATGCGAAAAGGTAACTTTCGTTGGATACTATGGTAATAACGGCTATTACTTTTACCATCCTGGTGCAAATACCATTTCCATCAAAAGGAAAGGTAAATTCCTTGAGAAAGAATTCCTTACTCGAGGAACAAATAGTGACCCGGTGGATCTTGAAGAGATTCGAGATAAACCTAACCCTGAAATGGTCGCTGCATCTGACCGACAAATGATTGTCGCACCATCAGATCAAAGCACAAGCATAAGCGTTCGCAGAAGCGAAAGGACGCGCAAATAGCCTGAAAGATACCTTGGCTATCATGAAGCCTTTGATGTTTTGTTAGTAACCGATTCTAACGACGAGCCTACTAACTACAAAGCTGCTATGTCAGATCTAGAATCTGACAAATGGCTTCAAGCCATGAACGCTGAGATACAGTCCATGCGTGACAATCATGTTTGGGACTTTATTAAGCTACCCCCCCCCCCCCGGTTCACGGGCAGTAGGGAGCAAATGGATCTTTAAAAGAAAAGCTGACATGCATGGAAATGTGCAAACCTACAAGGCACAGCTTGTAGCGAAAGGTTTCACTCAAACCCAAGGGATTGACTATGATGAGACCTTCTCGCCTGTTGTCATGATCAAATCGATCAGGATTCTCCTTGCCATAGCCGCATACTATGACTATGAGATATGGAAAATGAACGTTAAAACCGCTTTCCTGAACAGACAACTCGAAGAAGATGTCTACATGGTTCAGCCTTATGGTTTTGTCAATCCATAGAATCCAAATAAGGTTTGCAAGTTGAGCAAATCCATTTATGGACTCAAACAAGCATCTCGAAGCTGAAATCTTCGTTTTGATCAAAAGGTTAAAGAGTTTGATTTTGATCAAAATAAAGATGAACCTTGTGTTTACCAAAAGGCAAGTGGGAGCGTTATATCGTTTCTCGTACTGTATGTAGACGATATACTCATCATAGGAAACAACATACCCATGCTTAACGAAGTTAAGAAATGGCTTTCATCTTTGTTCGCTATGAAAGATCTTGGAGAAGTCGCTTACATTCTGGGAATTAAAATTCACAGAGATCGATCTAAGCGTCTTTTGGGCCTTAGTCAAAGCACATACGTCGATAAGATCATAGCACGGTTCAACATGAGCAACCCCAAGAGAGGAGCCGTTCCCATGACTAAGAGAACAATCTTAGACAAATCTCAAGCTCCTAAAACGGAACAAGAGATAAGCCAAATGGCATCAATCCAATTTGGCTCTTCTATTGGATCTATCATGTATGCCATGCTATGCACACGACCGGATGTCTCGTATGCACTGAGCGTGACTAGTCGATACCAACAGACGCCAGGACTAGCTCACTGGACGGCTGTAAAGAACATACTGAAATACTTGAGAAACACCAGTGATATGTGAAGATCAATGTAGGGAGGAATTCATTGTTTTGTTTAGTTAACTTGTCTAGATTAGTTTCTTTGTAATTTTGGTCTTTTGGTAGTTAGCGAAACTACCGAGCGAAACTGTTGTTTCGCTCGGTATCTAGTTTAGACTG